>OX463855.1:8656880-9043913 GCA_949825065.1 Odontocerum albicorne
ATATATATCATTTATACATCGTCCCCTTTCACACTGGTTCAAAAATTGTTAGCTAGGCATTTAAAATTCGTTCAGTATCACGGACCCACCGAGATTCCAATTTCGAATTACTTTCGGAGAGAATCTAAGTATTCCTCTCTCGCTCTCTTGTATTCAAAATTCAATTCTCGTACTCTTTCTTTGGCGACAACCATCGTATGGGTTTTGACTTATTTATACTATAATACGAGTATAATGACGTCGTAAAAGGGGCGATATTATCCCAAGGAATTAACTTTAGAACTGTTTTAAATATTAGTTATGTAATTTTATCTTCCATTACTATTTATTAGAAAACATTCGTTGTTTTTAAATAATAGATTTTAAGAACGCTGAAGACAAAATAATTATACAGTTTTATTATTCACAATTCAGGTGTAGGCGATTACATACTGTGATATTTTAAAACAGTAAGAAAGTGTAATTTCTTTTTAAAAATGACAATATGAATTTATTATATAGGTATACCAATGAACGATCATTTAATTTTGAAATGTGACAACACGCTATTGTAACATAATCCATTAAGTGTTCAAGGATTTAAACGTCTGACATACTTGAATTTAAATGGTACTCTATCAATTTAAGGATACTTAAAAATATACAATATTTTAAATATACTCGTATTACCTTATGTTGTTTCTTAATCAATGAGCTACTCTGGCTTAAAATATTTTATAGTTATGCTTACTTATTAAATCATTTAAGAAATACTTATTGTTTAGTTGTTGTTTTTATTTAGTTCAAAAACTTATTTAAACCAAAATCAAAGCACAAATCTTAATCCCTTCACGTTAAGAACTTTTCATCTTCATTTTTTTTTAAATTTCAATATTCATTAAATTTTACCTTAAAATATAAAACAAGTTTGTATTATGAGGAAGCGAATGTTGTACATCTGTCAGATTTATTATGTTGTTAGGTTGTATCCACTAAAACGAGTTAATTGTCATGTGGAAATCTCTTCTAACCAACTGGAAATATTTTAAAGAGATTGTGTGATAACCAAACTGTTTTTTTAATCGAGTGCCTGCGGGAAACTAATACGCTACCCCGGGCTGGAACACAGGTGTTTTTACTATTTAAGCAAATTTCTTACAACCAAACATTTTAACATGTATAGGTATTTAAATCCATGACAGATATTGCAAAAAAATATTTATTTATGTCAAAGAAAGAAATAAATATAAACCTCTTCAAAATATTGGTAGAACTAGAGGAGTGGAGAAATAAAGGAGGTGAAAGAAATCAAGACGTAAGCGATGTTACATATTGTGTCATTCTCTCATGGACGTTATTAAGAATGATACACGTCTGGTAGCCATTGGGAGTTAATTTCATAGTTATGCCGATTAAACCGTAAATAAAAAGGAGATCTGGTGTGTAAAAAATATATATTTTCCCTTATATATGAAGGAGAAATGTGAGTTTAACCCAAAAATAGTGTTGACAGATCATGTAGATTGCTTTATAGTCTGTATTTGCTATAGTGCAACAGCTTGTACACAGTAAATATGTACATACAAAGGCGTCTTCTTACTACAAGACGGTTGACAACATATCCAATAACGAAGGATATCGTATCGTGTAATTCTAAATGTGACATATACGAGTAAATCAGATGGAAACTTTTTGAAGTCTCTCAAATTTATTCAATGGAATTGAAATCAATTGATGAATACTTATAAGATTGCCAGGCTGTAAATAATGTATTCAATGAAATTAATAAACCTCGCTTATAAAAAAATCAATACAGTAATAAACCTCTTCCACCCACAGGCTCATTATTTATCAACTGGCAATCTTAGTACTCGTACTGCTTCAATTTTTTTTTTTTTTCGAACAATTTCAAAATATATTTTTGGTAGTAATCTTTGATTAATAACCATAGTTGTAATACACCTGGCATATGATTTCCCTTATGCCATAACGCTTCAGAATTACCGATTTACCCTCATTCTCTCGACGTGGCCTAACCACTCCAGTGTATATTGATATATTCAATCCCTTGAAACGAGAATATTGATTTATAATTACAGTCTGATAGACCGCACATCCTTCATACCTATTAAGTGGTCCCAAACATGGGGGTTCCATAAGCATTATACAAGAGATTCTATAAGATCACCTTAACACAATGATATTATTTTAGAAGTTATTTGTTCTTTAGGTTGCGTAGAATGAGTAGAAAATATATGAATAATAAAGCACATTAGGAAATAGTAGAAACTGAAAGAAGATGTCGTTATAAGATGAAGTGAGTAGAAATACTTGTCTTGTGTCGAGTATCTGACATTATAATATTTGATAGAAAAATAAATTATCACAAAAAATGATAACAATAAGAGATGAGTTTTAACAGAAGAACTACGGAAAGATTTTTGAGATTCTTTGATACATTAAGAGAAAGAGTTAAAGACTTGCGAAACAAACATATTCGCCTGAAGTCAATGCAGAGCGCGGAAAGAGGAAAAAAAGTAAGGAGTATGAAAAACACAATTTTAATAAATAAATAAATAAATGTTTATTGATAGCAACATAAAAAACCAAATATATGATGAACAGCTTTGCTATCCCAAAATAAATCATCGTACATGTAAAGCTACTAGAACTTGTCCAGGAATATGTGTATTTGGGCCAACTTTTTTCTTCGTAGGTGGCATATTAGAGGAAATAGCACGAATGACAAAACTAGCAAGGAGTTCATTTGAACGTTTGAACAACATAAACTTTTAAAATACCTGGACTCATCTTATAATATTTCCCCGCCGAGATATACCCCATCAATATAGGGCAAGCCCGGCCGCGAGTACATCAGATGTTTTTCAGTCCACACCCTTCTACATGTAGATTTAGAAAAAAAATTAAATTAATAAATTGTAGAAAATATGTATGTATGTCGACAAGTTTGAGTGTATTTTGTATGGAAAGAAGGGTGTAAATATGTATGATATATGTTCTGCGTATCCTAAAAGGTACATGGCGCGATGGTATGCATGTATGTGATAAATATATGAACACGTGTGTAAGGAAACGAAAAAATATTTTTTTAACTCAATTACAAAAATGTTCCAAAAATAAAGGTTGGTTATTCTCTCAAATGTCTACTTTGATAAAAAGTGTCTTAGGACAATAATGACGCCATCACGAGAAGAAGGCATTCATTAGGCATTTCAAACCACGATAAAATGTGTCTATTGTTTTTTTTTTTTCGGTAAAGGGTAAAAAAATATACAAGAAGATCCATTGTCTGTTGAATATTGACTTAACACACACGTAATATTTGAACAAGCTGACGCTTGTAAAATTCAAAGCAAATGAAGCAAACAGGCCTCTCTCAACAGGCCACTTAACGTCACTGTTAAGTACTCGAAAATTTCAACTGAGGGCCCTTTATTGTCTATCAGAAATTTAATTAACCATTCACACTTTCCACCGTTCACGGTAACTACACAGCTTCATCTTAAATAAAGACTCATTAACTGGAGATCTGCTGGGTACGGTCAAAAGGACGAAAGATCAAGAAAATGTCATTGTATATTACAATTTTACATTTTTTAGAGAGGCTTCGGTGATCGTTACTTTTTTAGAGAGGCTTCGGTGATCGTTACTTTTTTTTCTTCGTAAAAACTGTTACAAAAAATGTGGGTTTTGAGCCACACTAAAAATAAGTTATGAAGTCAAAAAGTGAACCATTCAGGAAGTAAACCTGGAAGGTATGGTAGCTTAATAGTATTGATAACTATTAAACCATGTATAAAATCAACATTTCATGTTTACAAAATATTAGAAAACCTTTTCCCGTGCAATATTATTTTTGTATTAATAATAATAATAAAAAGACAATTTATATTGCGCCGTTTAGTGAGCAAACTCTCATCAAGGGCACTTTAAATCAGATAAGACAAATTTTGATAAGACCTCCGAAAAATTATTGTCTTTAAGTGATTCCTTAAGCTGAATACGTCACCCATATATCTGACACTAGAAGGCAGACCATTCAACGCCACAGGATCAACAACGGCAAAATATTTATCAAATACCGCACCTTATTGAATTGATTTGAAACAACCAATTTATTAGATCAAGAATGAATCGATCTCAAAGTTTATTTCAACACTTGATAGCTAATATAATCTAACGGGCTTATTGCAAAGCGGCAATCTTTTCCAACCAACTAAACAAAAGTAAATGGAGAAAGTTACATGGTTGAAAAAAAAACATTCAAATGACTATTCATACGTGGAAATCCATAAACACAAAAACGGACACTGACCTGAACATTCCCTTTCATATAAAGGGAGATATCATCAATAAAAAGAAAAGGAAGGGATGGTGGAGAGGAAAGTTCTGGTTTTCTTCAAAAGAGTATCCCTCGGACGTAGGTTATTGTGATATTTTATTATTTCATTGCATGAAGTACTACCTGATGAGTTGAATGCCACGTTGTAATGTATCCATCACTTCCAACCAATATAATATATAAAATTGTGTAAAATTTTTAACAGATTAATTATTTTATCGAATTGGTCTCACTTTTTTTTAATTTTATCGGTTATAATCGGAAATTAAACTCGAAACCGTCGAGTGGAGGGCAAGTGGCTTATTAACTAAGCTACAAAGGTCGTCAAGGAGATATTTATGATTGAAATAAAAAAAAAACAAAGGTGCTTTCTAAATAGTACTACTATTTTCGTTCCTCTTTTGAAACTTTAATTAATATGAACAAAAACAACGAACTATTTTAACAATAACGTTCCCTTTTTGAAGTAATAACATGTACAAAAAATAACGAAAATTGTAAAGAAATATTTACCCTTTTGAAGTATTAATATTTATACAAAAAAAAACGTGAAATATTTTAAGAGTTACATTCCTCTGTTAAAGTACTAACATAACATATACAAAAAATATCGAACTTTTTTTAACAGTTACATTCCCCTTTTGAAATAATAATATATAAAAAAAAAACAACGAACTATTTTAACAGTTACCAAAGAATAAAGAATTAAAAGCATTACCAATTTAAGAGTAAAAAAAACCAAAGGAAACAGTTTAAAATCGCAATTTGAAAGACGCGAGGTATCGATTGGAAATCCAATTAAAGAAAGAACGTTGAGAATGGGCACTTAAAAAGTTTCTCCAGATGTCCAAAATAACACAGTGCCTTGCTGAACCGGAAAAGTTTGTCTTTTTCGAGAGGTTTTTGCTGAAATTTGTGTTTTAATTTATTTTACCTTTACCTGGGAAACCCTCAATGGACGCAGACCAGGAACTTTGCAAATAATTCATTGGAATTAGCGAAAAAGTCCAAGAAAACTCGTCGTGGAAGTGTCTTTATTAGAAGTTTATCAGGGGGCCTGAATTATTTTATATGTTTCGAAAATATGGAAGACATTCGTATTTTTGTTTGGGTTAAGTTAAACTTCTGAGCGAGGAAATGGGTGATAGACCAAATTAAATTTGAAAAATGTTTTGATTGAAGTGTTTCATTGAGAATGACCTCTTTTATATATATTTTTTTATTTTGATGTTAATGGACGAATTATATTATCTCGGGGTTAAAAAAGCTTTGTTATTACCTGTGAATACAAATTGGTAAAATTATAGAAAATTTTGCGAATTCTACACATAAGGGGGATTGCAGCTTGACAATTTGGAAATTCTCGAGATTAAAAAATGTATAAAATTAAGTTTAAATATCATCAACTACCAATCCAATGCTTAATATGTTTCTTATTTAAAACTTCCCCCCCCCCTGGATATCCAGACTTGACCTGCCCTAAAGATTCACTTTCATTTTCCCTGCCCCATTTACCATTGTATCAAATCTCTCCCCACTTCTCTACCCCTACCTCATTCCTCTTATATTATATTATTTACACTTGTCCAGAAAAAATATTTTTAGCAATTTAGTTTATCGTCACCTGACGATTAAGACGGTGGTCTTCTAAACCAGTTGTAAACCTAAAAATAAACCTGTGGTGAACACAAAAATATAAAATAAGTTTATTATTTACTTATTTTTTATTTACTTATTTTTTCTTTTACATAAAACATGGCACCACAAAGTGAAACTGCAGTATTTTCGAAAATTCAAGAAATATCGAAAATTTATTCTTTTTTTAAAATAACGTTAATTTCTAAATCATATTTATATATCTTTTTAGCAAATTTACTCATTCTTGTTATTCCTGTTAAGTCAGACTTTTTGTCTGTTGTCACCAAGACCGTTAGTCTCGAGGTGAATCCCAGCTATCCTTAATTTTTTTTGTAGATCTTTCCAGAAATGACATCATCTATTACATGCATTGCCACGTAGTAATCTCTCGTATTATCAATTCTTGCCTCACCTTGTCAATTATTTCTGCGGCTTCTTCTTCATTTTATAATATTCATCCACCGCAAATATATTACAGATAAGGAATTCCCTAGCTTTGTTTGTATGTGTTATACATACCTTCAATGGATCGGAGAGTTTGATTTCATCAATTTTGAGCATTCTTTTAGTTTTAATTATTTTTTTTGACATACGCATAAAATTTTAATTTTCATAACTTTATCTCTAAATTTATTATTCTCTTAATCTTTAAATCACCCTTGAAAACGTTAGATAGTGTGATTATAGGAAAAATTGTATTTGTTCAATGTTACTTAATGTGAATATCAATATCAATCAAAGAAGTTGAGTATCTTAAATAAACTGACAAACACGACTTTGATGTATTTTAATAACTCTGAAAAAGAGATCAGTAACCAAGCTTCTTGAAAGATTCATCACTGAAAGACAACATAAACCTACATTTTCCGAGAAAAAATATTTAATGTTATATACACAGGAGAAATCCGTGCAAGTTGATAAAAAAATATCCAATGAGCTTACATGGTGAACATAAAAGCATAACTAGTATTTTCAACGACACATATTGTTTTCATAAAATTCTAAGCAATCTAGCTTTCCTAAGAAAATTTACTATTAATTACTTAAGGGTTGATTGATAATTATAATACTGCAACAATTTGAAATAGGTAAAACGTTTTCAATTATAAATTTTCTGATGGATATGGATGGATACTACAATAACTTGTAGCAAAACTATTAAAACAATATTTAACTGCTTCTAACTACAAACTGCTATGGATCCATTTTACTACATAATTAAAATATAAATACAACTATAAAACTAATATTCAACTTGTAACAAAGATGAGTTTCAGCGCGTGGAAAATTATTCTCGTAAAACATATTAAATTAGTTAGGAAAAGCTTTAAGGCTAGTCGTTTATAACAGCTTAATGTGGGGGCTGTTAATTTTTTTTAAACCAAAATAGTTATTTATCTGTTCAATCATAATATTGTAATGAACAGAATAAAGTTATAATAAAGCTTTCTCATTTAATTCCGAAACTATTGATAGTTAATAACTTTCATCTCGTACATTTAAATTGAACAAACAATTCTAGTAACCGCTTTTTATTAATAAAAAAATAACTTTTTTTTTCTCCCCATCGTTTCTCCACAGAAAGAAGTTAATGCTTAATCAGAAGACATTTCGACTACCTCTGTAGCCTTTTAGGTATAACACCTGTCTTCTAGCCTGATGGCTACGGGCTCGATTCCCTTTGGTACCCAGATTTTTTCCAAAGGACTCCTGTCTGGTTATCACGTAAGGCTCATTTATACACCTTATTGATTGGTTGAAATAAAAGTCCAGGCTATGTCAAAACATGGTGAAAATTTAAACTAAAATTGAATAAATATTTCTAAGGCAGTTCCCTTTTTTTTGAACTTTTTTTTGGGATCGATAAATGGCATTTTTATTAATACCAATAAGGGAGTAAATAGTCCTTTGAAACATTAATGTTTGTAATTAAAATACTTTTTATAATACCAATAAGGGAATAGTACTTTGAATCATAAATGTTTCTAATTAAAAAACATTTTTTTATAACGGAATTGTGGTGAAATGTTTTTATACTTATGATTTATGTTTTTTATTAATTTTGTATGTATTTCTTTATTTTTTTTATTTTGCTTTTAATAATTTTATTACGAAAAATACTTGCCCTTGGATGGGGATACGCCTAGTGTAGCAGGAAAATCCTTTATTTATTTAAATGTAAAAATATAAAAGTATAATTAAATAAAAAAAAAACAAATAAAGGGCAATAAAATAAAAAAAAAAACAAGTGTATTCAAACATAATGTACCTAAACAGTTGTATGCAAACACAATGTTCCTCGTTAAATAATGAGTTTGGATGACAATATTGTTTCAAATCAATTGTATCAGAAAAAGATCAGCGGACTGTCAATATTGATTGTTATCACTACCACTTTGAAAACCGTAATACGCTTATACAATAGTAACTCTTATAATAATGTCGTATTATGCCAGGCCCAAAAAAAGATAAATACGGCATGAGTCGAATATTACCAGCTTAAACAATCAAAGATCAGAGGACAAATGGCAAAATAATAAAATCACTCAATCGTTTCCTGATTGGTTCCGATTTTCCCATCTATCCCCCCAACTCCTCGACGACCTTTCCTTTATCTTTCCTTATCTTTCTCTTCCACTTTGGTGGGTTTTGCCTTTTTGGCAACGGGGATCCCAAGATTTTTTTGGCCTTATGAAAAATGTATCGTTCAACAGAATCGGTCGTTGAATTATTACTAGAGGAGTGATGATAAAATTACTTGATCAAAATTAAATTTCTGGACCAAAAAATAGGGTACAACATCAAATCTACATTGCACTGGACACAACTCTTTATAAAATAATTAACAGATTGTTATTTGTAAATTAAATTTAAAAATTACAAAATGTTATTTTTACTTGTAATAACTTATTCGTAATCGTTTAACCGTTACAAAAATGATATTTTTTAATATTTTTTTTTATCAAACTGAACGATATTAAAAGGGTTGACTTTTGCTTTTAAGTATTAGAGGTGTGGATGGCGTGTGTAGCTGTTGAAAACACTTGAAAACCGTTCTTATTTGGAGGTTTATCAACGTTTATAATTGACTATACATATACGAACACTATACATAAACTCGACACTTCATCAAAAACCAATTGTGTTACTGTTACATTCCGAAAGATTAACAAGGATTTTTTCGAAGTTTATCGTCTATTGGTAAGTTTTCTGCGGTTTTCTTACCAAATATGATTTTTTTAACATATATAGATGCGGGGATGTACCTGACTAAATGTAAATTTATTTTGAAATATATTTGATAGTTACAGATATTTTAACTGAGAGAAATGTAAACAGTCATGTATGATGAAATGCATGCATAAACACACATGTGGACGAGGCGAGAAATCTGTGCATAGATAAAAAGGCGTAAAGATCAACACTCTATGCCTGGCAATGGATCCCGTTACAGATGACTTTCATGGCCTAGTTGGTAAGATGTATATCTTCCAAACCGGGGGATTCCCGCTGTAACCATTTTTTTGAAGTTTCTAGTAAGTTTTAACATCTTTCTGGTTGGTCGGAAGAGATAACCATACAACGAAAGTGTGATGAAATTGTGAAAAAATATTTTTCTAAATTAATTGATTTGTACAACTACTCTTATGGCTTATCCCATCAGATATGTAAAAAAACAGTAAAGAAGACAAATTGCAAAGTAAAAGAAAATAGCGTATTTTTTATGAGTTGCGTGTAAGGAAACATTTTTGTTTAAATTTTATCCTTTGACTGTGAAGAGGATCTCATTATATTGAAAGCTAAGAAAAATGTATAAGAAAACATAAAAACGGCAGGAAAAGAAAAAGTATTATTTAATTAACTTTTGCCGTTCTTCTTTAACTTAGTCTAGTAATGAGAAATTCTTTTTTTAAATGTTTCAAGGTAGGTCTCTTGAGGGAGAACATTTGTTAAAATATTTGAACGACCTATATATTAAAGTTTAATTCATATTATTTAATGTTTCTCTTTTCCAAATAAATGTAAAGTTTTCAACGTATTTAATCTATTCCTATCAAAAGCGATAATTTGAAAAGATCTGACTGAATTAAAGTAGGATAGTAGAGGACTGTCTATCAATTAATTAAAGATTTTAAAAAGGCTTACTGTAAATAAAAATATGAATTTTAGCGGCCAATATGGATTGTAGAGGATTGATTGTGAATACAATGAAGATTTTAAAAGAACTAGATAAATATGGAGTGTAGTGGACTGACTGAATAATCAACTGAAAATTAAAACAATATTGGCTTTGAGTACAAATATAGATTGCAGATGCCTGATTATTAATACAATTAAGGTTTTTAAAGAACTGACTGTGAATACAGACATGAAATAAAGTGGACTGACCGTGAATAATAAGCCCATCATATGAAAAGGGCTAGCTTTAAATACAAATATTAAACTGATAAATTCTAAAGGACTGACTGATTACAAATACAGATTGAATACGATTGACTGTGAATGTAATTACGGATTGTAGTGGATTCATTGTATTTGTATGAGCGATTTTGAAATAAACACATTAAGTTGCTATCAAACAACCTATAATTATTTATTTGAGTTAATCTGAGGTGGTATTTGCTTATAGATATAAAAAAAATCTGCTTTTTATTAATTATCTTTTTTTTTTAATCTAGGATACATGTACAAGGGTGTGGGCTGAAAAATATCTGATGTCCTCGCGGCTGGGCTCGCCTTATATTGGTGGGGTGTATCTCAGCCAGGGGATACTATGAAATGAGCCCAGACCTTTCTGCCACTTATCTTGAGATATATGTGTGTTTTTGGAATGTACTCGTATTTATATATGTACATAAAATGTTGCTATCAATAAACCTATGTTTATTTATCATTATTATTATTATGAATTATAAATAAATTGAATATATTAAAAGGTGTAACAGTGAATACAAATATTGATTGGAAATGATTTACTTTGAATAAACTGAAAATTTCATAAGTACTAACTAAATTCAAATATGGATTGGAAAGGGTTAACTTTGAATAATTTTTTTTTATAGTACTGACTTAATACAAATATAGATTGGAAAGGATTAACTTTGAATAAACTGATGATTTCAAAAGTACTGACTGAATACAAATATGAATTTGAGAAAAATGACTGTGAATAAACTGAATATTTTAAAAGGACTCATTCTAAATACAAATAAAGATTTAAGCGCAATGACTGTGAACAAACTGATTTTTTTTAAAGAACTAACTGTGAATAAAACTATTCCATATAAGCATTCATAGTTCCTTATTCATAAGCACAAGTGATCTTGAGAATACGTCTATAGAACCGCAACTTAAAAGCTTTGATGTTACGTGATGTTTCCTGGTTTAGGGTCATCGCATCCATTTCGTAAAGGAGAGTTGAGGAGATGTAGGAACAGGCAATATAAATTCTCAATTTCAGGCTCAGGTCAGAAATTTCGTTGAACGGGTGATTCGTTCTGTATAATAGTATTTAATTTCATGATAATTCTCGAATACGTTGAACCGAGACTATAACTTACCGTTTAAGAGCAAAACCTGTAAATATCGTAACATAATATATAACAGTATATCGTTTATAATATTGCAAGTGTTTAAATTGTGGTCGGGGTACAAGCAATGAGGAAGGAATTTTAGGAAGTAATATGTAGCAGTGGCCTAGCTGGTTGGCGGTTAAGCTTTACCACTGTGCTATGGGGAAACTCAGCAACTTGATTAAATTCTCAATAATAACGGAATATTAATATGTTTGTTAAGGGTTAACTGTCAAATATATTCACATATTGTCTTGCCTTTGGCGATATTTTCAAAATCAAGAAACATAGGAAGGTTAATGTTTTTTTTTTTTTCGTTTCTATAATATCTATTGTATATTGTTTAGTACTGTTTATTTTGTGAATAAAAAAATAAAGGTTTTCCTACTCACTTAACTTTTCCTTCCCGGTGTTGGGTATCTTCTACACGTTGCTTCTAATAACCATCAATATCTCTATAAATATAATAAATACAAGGTTAAGATTTTAGGTATTCCTCCATAATATATTTACGCATTGATTTAAAAAATAATATCAATAAAAATCAGAATTTATCGACTACATCGTGGGTATTTTGTGAAGATATCGGAAACGAATTCGCATTTAAACGCTGTGAGTGCCTCGACCTTGTGTCTTGACGATAGGTGAATAGTATGCGGGAAGCGCGACACTATATTCGCATCTCACTCTTGCATACTCCACTGAATTGCGAGGAGCTGAATTGTCTCAACGTCGCAAGCATAAGCGTAAGCGCCGGGGTATGCGACTGACGTTCCGCGCCACAGTAGCTTCTAGGCTTGCAAATAGGTTAGACGTACGCCCGTTCCGTGAGCGTTGCCAGATGGTTTTTTAATGTTTTCAGCAAATAAATCTCAATTATTATAATTTTTAACTTCAATTATAATTAATTAAGGGAATTATCTATGAATGTTCTTATTTTTCCGATTTAAAATCGCTAATTTTTGATCGCGTATTCACTACCCAACACCGGAGCACGCGTTTCAAATTTATCACCGTAAGGGAAGGGTTAAGTAAGTATTCTGTCATACCGTGTCACCCCCTGTATTATTTTCGACATCGTTAATTTGGATCCTTTTAGGTTTTTTCGCGTCCATGTTTCACTCCCATTTATCAAAGTTAGTACTAAAATACTGTTTTCAACACATCTTAGCACATATCGATACTTATTTTAGTAAAAAATTAATACTTATAAAAAGTACTTATTTTTACCGATTTATTTGTATTTCTGTCTTAAAATTTAACATTAAGTTCATTATTAAAATAACATTAATGATCATGAAATACACTTGTTTGCGATGAAAAATGCAATAAGAAGAATATATGGAGTGACTATATATGATACAATATGGACAGTAGTGATTGGGGATTAACGTTAACTCAAGGTTAATGTGTTGAGTAATATGAAGAAGAGCACTCAAAGATGGTTTGTGCATGTAGAACGAATGAATGGAGAAAAACTAATAACACAAATGTATGGCGCACACGTAAATGGAAGATATGGTAGAAGAAGTCAAGGAAAATATGGTTGGATTAAGGGAATTCTATTTTGCAATAAGGAAACTTAGAAAATCGTAGGAGTTATATGAAAATATGCGAAAGTAGAAGAGATAAAGGATATGGTATGAGATAGGAAAGTTTTGCGTTTTGTTCTACCTTTCTACGCCTTGATTTTGTATATGTATGTTATGTATACGAGTATATCTATACAAAGAAAGTATTAATTTGTTTAAACATCTATTATTATATTTAATTTAATGAGCCTGAGAAAATGCTCTTAGTGTTGTTAACAGTTTATCTGGTAGTTGATACCATCTGCCAAAGTTATGTTGTATATTTAATTTAATTGAATTAAGATTATGAAATTGACTTAGTTTTCTTCCAATACTGTTTTAAGCATCACTCTACGAAATTCAGTACTCACTATATCCTCCTCAGGTAAATAAGTTAACTTTTTTTTTTAAATATTTGTGACCCAAGCCATAGGTATCCTTATACCCTCGAACATGGCGGTAAAGTGCTTGTGTCGTTCGAGGGGATTAGCACAGCGCGGGGTTCGAATCGAAGCTCTTCCGCACGTAAGTCCAGTGCGTTACCGTGCGGCCATGCACCTCCAATTACATATTACTAACGTTGTCCATTGGGTTCGATTGGGACAAGAGTAAGAGGAAAATGATGGGGAATAGAGTAAGTAGTGGACACATGAGTGCACAGTGCGTATTGAAATACGCATTTGTCAAAATAAATATAGTTGAAGAAAAAGAAGTCTTGTATTTTTATTCCTGTTATTCTGAATTTCCACAAAGTGATTGCCTTTCATAAGTTCTCTAAATAAAAGTTCAAATTACTAACACTAATAAATGTTCATAATACTAACATGACCTTTCGGGGAAAAAGGAAGGAATTATTACGTTATTGCCATGTTTGCTGGCTCAAAACTGGATATTTTCTTTTTTTATTTAATATAATTTTCATGCACGTAAATACTAAAACTAACCGGTCACAGTTTATTAAATTTTATTTTCCTGTTAGGTAAGATTAATCTTATTCGAATAATTATTTTTGGGATTATCCTTTATCCAAAATAACTATTTAAAGGGACCATTGTCAAAAAGATTTAAAATGGCTACTGTATCGGAATCGCATATAAGCCTTTCTAGAAAGATTTCTCTTGTTTTAAAGTGAGTTTACACAAAGGATCGTAAACTTGGTTCTTCACAAGCCACGGTTTAATGTCTCTCAAATAAATGATGAGGTAGTGCTTCGGGAAATCGAAAAGTTCTCGTCTTGATTTCATCAGGTAACCCGCACAGCTTCAGGATGGTGGAATTTCTCCTGATATGATCTTTGCTGGATGGAAAATTTCGCCAAGAACAACAAGGGTCGGGGAACGGAGCTGGTTTCAAGATGAAATTTCCCAGTCTGCAATGTCGCTGAACCTGTGTGCGTGTTCGCCAGGTGTCTCGTTGCATGTGTTGTCCAAGCTTTGACAGGATAATAGTTTCATGCCTTTTGCATTGACCCAGCCTTCGTAAATAGACGATCCTGTGCAAAATCCATGGAACTAGTTTTTTAAATTTGTTAATTCGATTTCATTTTTAACGTGTTATTTAATTTTAATCGTTTTATTCCATTGTACATTAAATATTAATTGTGTCTAACTAGTATTTTATTGCTAAAACCCACACTTTATTACTATATACGAGAAGAAGAATTCAGTTAAACTTTGAGACTCCGTCTTGAATAAAATCATTTAACATATAACAGAGTTAAACTTCAACTGTGTAAAAAGGACCTCGTATCAACCTTATAAACGTTAAATATGGTATTTCAGGAGTAAAGTAAGGTGTAGGGTACAGAAGGACAGAGTGCGTGTGTAAACATACACATGCTAAAAATATACTAGAAGGGAACAAAGTTGAATGTTTTATTTTTAATATAGTTGAACGAGTAATTAACTATTATACAAAATGGTGCCTGAACTACGAGTATTTAAACATATATTTTATATTTCCATTAAAATCGCAATAAAAATACTATGACAATGGTGAAAATCGTATTTCAAGTGAAATAAAGATCGAATTGAAGACTTCAAATCATTCTGGAAAATAAAAACATTTGATAAATGAATGGCTTCCATGAAATATTTTATGAGAAAAAAAATCGCAGAACCCAAATTAAATCGGTGTCAGACGATAGAAATTATTTTAGCTGTATTATTATATTCGAAAACGATGTGTTTCATTTCTTTCTTTCCATTCTTTGCCTTAGTCCATAAATAAGTCAAGCACGCTTACAAAAACCTTAATTTATTGGAACTTTTATTAATACGAAGTCTTGCTCGTTGAATTTTATATGACAGAAAATACGCAGGAAAAGTCTGCTATGAAAAATTCGGTTTTATGAGTGGGAAAAAATCAAAGTGGATATTATTTTTTATAGGAATAGGTTGTATTTCCTGTAAGGCGTTATGCGAAGAAAAGGGATCAAATCCTTAAATCCTGAAGCCATTTTTCAATACTCATTTAGCCACGGATTATGTTATGTGGATAGATTGCGATCGAAGCAAAAATGTTTCACTTTTTAGCACTTAATACAGAGTCATAGGATATTTATAAAGATTTTGCAAGCTTTTTGCACAAAGTTAAAAAAACTGCCAAGATGATAATGTACAACAGTATTATAGCATCATCTTTGTTGTATAGAAGTGAAAAATAGACGTGGAGAAAGCTTCAGGGAGCTGAATAAATGTTATTAAAATGTGTAATTAAAAAAAAATTAGTTATCAGCGATGAATGTAAATGTAAAACTCATGTGTTATGTAACATCAAAAAGATCACTTCAAATAATTTGATCATGAAAAACGAATGAACGAAGAAACACTAACAAAATATAAATACAGTGCAAATGTAAGTGGAAGGCGTGGAGAGGAATACCAAGGAAATTATGGTTGGATTAAGTAAATGATATGTTGAAAGAACAAAATATAAAAAAAATCACGCTTGCATTTGCAGCTCACTGAGAGAACAGAACTCACTTATGGTGGAGAAGGCACAGCACAAATATCTACCATATCTCCATATGAGTGAGTTTGGTGTCTATTCATGGCTTCATCCTACTTGGTTTCTAATGGGCATGCTTGAATATAATTCCTTGAGCGTTAGAAGATATCTTCGTCTCCTGGTATAAATTGTTAGACTCGTTTGAGGAGTTGTGAGCTGTTTAGCATTACTAGAAACACAAGCGTTAAAAGTTCCTTACAATTACACTACACTGCGCTGGTAGGAGCTGTTCTCAATCACATATACAATAACGGGTCTACCAGGTGCTATGCCAATTGGAAGGGGCTTAACTCTTTTGAACGGGACTGCTTCAGATATTGACATATTTCATATCACATAAAAAAAAAATTATTAATTATTTGTTTAAGGTTGGAATCATTAGAAAACTTTCATCAACTTATTCAAGTGACTTTTGAATAAATATGTATTATTAATATGTCAACTTTTTTTACATTTTAAAATTTCTTTTTTTGTGAATTAAAACAAATAAATAAATCTGGTATGTCATTAGTGTTTTTCAATATAAATTAAAGCAAATTATGTGCCAAGCAAAACAACTCAGTTTTACAGAACTTTTTTTAAAAGTCAATATATTTTAACCTGTTCACCGCGTTAAAAATCAAATTCCACGAATCCTGTGCGCGGCACAATTTCAGCGTTTTTTAATTTCTAAGTTTAAACACATATTTTGTTTAGAACTACTGATATTTGATTACAACACCAAGTAAACATGACACTTAAGTAATTTTCTGATAATAAATAATAGTCATTACTCTTAAGGAGACTCATTAAATAAAGGAGATAAACTTAACATTACGTAAAATAAACAAAGGAATGCTACGATCAAATCAATGCTTCATGACACTCACCCAATCAAATGCATATAGCACTAGTTATGTTTATTTACGTAAGAGAGACTTAGTAATGTTTATTTACGTAAGAGAGACTCATCGCAGGACTCGATCCGCGCGACAGGTCGTTAATGCTGGAAATATTGAGAAACCAAAAAAATTCGGCGCTCTATTTATTCAACAATATCTCATAAACTAATATATTATTTGACAAGGTTTTCAGAGATGTCGCTAGAATAAAGATTATTTTAAATTTTAGTTCAATTTTTATTCCGGTTTTGTGTCATTCTTTTTAAGTATTTGTGATTTGAAACTTGGATTGTCGTCAGATCACAAGCGTTTGTGCTCCCCGCGGGGAACACGTTAAATAACGTGATCACAAATTAATGAAAAAAAAAACAAGTTTTTAGTAATTAAAATTCAAACTCATCCATAATATCGAGATTAATCACTTCAACTATTCAAAGTGAACGTGTCTTAATATCAGTTAAATTATATGTTTATTTGACAGTTAACAGAACCGCTTTTGTAGAATGATTTACAATGTTAAATATAGATAAAAATAATATTCTGATTAACTATTCAAAACATTATCCAAACAGAAAAGAATGGCGGTATATTTACTTTCAATGTCTTGCAAAGTGATTTATCTCCATTAAGTAGAACTAAATAAATAAATCTTTGTCACCAATAAATAAAAGATGATAGTATGCGAAACAAATCATGTCAGAAAAAAGAAACTTAGAATAAATGATCGTTTTATTTATAATTTCCTATTCTGATATTGCATCTATAAAAATAGTAACTTGAATGATTGATTTTTGATTTTTTTTTATTGTATGACAAAATCTAATAAATCAGTGCATATCTCGATCTATTAACACGTTCACTGCGTATAAAATACTTAACGTCATACAGAGATGCTGAAAATTCGCGAATTTTTGAAAACCCATAACTTTGTTAAAAATCAAATTCTACTTTCTATTGAAACATCATATACAAGTGTATTCCTTCGTGTCTTCAAAACACATGAAACCGGCGACGAATCCTTATCGGAAGACGTTTATGAGTGCACTAAACATTCAAGGATTCCCGTGTCCATACAAAATATTTGTATGGACACGAGAGCCGTGTTCGACGCAGTGAGAGTGTTAATAAAAATTTAAGTTTAGTTTTTTTAAATTTAAATAATGTTCTTAGTCCATAATGTTTGTTTTATGAAATAAAGGGTCTTTTAAATGGAGCGATTTTTTAAATTCTTGGATAAAACACAGATAGTGTCGTGAACTTGCCTGGGTCTTATGACATTTGAGACGTGTAATGTATGAAATTTATAAAAATGGAGTCGTTTACAATACAACAACGCGTTCAAATTGTTGAATTATTTTATGTATTGTAATCTCCGGAAACGGTGATGTTAATTGGCCACCAAGATCATGTGATCTGATACCGTTGGACTATTTTCTCTGAGGTTACGCGAAAAATCAGGTCTATAAGAATGACCCCCAATCAATTGCTGAGCTGGATGTCGAAATAATTCGCGTTATTGGTGAGTTAGAACCGCAATTATGCCAAAATGACATCGAAATTTTTGACAAAAGAGTGAACATCTGTGGAGCTGCAAGAGGTGGACATTTGGCGAATATTGTTTTGTGTTTAAATGTCATACATTATACTTTAATGCTCAATAAAAAGTTTTTTGAAATCAAAGTAAATTGTGTCTTTTATTCAGAATTAAAAAATTTGAATAAAAAAAGCTCAATTTTAAAGACCCTTTTTACAATTATAATAATTATCAAACTCGATTTAGTTCTCCGTAATAACTTTTCATTCGAGTAATATTTTGTGTTTCTATTGTTTTACGCGAGTTTTACACTTCATATTCCGAGGCTCTCTTCAGGCGAAATCATTCTGATTTTTTACAAGGGTGCTTAGGTCAGACTGGTATCATGCTAGGTCGGAAGTGTGTATGGTATATTGACCCAAAGTAATGTAAAGATATTTTTTTTGTTTTTGCTTATGTACCCTATAAGGCGTTATTTTTGACATTCAATATTATATATAAAACCCCCATTAAACAATATATGTGGCACAAAATATTAAGAGTTTTATCAAATATTACATTAATTTTTCTGCATACAACTTACATTTCCATAAAGCACGCATTTTTTTATAATATATTAACCGATTATGTTCACGGTTGATTCCGACATCAACATCACACATTATATTTTTACATCTTCGAATTAAATTATTACAATAAAAAATATAAATTAAATGGGATATTACACCATGCATAGTGGACTTAAGAATGTATTGTATACAAAAATAGGTTTGAAAAATAGTTAACTCAATTTCACGATATTTTTTCTGTACATTTTTTTCCTGTGAGTTAGTACATTTTTTTTCATTGTCTGTGACATTTATAAGACCTACTCTGATTATCATAAAAAAATTATATTCTAAAAAGGTTTTTTTTTTTAAACCACTTTAATTTTAATTTAAAATAATTTACCATTTAAAATGCTTTCATCGTTTAAAAAAAATTCAAATAAGAAAGTTTTCTTTCGAATCTTGTGAAAAATGCATCTTTTTTCTCAAATACGGTTTAGTCACGGCAAATTTCCACGCAAAAGGAACAATAGTATAATTAAGATTGGTGAAACGGGAACTGTTTGAAAAAAATAATTCGGAACAAGAGAGTGGACAAAACCGCAATCCTCGGATTCAACAGATTCTGTGGATTTCAGTGGAGATTAAGGTAAAAAAAAAAAACAAAATATACTCTTTGAAATAAATGAAAACGAAATTAATGCTGCGACTAATAGTAATATGAAGTTGTAGCGTGTGTCCTAGTAGGACGTGCTGATAATGATGTTGTTGACATCTCTGTATTCGCTTTAGTCGAATTCTGTGTTCCTTTTCGTTCGGGGTCATCAATTTAGCGGGATGCTTAATTTGATACGTCGTGATGATTTTGATTTGTTTGTATTTAAAATAAAATACGTCGATTCAGGAATGCGGTAAAAGTGAGAGTGAATAGTCGGTAAATAATACGCAGAAATGAATGGTCAAGCGAATAATAACAAGTGCTTTTATTCATCGATAAGTAGGTATATATAGGATTTCAGAACGGGACGCGTGACTGCGTCCGCGGTATATCTCGATCTCACTCCTGCGCGTGCTGAGGTGGTCGCAAGCGCTGCAGATACTACAATGGGTAGGATATTTATTGTCGAAACGGCGAGACGGCATGATATGTTCTCTTTCTTCCTTGGAATGCGATGTAAATATTATTTGCGTGTAAACAGTGTTGACGTTTCTGATATGTGACAATTGTACATATCCAGAGGTTGATTCATCGGTCGTTGACCCTGCATGTTGACAATATTTAGGGACGTGGGTACCCTACAAAGTCATTACGTCTTAATAAAAAATGTATTGTGTAAATAATATTTGATATAAATATTGTGATTGACACTCATTTTTGTGAAATTTCCTACTGATTTGATTTCAAAATTTACTAACGCCAATATTCGGGACATCACGTAATGAAAAATGATATTGAGGTTTATAAACCACTTTAATGGATTGCTCACGAGCCGTGGATCTAAAAGATACTCTGATGTTTTGCTTGGATATCGCACAAAGTATTACAGAGTTTGAAAAGTACGAGTATGTTGGATAGTCAACTTGTTATGTATTGATAAATAAATTTTAATATAAACGAAAAAAAGACAACAAATTCATTGAAACACTTTATGTATAACACATCCCCCTTATTAGCTAATGAGATACGGGTGGAAGGTCCCTTCAACGACCTAATGTTTTCTTACACCCTCACGAGGTAGAGTATTGTGTTAATTGTTTGATCAGGCTGATCGCTTGGAAATGGAAATATCCTTAAACAAAATGTAATCTAAAAAATAGATAATTTGTTGGCAACCCAACTTTTTAGAATTTCTTAGGTTTCCTCCATTTCGAAAGGTGTGGGGCACTCTGAATAGGACCAGATAAGGGCTTAGTAGAGTTGCCTTTCTGTGAATGCGTGGAGATCTAGATCATGAAACAAATCGTTGAAAACGGCCCACTGTATGCGTTTCTTAAATACGTACAGGAGCTGAAGAGATTAGCCGTGATCGAGGATACAATTCGTGTAACGATCACACCCAGAGAATAATGATATGTTATTTTCATAAAAATATTAATTTTTAATAGTTTTTGTTTAAAAAAAGCCAAAATTTTAAATTGTTACATACTTCTTTAAGAGGATATAAAATGAATTATCAATTAACAAAAAAATATTGTAACGATATGCTTGCTAATAGAAACAAATCTATGATTTGAGTGTAAAATCAAATCTACCAAACGGCGATTTTTTGTTGTTGTTAATTTTACAGTAATGGTCACACTATAGAAATATTTTATATAATAGCACTGGAAATCATTTGAAAAATAAAATATCATGTTTCAAATATTTTTTTATTTTTCAAGCTCTTAAACTTTGATGGCCTTACGTCAAAAACCGTTTTTATGCTCCGAAATATATTCTAAAAGAAATTTTCGCATAAACTGACTTAGAAGTCTCGCAACTTTAAATTAACAAATGTATGTCCTTGCGTGTCCTAATTTAACGAGTCAGTTGTAATATTTATGGCGGAATAAATATATTTATACGATTATAAAATTAAAACTTTCATATTTCCTCGACATAACTTTGTGTCCTCCCTATTTTACCCGTTTGTGTACAAGATATTTGAAAAATAAATATTTTAAATTTATAAAACTATTAAGAATTTTATTAAGAAAAATAAAATACTGTGCACATGGGTGTGCTAGTACTAACCTTGATATTTGGAAGGGAAGGCATTAAACGGAAATTATAATATCAAAATAAATGTTATAGAAATGCGTCTCTTGCGTAGAATATCTTAAAAAATTATTGAATTGAAGACAATTGTTTATAGAACAATAATATTATAATTAGAATAAAGGAAGGAATCCTGAGATGATGTGGTCGAATTGAGAGAATGCGTTGCGAAACACGAAACAATTACATGTGTCATCCCCCCTTACGCTGGTCTGCTTTTTCCTTGCTTTGCATTAATATAGAACATGTTAGAGGAAGACCAAGGAAAGAGTAGAAGGAGATAGCTGAAGAAATTTTAACTGAGGAAAACGTAAGATATGTGAAATACAGGAGAGCACGTATAACGAGATGTATGAGTGTAAACAAGGCGAAAACTGTGTGCATTGATAGAAAAGCGTAAAAATCTATCCTCCCTGTCTACATCAAAATATATATGACGTGAAGGAATTTATATAATTTGTTATTAAAACAATATAACTGATATCATAAAATCCAATTTCACTACGTTTCTCATAAGCGTTTATAAATAAATACATTTTGAATACGGTTAATTTGAAGACGATATCCGTGGCCAAGTTACTAAGTCTTCTGACATGAAGCTTATTGGTAAAATTCCCCTTGATGCTCAGTTATATTAAAAAAATCGAGTCTGGTTCTCACTTAATGACTTCTTAACAGATTTCGGTTAATTTGAAGATATTATATTACTACTTGGCAAAAAATCATTAACGTGTACTGAATACAATGAAAAGGAGAAAAAAAACTATAAGACGTTGATTGGAATTTCTTCTAATTGGATAAGTGCGAGATGGGTTGATTCCTTGTATCTGCAGGGAGGAGCAGTCCATGTGACACTGTAGTACAGGTATTCGTCGACTTACGACCGCACTCGGTTCCAATAAACAGGTCGTAAGTTGATCTGATCGTAAGTCGGCTTATACAATAATTTCCGTACATATGGTATGTAAATTATAGTGCGTGAGGATATTTTAAGACTGTTTTATATGTTCTTGTTATAATCAGTGTATTACCATTGTCATTTATCGGGTTTCTCTATGCTTTATTTTTTTTATTTTTCGAGTTTGCCTTTGTTTTCTTTATCATATCAGCATGCCTGATATTCCAATATCTTTGCGTATTGCTTTGTTTTTTTTATTTTTACATTTGTTAGGATTACGTAAAAAATTATGCTTCAGTAAAATTGGTTAAATACTCGTATTATAGTAATAAAATATATGAAAATACGAAATATATGTGATTGTTAAACATATCATTTAAACTTTTTCTTGGCCGCTTGTTTATTTTTTTTGCATAAATATGATGAGCTTTGTCTGGATTGTTTGTTTCTTCTTCTCCTCGTATATTTCACGATATGGGCGAAACACGTAGTGTGCCATCCATGCAATCCTTGCAAATCGTTCGATGTTTGGATCAATCTCTTCAAAATGTGCAAAAAGTTTTCATTTTCCTTTTTGTAGACATCTAGGAAATAACAAGACAACACATGTTTATTGGACAAAGCCGCCAGCTAATACTGACCGCGATGCGCACATGCGCATAGTAATACATTATGTAGCGTACATGGACTGCTAGCGCCACGCTTAGCGCAGGCGG
Source organism: Odontocerum albicorne (assembly GCA_949825065.1). Lineage (NCBI taxonomy): Eukaryota > Metazoa > Arthropoda > Insecta > Trichoptera > Odontoceridae > Odontocerum > Odontocerum albicorne. Next base: position 8,680,349 of record OX463855.1, read on the forward strand.
ACAACCGATCGCGGATTGTGGTTGTAAAGTCGAACAGTCGTAAGTCGACGATTACCTGTACTCAAAGTAATTTGGATTTTTGCACTAAAGGGGGCTAGATTTGTATAATGCACAGTGCTCTCCAGGTGGGAGAATTCTAAGTTATATAATTAAGTGCCTTTTAAATTATAAGAAAAAATTATCAAAATACATCTAAATACTGATTCGTGTTATACTTTTTAATTTAAAAAAAAAAACAAAAACACACTCAAGTTTTGTTGCTTTAAAGAGATTTTTACACGATAACAACCTTAACAAGAGAACATTTTGAACGATTACTGTTAAAACTTAAATACTGTTTAAAACGGAAGTGTAAATAAATAAAAGTTAATTGATAACAACATTAAAAAGCTTTAAATAACATCTCTTTAGTCGCTATACACTTCCGTGAATAGAGGTCAAGTCCGGCTGCGAGGACATAAGACATTTACAGCCCCCCCCCCCCCCCCCCCCCCCCCCTTGTTCATGTTTATTTTAATGTAAAAGAAAACAACAATACACAAGCTGTTGATACAATTATAAACTCAATAAATATGTTCAATAATTATTAAAAATACAAGTGCACACCAAAGCTTAACAAACAGAAACATAAACCAAGAGATATTTTTTTGCTAAAAGTTGTCAAACTGCACGAGCGAATGCAGCGCGGATCTATTGATCTATTTAAGTGCGCTTATGTGAGAATTTCGTGGGTCAGCTGTCTCAGAACATACAATGAGCCCTGTGAAATGGCTGATATGAAAGATAAATAAATGTACAATAGATTTATTGCAAACGATAAATTATGCAAATGTATATTCTTTAATTACACGTACGTTAAGGCAATGGAAGTGTGACTCAATACAATCCATTGAATCTGGTCTGATGCCAATGGGTTAAGGCCGCAAGGTTTATGGGGAACAGTTAAAATTGACGCAGGTGCTGAAGGTTGCCAAACTTCGAGTTTATATTAAGACATTAAAATCACATGTTACAGCTCCCCCCTTTCTTTATTCCATAAATAAAAACTTATTTTCTTATGTATTGTATAAAAAAATATAAGTTTAATATAATAAATTTACGTAGCTTTATTTAAATGTTTTACACTTTTCCAGCAGTTTCTTTTAAGTTTAAACAGTTAAGAAAAGTTTATGATTTTATAAAAAAGTTTCGTGTGACATTTTCTAAGTTGCACGCTAGACGTGTGCGCGTGTTGTTGCTTATCCACATGCGGCAATATTTCTAACACGTACGATGGTGAATTGTGAGCTTAGTGTCAACTTTTAGGTCAGTGTAACATAAATTATTTTATTTCTGATTTTTCTATCCTCTTAACCTTCCTTGCTTTTCCTTTTATTGATTGAATAAAATTTTGTAAATGCGAAGAATTATTTGAATACTTTTTTGGAACCACGTAACTTTTTTTCTTTGTCTGGCAGAGATTGCCACCCTTGAAATAAGCCCGCCAGATGGTTTTACAATGAAGTGGTAAATAAATAAAAATAAAATTCAAATCTCCCAGCCCGAAGATTTACTCTGGTTCTATTCACTAATAGCTTTTTTATTGGTTGGAGAAAATTGCCACTTACCAATATATCCCAGATATTATACTACATACGACAGTGTTATTATACAATATAAAAATATATGTTTTCCGAAAGATGGTGTGACAAAGATAGTGAAAAGAGTGCAGTATAACCTGGCAGGCGTATTGCCATGTGAAGATCGCTCTTAACCTTTCTCTTCCTGTACTAAAAAAATCCGCGCATTCCGGTGCTGTGTATTCAATACACATGTAAAAATGAACGATTTAAAATCGGAAAAATATGAATATTCATAATCGCCTAAATTAATTAAATTTGAAGTCAAAAGTGATAATAATTGAAATTTAATTGCTGAAAACATGAAAAAAACATCGGCCGACGGTCACAAAACGGGCAAAGCCACCACCTCAAATGTATGCTCAAAAGCTACTGAAGTGAGAGAAGCGAGCGAACTGGAATTCTATTTCTTGCGTTCCCATATACCAAAGTAGAGTGAGAGTGAGACGTGAATAGCGTATCACTCTCACTCTACTTCGGTATATGGGAATATTATTCACCCATAGTGTTTTTTGGAATGAATATACCTACGTCACACACTGGCACACGTTTGATTGTATTGGTGAATTTATTCCCGATTTTCACAAAATATCTCTGATGAGGCCGATAAGTGCTAATTATTATTAATAATATTTTGTTCATTCAATGCGTAAATATATTACGGAGGAATACCTAAAATCTGAACCCAGTATTTATTATATTTATAGAGATATTAAAGTTTTTAGAAGCAATGTGTACTAGTTACACATCACAGGGAAGGAAGGGTAAACCAATGAGAAAGATGTTCAAGAGGCATTAAGTGAAAACCAGACTGGAACCTTTTTTAAAAAAATCTGAGCTCTAACGGGAATCGAACCCTGAACCCCTAGTTTGGAAAACAAGCATCTTACCAACTTGGCCACGAAGCCTTTAATTACGTATTTTTGGAAATATGTGGATACATTGTACATCCCCTGTGGTCTAAATCGTAATATGTTTGACTTACATTCAGGGGTTTCAGGTTCAAATCCCAGTATTGCCAAAAAATAAAACAAAAATGAAAAAGCGTCGAGGTCTTGTTAAAAACTTCGCTTTCTTACAAAGTTTTTCTGTACATAAAATTTATTTATCTAAAGTGTATAAGAGCTATGCTGATTTTTTGTCTAACAATTTGATGATGATTTCCTCGGTGGTCTAGTTGGAAATACGATAATCTTCCACCGGGTAGTTTCAAGTTTAATTCCCGCTGGTACCAGAAAAGAAAATGAGAACCTAGTCTGGTAAAAGAGTTCGACGTGTGTGTGCTATTGCTTGACACGTTATATGTGTGTGTTATTGCTTCACATGTTAGACAGGTGTGTGTTATTGCTTCACACGTTAGACAGGTGTGTGTTATTACTTGACACGTTAGACGTGTGTGTGTTATTGCTTGACACGTTAGACGTATGTGTATGTTATTGCTTGACACGTTATACGTGTGTGTGCTTGACATGTTAAACATGTGTGTGTTATTACTTGACACGTTATACGTGTGGATGCTTGACACGTTAGACATGTGTGTGTTATTGCTTGACACGTTAGACGTGTGTGTTATTGCTTGACACGTTAGACGTGTGTGTGTGTTAGACGTGTGTGTGTTATTGCTTGACACGTTAGACGTATGTGTATGTTATTGCTTGACACGTTATACGTGTGTGTGCTTGACATGTTAGACATGTGTGTGTTATTGCTTGACACGTTATACGTGTGTATGCTTGACACGTTAGACGTGTGTGTATTATTGGTTGAAACATTAGAAGTATGTGTTATTGCCTATACACATACAGTAATATTATTATTAAAATGTGTGATGAAGAATTATAAGTTAGTAGTCTATTCTAGTGTTTTTTAACCTGAAGGTTTGTAAACGGGGGCTAAAGGCAATACCCTGGCAACTGACTGTTGAAAATAATCAAATTCATTTAGGATTGTCAAAGGACATTATACATATTAATTGATAAATCTCATAATTTTGTTTAATTCTACAACATTGTCTTTTAACATAAATGATTTTCAAAATAACTTTTGTTTAAATTCAAAGTCTGTGACCTTTCAATTTATTATAAAAAGTTAAAAGGTCAAAAAAAATTATCCCAATATTATTAAAGAATTTATAAACTCATAAGATTTATAGCTTAAAGTCCTTTCAAAGATTTTGACTTAAATATTTTTTATTTCAAAATCTGTAGTCTAAACAACCAAATCCAGATTCAGATTTACATAAAAAAATATAGCCTCAGGATTTTCTTGTAACTGAATATTGTTTCCCTGGGTTACTCGGTACTTTTCCAGACTTCAAAGTGAAGTATTTTAGAATTTTAATGGGAGTCCCCTAATCTTATCGAGGCTCTAGAAACAAAACAGGAATATTGCAATTTGATTCCGAACCGTAGGGGACTTTCAGTAATCCGATGATAAAATATCGCTTCCGCTGGTATTTGAATTCCTGCCAAATATGCAGAGTTTACCCTTCAAGACAAAAGCTTTCTAAATATATTCTATTCATTGGTAAAGATACGGTTTCAGACAAATCTTGCGTCAACTTTCAGTTCATTTCAATAATAACATATTTCATAAAAAAGCACCCAAGGCATATACTCATTTACGCAGTCTCTATTAACGGGAACTCACTTTACTCTTTTTGATATATGAGAAGCATGGGCAAGGTATCAAGTAAATAATAATATGACTTTTATCAAGTAAATAATAATTTGGCTTCTAAATTGATATTTTTATATGAGCGACACAGTTAGAATGGGCGATGCATTGTACAGACTGCCAGTTTTTTCTTCGTATAAATAAATAATTTGACTGCCATCAAGATGTGTGATTTATCGGTTATTTGTATAGTAACCACGTATACTTTTTAAAACACGTAAATCTTTTACACAAAGTAAGAATATAATGTTTAACTTACTAAATACAGAATATCTGGAAATATGTAAAAGATCACACATTTTACATAGCTTCAATGGCTTTATTCACGGGTGTTTTCCTGGAACCTATTTCCTGCGTAAATAGGGGATTACTGTTTATTTAAAAATAATTAAAATTGATAGCGGTGCCAAAGTTCTTAAGAACATTAAAAAAAAGTAAATATCGTAATATTTCAAAACAATATTTATAAATATGAACAAAATGGCAAAAATATGAGAGGAATTCGTGTTAGAAGATTAAAAAAAAGTATAGTTGAATCAAATTAGTAACATGTTTTACCAAAAAAATGTATGAAAAAGTAGGAGCTGTATGACATCTATAGGATGCGAAAAATGTACGTCTCGTTAGAATAGTCTGGTGCTCTGTTCTTGCTGCTTACCACGACGGGTAAGCGGAATGACGGTATATTTGATAATATTGTCCTCAATATGCTTCCAGTGTATTCTGAGGTTCTTTGAATACATTTCTAGCACTTGAAAAGCCAGATAGTTTGGAAAAATCGATGGACATAGGAAGTATACCACAAGAAAAAGGCAGCGTTAGCAAAATGGAGTGATCAGGAAAAGCACTTGATAAGACGAAACCTGAACACTTTCATACTAACGGATGGTAACCATGAGGGGTGGAGAAGACTCTTGATAATATGGAATGACAGAAATTTTAGAAAAAAAAAAACACTAATGACTAGATGGAGCTCTCGGAAAAGAAGCATCTGGAGAATAACTGCTTTGGTCTACTAAAAGAGCACTGAATAGACTCCGAGTAGGAATGTCTAGATGCAAGGCTGACTAGATATACGTAGCATTGATTGTGATTGTGGGGGTATGTGGAACTTATAGCACATGCTATTATAGTTTGTCTGAATATAGGGACACAATACTTCGGATACGATCTGTTTGATGTTAATGATAGGGCGATCTCTGTTGCTTTTTACTGGAAACACGTGATACACTCGTAGTTGTGATTGATGGTCCGCAGACGGAAATGAATGACGGACTTCAAATATCCAATGATAAATACGTGTATGTATATGAAGTTACAAAGTGTTTGTAGTAAATAAAAGAGAGCGATATAAGTTTATGAAATATCTTTTTTTCCAGTTTAAGTGTTCAATATTTAAGTTTGGTTACTCCACGTTAAAAGGTAAATTAAGAGCGGTGCTTTGCTAACTTGGTTTGAGAACCGGTCTTCACAGGTTATATTTACATTATATGCTAACTGTTAGCATAAGAATTTATTTCTGAGATATCCTTTAGAATCTAATATCTCTCTCATTTTGCCTCTAATGGTTGCTGCGCCTTTTAAAACATAATGCCTTCTCGAGATGAGGTTGCCATCAATTCTTAATGAGCTGAATTAATATAACGTTTATCATTTGTGTTCGCAAAACTTTTTCTGCATAATCTGGGGTTTTTAAAGGGTGAATATCTTTATTTTTGGAAAATTTGGCTATATTTAGTTCTTCTTAATTATCCCCGACTGTGGAGGTTTTAGATTTTTCTTTTGTTCGATATTTTCGCAAATACTTGTTTTAAATATAATATATTTGAAAAAATCTCTCTTATACTAGTGAATGTAAAAAAAAGATAATTTAGATAGAAAAAACAAGTGTTCTTTATTTGTTTATACGGAACAAAATGTTAAATATTGGGTAGGAAATTAAACTAGAAAAATACACAAATATAGTGACATTTTCACAAACAAAATAGTGATACATGTGCAGCTTTAGGATACGCTTAAATATAATTCTTTTTGGGAGGTATTATCAACATTTATGATGTTATATGAACACTTAAATGTACATTACGCTATTCCTAAAGTCTAAAGTGTTATTATCATTTACCGGAAGATCTACGAAGGTTTCTTAGCAACTTGTCTTCCTTGGTAAGTTTTTATGTTTTTTTTTACCAAACATGTTTCCTGAAAATATACAGATGTGGGGAAGTACCTAATATGATAGCCGCAGTCACTGCCATCCTATCCTCACATTTAACTAATTTATTTTGTGATATTTTTAATCTGTCAATAATAGTGGGTTTGAATTCCAAGTAAGAGCACCCTTGAGGAGAGTTTGCTTTCTAAACGGCGCTATATAAATTGTCATTTTATTAATATTATAATGATATCATGTGGATGGTATTGTTGCCTTTCTTATGCCATGGAACAAAAACAATGTGGTTTTTGTTTGTATGTCTTAAGATATCGTTGTTTCACATTACTTCTTATAAAAAAAATAATAGATTGTAAATTGTGAGCTCTAAATGAAATTTGTCGAAAAATGTTTATTTTATTGATTACCACTATTAAATTCATGATCGTTTAAAAAAATTAAAGTTTTATTTTTAACTGTGACCAATATGTAACCATAAAATATCAAAGGTTATAATTTTTTTAAATGAAATATTTTACTATTGTGTACAACTTTCATTATATTTAGTACAATCTGGAGAGCTCATTGCCATGTGACAATCTCTCGAACCGAGACCTTAACTGAAAGAAAACAAATACGTGACCATTTCTACACATATTTGGGTACTAGCAGAGTGCCCGCAACCTTCGAATAAGAAGATTACAGCTAAGCCACAATATTGGATTCGATTTTTGTCGTATACTTTTAAAATAGGGTAATTCAAATAATGGAGTAAAATAACACACCTGTAACATACATTTTAATATTATCAAATATAAAGGAAACCAACAAACTCCATATTGAAATCAAATTAATATTTCTTTGCTCTTGTCTAGGAAAATATGTACATTATCCTTTTTATATTATTTTCCTGTTGGTCCTTCAGTATGACAGACAAACTTTGGGCGTTTCGACTCAATTAGACGACAAACATGGGATTCGGTGTGTTGTGTACGAGTATAATTCTAGGAAGGTCATTTGGTTCCTTTTCATTATTTTTTTATGAAAAGCTTTCAATCACGAGTAACAGGTATTTTTCTTTGGTTTATATTGAATACGTTAACATTCCATTTATTGATTTATCAGTTTTAATAATTCATTGACTTCCGTATTATAAAGGTAAGATATAATTTCTCAGAATCATGTCTACTTATATCATCCTGAGGCTTTCAGTATCATGTTCAATATAATCTATATCTGAATATTTCCTTCTCGGATAAACTGAAGCGTCATACAAACACAATGTTCAAAACATTGTGTATTTATATTTACAGTAATTTATTGTTTTTTTTTTATTATTCTTTGTGCATTATTATTTTTGCTTTTTATTATGTTTTGTGCATTTGTTTTTTTATGTTTTGTGCATTATTGTTTGTTTTATCATGCTTTGTGCTTTATTGTTTATGTTTTTTTCTTATGCTTTGTGTATTATTAGTTTGATTTTTTATTATGCTTACTGCATTATTGTTTCCTGTTTTTTGTTTTTTTATTATGCTGTGTGCATTATTGTTTTTGTTTTTTTATTATGATTTTTACAAGATTGAAGATAAGTGTATTATGGATTTGCTTTTTTTTATTTTGATTAACATATTTCGGGATTTAAAAATGTAACGTAAATACACACAATCACGCCATTTCCCTGCCGGGGTGACATAGAGAACAGAACGCTATATTTTCTAACTTGACATATATCCTTAACCTCTCCCACATCCATACACCTTCTCGTACAACCTCTACGATTTCCGTGACAATCCACTTTCCTTCTTTCAGAATTCTATTCACTTGATTCAACCACTTTTCTTGGTACTCATACGCCTTCTTATCACATCTGCGCTGTATATCTGTTTTGTTAGTCTTTCTTCATTCATTCGTTCTACATGCCAAAATCATCTCAACGTACAACCATCAGCCTCAAATTCACATTCATCTCTTATAACTTCATTCCGTATTGTCATACATTGTTACTCCATGTATCTTCTCAATGCATGAATGGCTGCAGCATTTATTCAATTCTTTCAGTTCACGTTCAACTATCCGGTTTGAGTATATGTTTTAGTGCCTCATTGACTTTGTTTCCTAATGCTATACGCCGTTCGATATCATTGTTAACCCTTCCATCATCTCCCTTTATTTATCATCCATACGTCGATTTTACTTTTTCTTTTACACTTTTCTATCATCATTTATTTAGATTTCGCATTATTCATTCTCAGAATTTTCTCTTCGTATTTCTCATACATTTTACAACCAATGTTGATTAGTGTAACTGATTATTATGTACGTCTTGGGTTTTGTTTTTTCATTCTCTCAAGATTGTTTATTGATATTTGATTCTTTATCCGGATTTGATTCACATATACACCTATACGAGTAAATTCCTGTGTTTTCTAATTGGATTTTTGTAAATATGATGTTTTTTGAGTCCTTCCATGCGTCATATATAGCCATGGTCTTGGCTTATTGTGTTCTAATTTGCTCGTGTTTAGGGGTATGTGTATGCTTGTTTTATTTGTATGAGTATTTGTCTTAAAAACCATGTAAATGTTTAAATACTTATATTTTGTAACATCTTGTATTTTGTACTGAATTATTTGTAACATCTTGTGTTTTGTACTGAATTATTTGTAACATATTGTGTTTTGTACTGAATTATTTATTTGCACTTAAATTTTAAAATGTATTTTTAAAAACCGAAATCGACTGGGCTTTGTAAAAAAAATAATATACCTTTTTACATGAAATAAAAGATAAAATATATTTTGAATAAAATGAAATGACTTTATTATTTAAATAAAATCAAATATGATTCCAGTCTGGTTAACACTTAGGGCCTATAAAAACATCTTTCTGGTTGGTGGGAAGAGATTGCCACGTGGCAATAAACTCGCAAGGTTAAAAAAATGACTTCATTACAATTTTTAATGAACCAATTAACCAAAAAAATATATACAAGAATATAAAAAAAATATTTAGTGACAAGATGAATGCCAGAACTGGATTTGTTGAGTTTTCTAAAATTCATGAATTTAAATATAACTAGACGATTAATCTGTACCGTGCACAGGATCGGGAAACAGATGACTTACTAACAAGATCACGGAAGTCCTTGTTTTATGTTGAAGAGTATGACCGGGAGACAAAATTGACTTCAGCCCAAATAAGGCGTGCTGGAACACAAACGTGTTAAATGAAATCTTATTAAGGGACGAAAACTAAGTACATAAATCTTTATTTTGATTTATATATTCAGCTATCTTTTCTTAGCGATGTTTTATTCTTTTAGTCCAAATACATCTGCTGGAAACGAACAAACACAGTTCCTTATATTTTTATGTTATTTTTCTTATCTTGAGTCCATATGCTTTCCTGTAAGCTTTGAAAATATTCCATCTTAAAAAAAAGACAGAAATCTAGCACGATTTTATTCTTGCGAGATATTTATTTATTGAACACTTTACTGTAAAAACAATCTGGTGGGCTAATTATCAGGCAGCAATCTTTCTCAACCAACCAGATATATGTTTGTTTACAATTCCACAAGAATTATTTCTCGGTAGAGATTATTCTTTATGCATGGAAACAAAGCTGGTGTATTGGAAATAAGTTATTAGAGCAGAATAATTATTTTAAAAAAACATCCTTGCGTAGAACAAACTAGTTTTTAAATAAAGTTAGTGTAAGAAATAATCGAATAAAGGGTATCTATTTGCAAGAGTTGGATATTGTTTATGGAATTTGGAAAACAATATTGATATAGAAAACAATCTTGATATAGATCTTGATATAGACCTTTAGAGGATGAGTTGCGAAAGACATGCGTAAATCAATTTGATACCTTTATAGCTCTCATTAAGAAAGTATCGCAAAAACTCAGGGTCAAAATTCAGATGTGTTTTTAATTATACTACTATAAATGACAAGATTGTGTCAGGTTTTATAAAAAAAATTAAAAACAGTTGAATCCATGAAAAGAATAATCGATTAATATATTCCAAGTGGCATACGAGGGATGAGCATTATCAAGAAAATCCTTAAGACAACATCTACATCTGGTTTTGCAGTGATATCAAATAGTTCCTTCCTGATTTAAGTCGTGAAGACAATCTCAGTAACGAGTGCAAGAATATATTACAAATTGACTAACGGCCTGTTATAACGGAAATAAGAGAATGACCGCCACTCTGTCTACCTCTCGTCGTTCAATCTGGAAGATTCTGGAACAAAAACACAACAGGCCGACCACCTGTAAATGGCTGTCCTATTTGATGGAGTATGACGTAAACAATGAAGGCATTTTATGAATGATCCAACTGTGGGCTAGTTTAGACTATTACTATATCGGAAGGAGTGGTATTCTCTGAATATGATCAAAACTAAAATGGGCCACACCGCATTCGATATGCACAAGCCGGCCGGGCCTTGTGGAGTCACATTTCTGTGAGTGCAGGGAAATTTAAACCATGGATCACATCGTACACAGCTGCCCACTGTATGCGTTTTTTGAAGGCGTGCAAGAGCTCGTCGTTGTCATTACTGGGCTTCGTAGTCGAGAATCCCTTCACTATCCCAACGACTATTTAGTTGGAAAATGAATCTGTGCCTTAAGTGATGGATGTTGCATACCTGCAAACTCACCGGCCACATTGCTGTTATGAACCCGATGACACCACGAAATGAGACGATTGTAACACATCGGCGTGTTTTTACTTTTTTTTTTTAAATACCGTTATAAAACTTAGTTGAAATCAAGACAGCCTTTCTCCGTGCCCAACCTACTCGTATTTTTTAGGAATTCTGTTTTATTGAAGGGTTTACTAAAATTGATTTATTTAAATACATATTAATAAAATTGCAATGAATCTTTGTACATTTCATAAAAATACTTATTAATTCGGTCTAAGGTTTCCATTGTGGAGAGTTACATCTTACTTCTTACGTATATACCGGGTCTCACTTATCTTCTAGTGCTTAGCACATACCTTGCAAGTTACGCAAGATTTTTCTTTTTTGTCAGTTGATGGAATACATATCTACACATATAGTATTTAGACATGTTCTTTGATAATCTGTGAGGAGGATTCTACAAATTAAAGAATTTGTATGTCAAAATATTTAAGATCTGACACTTCACTGCACACTGATGAGGTGACTTCAGAATCTCCATCAATAATAAATGGATGTGTACTATCATTATCTATAATGTCCATGTATAAAATCAGGAGAATGTCGTTTAACCCTTCAGGCCCGTATGCCTAAAACATTTTTTCAGTCCCAGGGACGTTTAATTTTTTTTTTATGGAGATCGTTTTTAACGAAATCGTTAAACTTTTACTCATATAAATACACGATAAAACAGGGCACTGTTTTCGTCCATCCTTGTGTGGGATATTTGGTGCGCGTGCGGTGCACGTCATACGTCCCTGTGGGGAGTTTTGGTTTGATGCGCGTGCGGTGCACATCATACGTGCCTGAGGGCTGAAGGTTGAATTGTTGACTAAAATATTTACCAGCGCATAAATGCCCTTTTTTGGAAGAGGTATCGATCACGGAAAACACGGAACCGAGAATCAACGCAAATCTAATTTATCACCTTAAAACATGAAATCAGGCTACAAAGTGTAAAGTGTTGAGCAAGTCATTTTTTCAACTTTCATCATCTCTGAATTTCTCTTTTTTCTTTCATTTCTTACTCTATCAAATATTAACATACCAGATATATGTACTACGCATTTTATCATTCCCTTTCAAACCCAGGGTCCACTTCCACACATCAAAGTTCGTATTGGCACACCATAATGCACAATCACTTTTATAGATTCACCCAATTTTCTGTAACATGCATTTCAATATATTTTTTATATTTAACATCTCTATAAAATATACTTGCCAAATTAAGAAATTCCTTAACTTAAATTAATCTATCATTGTCCATTCATATACATATTCTAATCACAGTACATTCTCGATTATTCGGGGTCACATTTTTTTTAACCTGGCGTGTCTACTGGCATGTGGCAATCTCTTCCAACCAACCAAAAATATGTTTTTATAGGCCCTAAGTGTAAACTTGCTGGAATCCTATTTAAAAAAAATTGGGTTCCAGCGGGGATCGAACCCGCAACCTCCGGATCGGCAGACAAGTGTCTTACCACCAGGCCACGGAGGTCGTTAACATTAACAGGATTGTGAATTCACCGGGGCAGAAACATTTTGAAATGTTTTAACAAATATTCCGATTTATTTGTTTCCTCAGTTTAATACGTCCCCAGCTAATTGGCAGTCTATTGTTATATAGTAGTATAATCAGTGTTTTCAATAAAACGTTGAATAAAAAATGTAATATAAATAAGACTGACAGGCCCTGTCAAAGTTTTTATGTTTGCAAATTAATTTATAATTGTATTCATCTCAAACAATAAAAAAATAGACTCAAACATCTCCCGCCCACATTATGCAAAAAAAAATGTTATAATTTGATTCGTTTTCTGGAATTTATTCAGAGGAGAAATTTATGCCCGGAATAAGTACCAAGAGGTCAGCATAAAAACTGAAGAAAGGTCAAACGAACACGGTTGATTTAACATACAGATTTAAGAGCGAATTTTATATATTGAAGGTTGAAAAATGACAGGAAATATGGAATATAATAAAAATTTATAAGGGAATGACGATACGACGATAAAAGTGTTATGTACTTTTCTTTGGAAATAAAAAACAATATTTAAACCTCGATTGAGAATATTTGGAAAAAGAACTCGTGTTTTTTGCTTGTGAAAAATGTTTAAGACTACAGATAATTGTTTCTTTTTCTTGAATCTTCGAACAGAGTATAGTTTCACTTTGTGGTGCCATTTTTTACATAAAAAGGAAAAAAATAAGTAAAATAAAAAACTTATTTTATACTTTGTGTTCACCACAGGTTTAATTTAAGTTCACAACTAGTTTCGAAGACTACCGTCTTCTTCATCAGGTGAATATAAACTAAGTTGCTAAAATATATTCTGTACAAGTGTAAATAACCTAATATAAAAGAGATGAGGTAGGAGGAGTGAAGTGGGGAGAGATGTAATACAATGGTGAATGGGGCGGGGAAAAAATCTGTGAAAGTGACTGTGAATCTTTAAGACAGGGGGGGGGGGGATTTTTAAATTGGAAACATATTAAGCAGAGGGCTATTATGAAAATTGGTTTGGTTATTGATGATATTTAGACTTAATTTTATAGATTATTTTAATCTCAAGAATTTCCAGATTGTCAAGATGCAATCCCGCTCGGTTTATATGTAGAATCCTCAAACCACAATAAATATCGAACGAATGGTTGTTTTCAATTAGGTGGTTAGCGAACTCTGAAAAATTATTGTGGTTCAGGCATCTTAAATGTTCCTTAACTCGTTTTTTCAAAATATCTTTTCGTCTTGCCAATATAAAAATATAACCAATCATTACATTGTAATTTGTAAGCCCCGGATTGAGTAAGTTTATTTTCCGTGTGTCTATTGTTCAAATTTTAATTTTTTAATTTATTGCATGTCTAAAAATAGTTTTTTTATTTAAATATGGTATTGAATTGTGATTCAAAGCGAAAATGATAAAAAGAAGATTTTTGTATTAAAAAATACTTTTTAATTTAAAACTTTAAAAAAAAACATGGCAACTTATTACTTTGAAATTACTGTTTTTCTTTAATGCGATAATTTAATAACCAAAATTGGTTACTATGTGTCCTAAATGAGATTTATATTTAATTGTTTTCATTCGCAATAAAGGCTGAAGCCAATGATATTATTTTCAATTACAAAAGATAGCTAACATTATTTTATTAAATATTCAATTGTCACTTAAATAAGATGAGAGCTTTCTAGTTTCCTAGCCTAAGAAGATTTTTTTCTTTTACTTTTGATAATGATTTGTAAAATATGTCAATATCTGAAGCAATCCCGTTCAAAGGAGTTAAGGCCCTTCCAACAGATATAGTGGCTGTAAGACATGTTCTTGCGCATGTGATTGTGAACAACTCCTGCCAGTGTGGTCTAGGGTTATGATTAGAAACATTTTACGCTAATTTTTCTAGTAATGCTGGACGGTTAACAACTCCTCAAACGAGTTTGATTGTATATAACAAGATACGAAGATAAAGGTAAACGTCTAGTTTAAAAGAGTTACGGCAAATGAAGGCAATACATTCAGATTCATATAATTAGGGGTTGAAAATGAAATATATTTTTTTATGATTTACTATTTACACAAATTTTATTTAAATAGATTAATAGGTATTTTTCCATGATCAGTGATGCCCTTCGTAGCTTAGTTTGTAAGACTTCAGTGCTTTAATACGGATGATGCAGGTTTGATTCCCGTTGTTACCCATATTTTTTTGAAAAAAGGACTCTTGCATGGATTTAACTTTAGCGTCTTAAGTCTTTATCGTTAGATGAAAGATTTTACTGCATGAAAATTAACTTAGTCGGTAGTTTTGTGCGCAAACAAATCTTAATACAAGTTATTAGGTCCTTACATATGAAATTGGCATTTTGCCGTACTGGCAACTTTGATCTCAAATATCTTCTCTTTGGTTAGGAATTCCAAATTCAAATTTATACAGCTATTTACTCAAGTATTTCGAAAATTATAATTCATTTGTTTTTTCCTCAATTGTTTTTTTTCTTTGCGTCACTCAGTTTACAAAATGGAAAACTTGAAATATCGCGTTATTTACGAGTACGAGTTCCACCGTGGCACCAGTGCTGCAGAAATGGCTCGAAGGATTAATAATGTGTATGGCGACGGTGCCGCAAAAGAAAACACAGTGCGTTTTTGGTTCCAACGTTTTCGTTCTGGAAATTTCGACCTGCAGAACAAACCCCGTGGACGGCCGGAGACCAAAGTTGATAATGAAGAATTGAAGGCTATTGTGGAAGCGGATCCATCGCAAACCACGTCCGAGTTAGCTGCAGGCTGCGGTGTTAGTGATAAAACTGTTTTAATCCACTTGAAGCAAATTGGGAAGGTGAAAAAGCTTGAAAGGTGGGTACCTCACGAATTGAGTGAAGCAAATCAACAAACGCGCGTTGACTGCTGCGTTGCATTACTCAACCGGCACAATAATGAAGGGATTTTGAATCGAATCATTACCTGTGATGAAAAGTGGATCCTGTATGATAATCGGAAGCGCTCATCGCAATGGCTGAACCCTGCCGAACCAGCCAAACCATGCCCCAAGCGAAAATTGACTCCAAAAAAGTTACTTATGAGCGTTTGGTGGACTAGTGCTGGTGTCGTTCACTACAGCTTTCTTAAATCTGGCCAGACGATTACGGCAGATGTCTATTGTCAGCAACTGCAAACCATGATGGAAAAGCTAGCTGCTAAACAACCGAGGCTGGTTAATCGCTCTAGGCCACTGCTGCTTCATGATAACGCTAGACCACACACTGCACAACAGACGGCTACCAAATTAGAAGAGCTTCAATTGGAATGTCTAAGACATCCACCGTACTCTCCGGACCTTTCCCCAACAGATTACTATTTTTTTCGAAATTTGGATAACTTCTTGCAAGGGAAAAAATTCAACTCCGATGGGGCAGTCCAAACCGACTTCAAAGATTTTATTGATTCCCGTCCGAATGGTTTTTTTAGTAAAGGGATCGATGAACTACCTTTGAGATGGCAAAAGTGCATAGATAGCAATGGTACATACTTTGATTAAATAAATATATTATATTAAAAAAAAATCAACTTTATGTTCCTCCCAAACAAAACGCCAATTTCATATGTAAGGACCTAATATATTTAAATGTTTGTACATGCTACTGCACGTTGTAGTATACACATTCTTGACACGTGAAAATGAGGTTTAAATGGTTTAATATCCAACAAGACACATATTATATGTACATTTTCTGCAGTTACGAAACATAATTTTTTTTTTGATTGTACTGCCAGAGGTGTAGTTGATCATTACCTCTTGAGAATATATATTAAAGAAAGATAATTTCAGGTCTGAAAGTCAAACCAAATACTACTGAAGAAGTAAGGTTTTTAGCAGGTAGCTTTTAATAAGATCACTGGATATAAAAATAGTAATTCTCCTCGATTTCTAGTCATTATTCTCGTTACTTCGACAAAAGTGATTCCTACCTGAGATTTCAGTCTTCATAAAAAATCCTTAAGTTCTAAACTAGTTGACTCGTAACAAGTTTTGGTTAAATACAAAGTTTTCTTTCAACGACATACATGGCCAAGTTATTAAGACGTTTATCTTTCGGCCTGGGAGAAGAAGGTTCGATTCCGGTTTGTACCTGATTTAAATAAAAATCATCCTAGTTCCCTCTTTAGACTACTATAAGATATTTATGGCTGACTGGAATTGATTGCTACATGGCAATTTTCCGTCAAGTTGTACTTTATATGTCGAAAGTTCAATACGATAAATAGTTATTTTAAGTATGATAAAATACACAAGTCACCACAAAGTTAAGGCGTTATTTTGTAAAAAAAAATATGTGTAATCACTTTCTAAACCAATAAAAAAGCTCGTAAATATAAAAGAATTGATACATCACAGTAAGGAAAAAGTATTGAAGGTATCTCAAAATTAATAGACCGAAAAGAAGCTTTTCCATCAAATCACTCGCTTGCGCTAATGAAAGACATAATGAATGGCGTCGGACTCGAATACTCTGGCGTCGGACCCGACTATTCTGGCGTGACCTCCGCTCAGAGCAAATAAAAGTCTCTGCCCGGCTGATATATGGTCTGAGGCCTACCCGCTTTCAGGATTATTTACTCCGCCACGAAACTTGAGATGTTTTCGGGAAATTTTCAGGTGAAACGAGAATTTTTATGTATCGGTTAAAAAACTTACTGAATTACGTTTTTGAGACTGATGAAATTTTCGAAAGTAGTTGATATTGTGGATTTTTTTTAAGATACCTTAATTGAATTTTGCGGTTTATGTTGTGGAGTGACAGCTTTAGATATTTTCAATCAATTACAGATTGATCCATTACAGGTTAGTTTTCTCCTTTTTTATTTCATTCTTATTATAAACAAACGAGATTTCTAGTGTTTATTTAACACTTAGATTTTTTTAAGAAATTCTTCTGTATTATGACAATGATGAGATACGTGACTCATTGTAATTTGTTTTATCAAACACTATTTATTCCACTTTTTGTAACGGTATAACCCTACCGATTTCAAGACTTTCACCTCATCTTCAGGGGAGCACAAACAAGACTTGTTTATGCTCCACAAGAGTCTTGTTTGTGCTCCCCTGAAGATAAGGTGAAAGCCTTGAAACCAGTAGGGTTATACCGTTACAAAAAGTGGAATAAACAGTGTTTGATAAAACAAATTACAACTTTTTTAAACCTTCACAATGTTAATGCATTAACTATAAATAATATATAATACATGACTCATATTGGAATTCTTGTATATTGCGCATATTCTTATTAAGTTCTCTCGACATTCCTTGTTCGCAGAACTTGTGGTCAAGATAAGTCATTGAGACTCTTCTTCTGGTCTCTACAGCGCATTGATGATTTTATTCTACTCCTGCGACCCTCCACTTTTCTATCGACAATGCTTTTCCAAGGTCCTCTTCCAAATAATGTGACGAGTACATAATGTCGATAGCCTCTCTGAGATATTCAGTTTTTCTAGTTGACAGTATTTCGTCACTTTGTTCAAGTAATACTTAAAAACCGTCTACAACCCCATATACCGGAAGAATTAATCCTTTATATTTATCTTACCTATATTGTGCAAGTTTCTGAGGCTTTCAATAATGTTTTTTTAATTTTATTTTATTACAGTGTACAGTATTTTATCAATCATTAAAATAGGCTACAAAGTAATACTCATATTAAAATGTAGAGTGCGCATGAAAAATATAGATTTTAACAAGACGTTTATTCACTCTTCCAGAAATTTTCCAGTTTGTACATATCAGTCTTAGCCTCCCCATAGCAATGTTTAACGTACATTTTCTTATATTAATTTCAATTCTATATTCACCGTTATCAGCAATTATCAATCTAAAATAATTAAAATCATGTACGTTCTCCAAATTCAAGAATCCCAAACTATAACAATTGTAATAATCATGTGAAAAACTCAGTAAACTTCGTTGAAACGGGATTTAACAGACATTTGGAGAGTTCGCTATTCGCTTCTTAATTTGGTAGCATTGTATTATTGCACTTATTAAATTTCCGATGTTGCTTAGTTTAATTTTTCCTTCATATTTCAGTAAAACTAATCAAGAATGATAACAGTTTCTCAAAATATTTTACTTCCATACATTCACATAAAATTTTCACATATTCACATAAAAATTCATGTTTTTCATTTACATTTGTCTTTTTTTCATCGTCTGCCATTGTTTTATTGTCTGTTTTTTGTCTTTATATCATTGTCTATTATTTAATTTTTTGTTCTATAAGTTTTAAATATGGTCATGGATATAAATTATTTATATAATATTAAATGAAACAAAACCTTGACCAATTAATGAAATTTTTATGTTTCTTAATATATCCGATATATTGATACGAAAGCTATATGAAATAAAATATTGTATATGCATGTTGTTTTCTTTTACATTTTGTAGCATATCAACACACGGTGCCATTCATAGATGAGTTAATTTAACTAAATTACATGTTGATTAAACTAAAATTTATATTCAATCTTATCTATGATTTTATGGGAAACAGAGTAAGAAATGAAGATATAATTATAGATTTTCAGAAAGTTACGCCTGATATATTGCAACAAACACTTTTCACTTAGTATTTGCACAATGTTCTAAAACACATATCTGATAAATACTGTGAAAATTGGCATAAACAGTCCTGTTAAACGGTATTTTTTATCCTGATAATGAATTTGGATTTAGTTGTAGGAGTATAGTTTAGTGGGTCATTTTTTATTTTCAAAATAAGAATATATTCCTTAAGCCATAAAAATAATAATAACTTTTTTATATTCAGTACCACTGTGAAACAGATGTAAAAGCTGAGTCCACTGGACGTAGAGTATTGATGCAGTAATGATAGCAAATCCATATAAATCATCACTCCAAATTCATTTGTGACGACATATCTCCACACCTTGCAATCAACATAAACTGTGTTTATCCATTCACACTCACACATAACACGTTATATCTTTATAATATAATTGAATATCCTTTATTTTTTTGTCTTATTTCTTCTTTATTGATTCCAGACCATATTTATATTCTTTATTTATTTGGTATCAATATTATTGGACGGCATTTTCAATCAGAATCATTTAACACTACAATGTTAAAAAAACTTTATAATTAACTTTAATTACAGTGAAAGGCCTGTACCGCTGTGCAAAAGCATTGTCAAACTGTTTGACAATACTTTTGTAAAGTGTTAGTAAAGCTTTTGTAAAACGTTTTAGTTTGACATCACTTTTGTAATATGATACAGACCTGTTACTTTAATTTAAGTTTTTTATGCCAAATCTTTTTACATTTTAGAATTGGTTTCGTAAGTTTTTAGAACTTCGTCTCTTGATATGTTCAAATCATCTCGATATTCCTTTCTCAAATCTCGTTAAAACTGTACATACCGATCCCGTGTTTTAACGTGATAAACAAGATTTGCGTCAAGTCCTGGTTCCATGGTTGATATATCTTTCTTAAAAGGATATATTTCTGGCACTTAGTAAATATTTTTGTGAATAATTAAACCATTAAACAATAGTTTCCTAATTTCTTACATAGACAATACCCTAGTCGTGTCATCAACGTGCAGTGAACTATCAGCTCTGGAAATTTTGATATATTAATCTGGAGATAAATTATAAGCTTCAGGTCCAAACAGAATAATGAATTTGTGGGATCCTCCCAATACATTAGCAAATAATGTATCCAAACATACTCGTTTATTGATAAGTATTCCATCAACTGACAAAAAATAAAAAACTCTGCAGAGCTTGCAAGGTAAGAAGAGAAGAAGAAAAGTGAAGAAGAGAAGAAGAAGCATAAGAAGAGAAGTGAGATTCTTAGCTCTCCACAATGTAGAATTACCACACTAAACAACATATTCAAATATTTTAATTAAAGCAACAAAATCTAATAACTATATTCTTATATTTACCTCCATATAGCAAAATCTTCATAAAAATGAGACTTCCTCAAAAACAAGCCGGACACTGTGACAGGTTGTCTTGATTTTGATCGGGTCCTAACACCCGTTTGTTAGAAACATTCGATTCTAATAAACGGTTATTCTTTTTTTAATCATACTCTTTATTACAAGATATTCTTTAATAACATATTTTTCAAGATGTTTTTCGTGTTAAATATAAGGAGAATTGAAACAGCGATTATTTCTTTCACAAATTAAGCTACTTATTTTCTTTAGATTCGTTTAATTTTTTTTGTGATTATTTTTAGCCAACCAGCAATTTACTGAGAATTTTGAAAAGCTATTTTAGTTTCAGTCGAATCACCAAAAGAGGGAGTCGGAGATTTCCTTATCGCAGATCGCTTACTTTCTTGTGTAAAACATCCATCATTGCCTCGAATCCAAACACGAGAACACCTCATTTAGGCTCTATTTTAATGGCTTTTCAACGTTTGTCCCCATAAGATGTATGCTTTTATACTATAACATGTTTCGTTAACTTTTACAAAGTAAAACTAAAAGAAATATTAGAGTTAAATTAAGAGGAAAGAATAGAAAAAATGTCGATATATTTAAATTAAGGGAAAAGCGCGAAGAATGAAAACCAGAAGAGCATGTGCGATAATTTCCGCGGCCTAGTTAAGGTAAGACGACTGCCGTTTAATACGATGGTCGCGAATTCGATTCGTTGCGGTCTAGTTTTCGATCCAGTTCCGTCTGGTTTTAACTAAAAGGTTCTTTGACACCTTTTTAGTTGGTCTGGCGAGGGTTTTGTAAATGTGAGAAATCCACCAAGTTATACTGTATACCACGAAAGTGTTCTACGATACAACACATAAAGAAAATTAACATCGAACAGGTTAAAAATATAAAAGAAAAAATGTTCTCCCTTAGAAATGACATGATGTATTAGTACGAGTATGTATATCATATCTATCACATGTCTATAACAAGGAATTCCAATATTACATTATATTTACAAAACTATGGAAATCGAGTATTACATCGAAATGTAATTTACCACCCTTTGCAACAAAGCACCCTTAATAATAGGTTTCGCTTTCAAGAATTTTCCTTTTATGACTATTCCAATTGCTTTTAGATAATACCACATTTGCCTTTATTTCAATTCGTATTTAAATAATTTAAGAAATTGTATTCGATTTGCACAGAGGTATACGTATACAATGAACATTCTTTCAAATGGTGCAACATTATTGGGAATATTGAGGAAACACGCAAATAAGCAACACGCAAATAAGACCTAGTTGGTAAAATGTTTGTCTTTCAGCCCGTTAGTTGTGGGCTGGATTCTCGATGACACTCAATTGTTTTAAAAAAAGTTTCCGCGTGGCAATTAATCCTCCACATTTAACTGTATATAACAAAAGTGTTTCACAATACAATACATGACAAAAGTGAATACGGAAGAGGCTAAATTATTGGTCTAGATAGGAAGATATGGTATATGTTATTTACCTAACACTTATAAAAAGTGGAATAAACAGTGTTTGATAAAAACAAATTACAAACCTCCACAATGTCTATGTCTTAATTATAAATAATATATTCCTTCAGACTTAGTTTTCAATTTGCCCACTGATAGTTATAGAGTTCTGTACATAATATTTATTTTTGCAAAAACAATCTGGGATTATTGGTTATACAGGGCAAACACGCAAATCTAAAATATGTCTTCCTTTTACACTCAAGGACTTTATATATTTAAACAAGTGGTACCACTTTAATGAGTAATACTGTTTTATTAAAACTTCACCCAGTTTTTCAGGAATGAATTTGAAAATTAGGATTGAATAGAATTTAGGAATTGTTGAAGAGTTGAGTTGGCTTAAATAATTGCCAACGTTTCGAAGGCGTTGCATTCTATATCCTTTAGAGGGATGTCAAAAAACATTGCCCTGAGGATGAATGCTACATCTTTTTTCAAACGTTAACTATCATTTAAGTCAACTCAACAAGGCAAAAACTTCGAAGAATATTTTGAACTTATGAAAGTTATAACAAGCGTGAAAACCTTTATACTACAACTAAAAGAACACTGTTTTCCTCCTTTTTTCTATTATTCATAGTACCTTCATAATTTATACGATGAAAATATTTTTTTTCAGAAAAATTAAATAAAAAAAATGTGCATTTGTAAGATAAATAATTAATAAACAAAATTTGTAAGAAAAAAACAACTAATGACTTCTTAAGCGCTAATAAGAAAGCAAAAAATGTCAACTACAAATTGCTTTTGATTAATTAGTGAAACGGTTCCTGTGAATAAAACGAGCCTTGTAAAATTGTAAAGGAAAGACCCCGATAATATCACAGATATTGAATCTGCTACGTTATTCATAGATACTCTAAATCAGTAGAGAAAAATATATATTTTTTCTCATTAGGATGAGGTGATCTTTAAAAATAATGAAAGGATATAGCTTGAGAAATTTTAACCGTGGTAGGAAGACGAGACGAGAGACGAGAAGTGTACATACATATACTTGCCATCACACCATTTCTCTGTGGAGTAGGCAGAGAGGACAGAGCACCACACTTTCCTATCTCAATACGCATCCTTCGCATCTTCTATACCCATAAACATTATCATATAACTTCTACGATTTCTCAGATTTTCCACCTTTTATTCTTTCAAAATATTATATTCTTCCAGCCATACTTTTCTTGGTTTTCACATGAATATATAAGGTAAAAACGGATTATTTGGACAAGAAGATGAGAGATTTTTCCCATTTGCCTACTCCCATGGATTGATGGGTTGTGTGTATTTTTTATCATTGTTGTATCGCTGTTAAGAAGAATAAAAAACTAAACAGCATGAATCACGAGAACTTTGATTGTGGATAAGAAAAAATTTGTTTCATACGTCTTTTTTCGTAGACTTGTAGTTTCCTAAGATCTTGTTGTATATTATAAAAAAAAACCTCTGTCTCAGTCAGGCAAGTGATCTTCTACCTTGTTGTTTGGCTTGCGTAATATTTTTTAATGACCGTGTCAATTGATATTTACTTAGATGGTCTATGCATGCAAAAACAGATCATTTTTTTGTTACATGCAATATAACCTAGAGGGATTATTTGTTACATGCAATATAACCTAGAGGGATTATTACCACGTGGAAATCTTTTCTAGATGAACAGAATGAAGTTCAAGAGGCCTGAAATGAAAGTCAGACTAAAATAAATATTTTTAAAAAATGTGGGCTCCAACGGGAATCCTCTGGGTTGGAAATCACACGTCTTATTAATTAAGTCACGGAGGTCATCAATCTTCATGAATTTATGTCACTGACATGAGATTTTTAGATGAAATACTAATGGTTTAATCAAGGTATAACGTGTTTAAAAATAAGAAATCTTATGTACTTTTCTGGAGTATATTTGTATGCAAAGGGGTTTATTATGATATAACGCATTTAAAAATGTGAAATCTTACTTTTCAGGAGTATATTTCTTGCAAATTGTTGATCTTATATGAAATATTGCTACCCTTATTTTGATGAACAGATTATTTTGAATGAAATGTCTCAATTTCCACAGAGAATAGAACCAGATAGAAAGAACAAGAATAATAAGTTCTCATTTCCCGGGCCTTATTGATTTTCTTTTGGCTGTGATACTAATGACTTTTGTCCGAAAAAACAAAACAAACAAAAAAACATAAATAACTTGACTAATTTGTACATTTGGGAGATTCTGGAACGCGGCCAGCGTGAGTCCGAACCAGAAACAGCGCTCATAAAAACTACGATCAATCACGCAATTTTCGGAAAATAATTTACACTCACAACTTTATCCCTACGTTCGTAAAAAATACGCGAGAATTTCGATTTACACGATTTTCGATATTCGGTTTTACGACTGAGCGATATACTTTATATTTTAATTCGCAATAATTAAGTGTATTATTTATATTTATTTTATTTGAAAAACCCAAATAAGTAGCATACAAATTTCCACGCCATTTCCACGTTGGGGTAGAGCTGCAGACTTTCCTATCTCAACATAAATCTTTCGCCTCGTTTACACCCATACACCTTTTAATTCAACTTGTACGATTTCTTTGACTTCCTACGTTTCCTTCTTACAAAATATAATTCACTTGATCCAACCGTACTTTCCTCAGCCTTTTTATTTACCACGCCTTATCTTATTCGCACTATACCATATTCGTATATTTGTTTCTTATTTGTTCATCATTCATTCATTCTACATCTCTCTTTCATCTTACTGAACACACCAGCATTTATTTAAAAAAACAAAATTATAAAAAGTAACAATCTAACAAATTGGTACAATCCATTTGTGAAAATGTTGGAATTAAGAAAAACCGTAATTAAAACCAATTTAAATTCATTACAGAGAGTTCCAATGGGTTTTCAAGTACACATACTGATTTCCTGTCTTAGTAATACTATTTTTTAACAAAATGTTTAAATACCGGTTTCTTAATGACGAAAATAGAAAACAAATTGTAACGTGGGCCTGACGGAAATTTGTGAATATATTATTGAACTGAGAAACTTTTCTGAGACATTGAGATACAATTTCCCCAAACTATGATGAAACGTACAACTAAATTAAAATCATTATGCAATTATATGATTCAATATAGTAAAATTAATTTTAAAAATTGTTATTCTAGACAATTTTAACTTTCAACCGATAAAGCTTAAAAAATGTAACAATCTGCCTTTATGGTAAGTGGAAAACTTTCATGAAAAAAGAAGATACACAACATTCATTGGACGCAATAAAGATATGACTTTTAGTAAATCAAATCTGTCTTGCAAAGGAAAACTGAAAAATACATGGTCTTTGTTTCATTATCTATACCACACTCGCAGCTGGAATTATACAGTTCCAATAAACCCATTCAGTTTTTTTTTTTTCAAAGAATGTTGTCAAATATATGGGCTTTATCAAATATACATAGTTCAACTCCTCGCGAGATATATACAATTTTGTAATTTGTTTTTATTAAACATTGTTTATTCCACTTTTTGTAACGGTTTAACCTTACCAGTTTCAAGGTTTTCACCTTATCTTCAGGGGAGCACAAACAAGACAAAATAGAACAATATATACAATTCATAGTTTATAAAACTAAATTATTAACCCCGTAATAGGGGGACGACATATAGAAATTTGTGCTCATAATTTGTTTTAACCATTAATATGTGGAGAAATATATAAAATATAAATAAACGCTATTTGAGAAATTTTGTAAATGGTCGATGAGAAGAGATATTAATAATTAAATATTTAAATATGTCTAGATTAATCAAAAGTATCGGCATTAGCTTTGTGGCACTCCATATAAAAATATTTAAAAATATGAATACCTTATGAATATGTTTAAATTTATCAAAGGTTTTGAATTGATCTTTCTAAAGCTACATACTCGTATTTTGATATTTTACTATCGGCGAGAATAAATGCAATTGGTAAAATAACAAAGTTATTAAACTGTTAAATATCTAGATTTGATTTCTTGTGTAGAAAAATAAACGTGTAATTTTCACCTCGTTTATTTTAGTATAAAATATATATAGATAAGTATTATTTATTTACCAACTATAATATGTATGTCTGAAATGAATAGAGAGGTAAACCGAGGAGAAATGAAAGGAGATACTTGGAGAAATTTTAATTTGACGAGTTGTATGGATGTAGAGGACTCAAGAAGTGTATACATGGATTGAACGATGTGTTTATCTGTTCTCTCTGCCTACCTCACTAGGGGCATGTTGTGATGGTATGGATGTATGTAACAACTGTTAATTCTATTTAACATAAATATTTTTCAGTATCGTGGTAACTGAGGGAGGGTGAAAACAACGGTCATTATGTTAGCAAAGGAGGGAGTGGCCTGTGCTCTCAATCCACCAATCGCGGCCTCTAATTATCGCATTCAGCGATAAGCTCTTCAGATTTGATATGTTTCAAGAATGAAATGATGGCATGATGGCATGTAATAGCACAAAAAAAATTTTGAGTAATCAGTAAAAAAATCGAAATTACCCCAACTTCCATTATTTTCGGATTAAAACGTTAAAAACTAGTTTTTATTTTGTTGCAAAAACAATACACGATTGTGATATTTATAGTGCTTGCTAGTGTACAAAATAAAAAGAATTTTCTTATAAATGTGCACGGTAATTCTTTGAACTAACATTTACTTGGGAAAGTAAAAATAATCTGACTTGAAACATGTTTTTAAGTCAATATTAATTACAACATAGTTATCACTTTCAACAGTAAATTATCTTGTCGTATACACCAAACTTGAACCATTTAAAAAATCTAGTTACCAAAGGGAAAATAACCCATAACCCCTGATTTGGCAGACAGGTATCTTACTAGATCATGGAGATCGACTTAATTAAATTATTCCTTTTTGAAGAATTTATAACTCAGTGTTATTATTAATAAAAGAAAAAAACTCGTATTTGATTTATTTGAATAAACGACGCTCAATTGTCATCTATGTTATATAACACAACAACCAGTTAAAAAAATAACGTAACGATATCTTAATACAAATATAAAATTTAAGATAAATTTATCTTTCAAAATATACCAATTTAATAATAAAATTAATCAACAAGACAAAAATTGTAAAACATAACTTAAAAATGTTTCAGCGGTTTCATTCAAATGGGGTGGATTTTCAATTATTCGAATTGTATTTTTATGTGCGTGAATTCAACAATGATTGGATTACTGGGTTTTGATGTTCAATGTACCCTTTTAGTCTATTTACTTATTTAGAGAGGAAAAATAGTGGAAATATTTTCAAATAGTCCTTAAAAAGATGTTTCCTCTCGACATAACGTGTTTTATTCCTGATTTTTCTTCCTCTTCATCATCCCTTCCGTTATACGTTCATAAATTTTATGAAGATGAATATTCATTGGAATATTTTTTGTTACCATGTATGTAGGTAATATGCTTTATTTACTTGTGTCTGGTTGGTTTGAAGAGATTGCTGCCTGGTAATAAGCCGGGCAGACTGTTTTTGCAATGAAGTAAACAAATAAATAAATTGTGAATTATGTAACTTTTATTCAATATTTATTTTTAAAGGTCTGAAAATGGTATTTTTTAGCAGCTTACTATTTTCTATGAATTTGCGTAGACGGAGAGCTCTCTAATGACGTTCCAACACCAACCGGAGTAAGACAAAGATATAGTTTAAGCCCATTCCTATTTAACTTGGTTATGGATAAAATTATAGAAGAAGTTGCCGACCTCTTAACCTGTGATACAAGATGGGCGATAATATGCTAAACATCATAAGCTATGATGACGATGCAACCATCATAGCCGAATTAGAGGAAGACCTGCAACAAACGCTACATCGATTCCACACTGTTTCCAAAAATACAACATGTCGATCTCCATCAGCAAGACTAAATACATGACTCTAGCCAGAGAGCAAATTGGATGCGGTGTGGCGATCAACGACACACCAATTGAACAAGTAATAAAATTTAAATACTTGGGTGCTAGCATAATGTGCAATAATGACCTCTATGGCGAAATGCTTGAGCAATCACAAAAGGCCGCAGCTATTTCCGGGTGTCGAAAGAACACTATCTGGAAAACAAGTATATGGACACTCAAAGCAAGATGAGGATATACAAGACCTGTGTCCGCCCCATAATGGCATACAGCATCGAGTCTAGAGCCGACACTCTCAGAACCAAAAATCTCCTTCGGACCAGCGAAATGAAGGTACTCAGAAGTATCGCTGGCAAACCCCTTCGTGATACAGTAAAAACACAGAAATCCGAAGGGTGTGTGAAGTTGAAGATATTGTCAGATGAGGATGACAGAGAAGAAGGTTCTGGAACGAACATGTATCCAGACTGGCGGAACCAAGAGCCGTAAGAATGGCCAGGGACAGTATCCCTCCAGGACGATCTCCCAAAAGATGGAAAGACAGCTGGTAGTCGACATCATAAGAGGGAAACAATGATGCAGGATCATAACAGGCCAACAGGCCTAAAATAAGAAGAAGAAGACTATTTTCCTATGTAAAGCATTGAAGTAAGTATTTGAGTTTATTTTTATATTCCACTCAGTATATTTTTGAACTGCAGTAACAGTTTATTCTGGCAAAACTCCAATGCCGACAGCACCTGAGTCATATACAAATGACATAACCTATTTTACGTGGTAACTTTATGAACCTTTTGAATTTCGATATTCTTTTCATGAACTCGATTTCAATTCGGAGAAGACTGAGAAAGCAAAGTGACTTTTGTATAATTATATTTATAAATGAGGCTTTTTTATGCCCTGTGGTAATATTGTCTAGCCAACTAAAAATATACTAAACTAAAAACGAGGCTGAAAATGTTTTTAAACACATAAGTAACTAGTGGGAATGAGTCCACAACCACTGGGCCGGAAAACATGGTAAAAGTTAATTTATATTTGTATCGAACAAATATAAAAGAAAATTTTACGAGAAAATTTCAAAAGCTTTTTGTTATAAGTATTTTGCTATATACAATAAAACATGACATAATTATTACCTTGTAGTAATCTATTCTAACCAACTAGAAATATGCTAAAGAGGTATTTAACCCATCCTTCCATGTGATGTGTAACTAGTACACATTGCTTTTAAAAACTTTAATATCTACTCATATATAAATATTATAAATACTAGGATCAGATAATATCTACTCGTATATAAATATTATAAATACTAGGCCACATGAGAGATATTTTGTGGAAATCGGGAATAAATTCCCCAATACAATCAAACGTGTGCCAGGGTGTGACTTGTTATATTCTTTCTAAAAAAAATGCTATGAGTGAGGAAGCGAAGCTATTCACGTCTCACTCTCACTCTACTTCGGTATATGGGAACGCAAGAATATAATCTCAGTTCGCTCGCTTCTCTCGCTTTCTCTCGCTTCGTTGCTTTCGGGCATCCATTTGAGGTGGTCGATTTTTCTGCGCTTTCTTGTCTTGTTAATAAGTAACTACAATTTGTTTATTTCAATTATTTAATTTACGTCAAAACAGTGTCAATAAATGCACATATAACATTGTAATACAAGTACTTAAAATGATTGACAAAAATACAAAAAATTATATTAAAAAACAGAAAAACAGTAGTCATAATATCAAAGTAATCGTTTAAAGTTATTTAGTATCAATATGTATATTTATTATTTAGTTTCAATATGTATATTTATTATTTAGTATCAATATGTATATTTATTATTTAGTATCAATATGTATATTTATTATTTAGTATCAATATGTATATTTATTATTTAGTATCAATATGTATATTTATTATTAAGTATCAATATGTTTATTTATTATTTAGTATCAATATGTATATTTATTATTTAGTATCAATATGTATATTTATTATTTAGTATCAATATGTATATTTATTATTAAGTATCAATATGTATATTTATTATTTAGTATCAATATGTATATTTATTATTTAGTATCAATATGTATATTTATTTTTTAGTATCAATATGTTTATTTATTATTTAGTATCAATATGTATATTTATTATTTAGTATCAATATGTACATTTATTATTTAGTATCAATATGTATATTTATTATTAAGTATCAATATGTATATTTATTATTTAGTATCAATATGTATATTTATTATTTAGTATCAATATGTATATTTATTATTTAGTATCAATATGTATTTATTATTAAGTGTCAATATGTATATTTATTATTTAGTATCAATATGTATATTTATTATTTAGTATCAATATGTATATTTATTTTTTAGTATCAATACGTATATTTATTATTTAGTATCAATATGTATATTTATTATTTAGTATCAATATGTATAGTTATTATTTAGTATCAATATGTATATTTATTATTAAGTATCGATATGTATATTTATTATTTAGTATCAATATGTATATTTATTATTTAGTATCAATATGTAGATTTATTATTTAGTATCAATATGTATTTATTAATAAGTATCAATATATATATTTATTATTTAGTATCAATATGTATATTTATTATTTAGTATCAATATGTATATTTAAATTCAATGTATTTATGTAAAATACAAAATATAACCAAATTTAGTCAAGTTGACTAACGTATCTGTGGAACAAATTTAAAATCATTCAAAAATATCAAAACCTGTTTTCTGCTTTCCAACATCGCACCGTATACATATCTTCCATTATGATAATGATTGAGTTATAAAAAATATAATATACAAGTTGTATAGAAAGTATTATACTTTTACTAAGACCTAGAAAAATGTGTCATGACCTATAGTATAATGAAAAGCCTTTGTTGAAAGAGAGTGTACTTAAGGAGCTAAATAAACTCGGGAGAAGAAGAATAGAATTAAGTAAAAATCAATTAAATTAATTTACCCTAAAAGGGGGATGGTGGTAGTTATGTTAATTATGGTAATGACAATAATATTACACTCCCGTTGTTTGCAGTAAAACCTAAAGTCTTTAACAAAAATGCTATTTATTGCAACCAAAATATATATTTTTTATTAACATGAGAAGTAATTCTCGATTTACATTACCTGAAAAACGAGATAAGCAAAAAAAACATGTTATTTGAAGTGGTCTCTTTATCTGAGTTTATTGCCTTTTATTTGTCGTGTCCTCTATGAACAAGGCTATTTATTGTCTGTATCGTACTGAGGATATAAAAACTTAAAAATAATAATTGGTGTATTTTAACAGTTGTTAATTCATTATTTAATATCTGTGTCATCTATTCTCAGTCACTTAATAAGTGGTGAAATGTAATAACAAGTTTGTACCACGTGAGTCAACCCTTGACGTACTTCATTATTTCGGAGATTATTATTAATAGGCCATCTCATTCATTCGTTTATTTATTCAAAGGCTTGTTTTCAAAGGACCAAAGCTGTAATTGTTTTGTTAAGGGTTTAATCGGGAATTCAAACGTTTTAAAGACAAGAGTTTTGTAAATTATTACAACGAATTTTGTAGTTTCTATAATCAAACAACCTTGTGTTTGTTTGTCTAACTTCATAATAGTATTTGGGTGACAACTTTATTGAGAGAAACGTGGACCTAGAAAAAACACTGAGAAGAGCCGAATAAATACTACATAAATGCGTGTTTTGAGACAAATACGTACATACATACCATCACGTCACTCCCTGTCGAAGTAGGCAGATAAGACAGAGCATCACACTTTCCTAACTCTACACATATCTTAAGCCTCCTCCACATTCATACATATTCTCATAAAACCTTTACAATTTATGTGACTCAACATTTTTTCTTTCAGAATATTATTCACCACCCTTCTTTATCTTCCTCTGATCCAACCACCCTTCTTTATCTTCCTCTCGTACGCCTTTCACTTTAATGTGGATTTTATATATGTTTTTTTAGACTTTTTTATTTATTCGTTGAGTGATAATACATAGAGGGGTTGATTGTTGAAATTATGATGCGATTGGAATTATATACGTGTATATAACATACGTACTTATATGGGATTTATATATGTCTAAGCATATAAATGAAGAGCGCGAATCATTTATCTGATATTTCAATATTTGGAACACGAAGACTTTGATGACCTCTGTGGCCTAGATGGTACAACATCTGTGTTTCAACCCATATGCTGTGGATTCGATCCCCGCTGAAAAAAAGGTATTCAATATATTTTTCACTTAACATCTCACAAATATATTTATGGTTGGTTGGTAGAGATTACTACATGAAAATGATCCTGTAAGGTTATACTGTATATAAAGAAAGTATTATACATGATCCGCTCGGGTGCCGCTATAGCTGCCAGACGTGATTTGTTTAATAATAGAGAGTTCGAGTTCCGAATTAGAGCACCCTTAAGAAAATTTTGCCATCTAAACGGCGCTGTATAAAATTGTTCTTTAAAATTGAAAAAAAAATCAATGAAACTTGAACGAGATTTCTTCGTCACAGGCCTTGCTTAAATATGTAGTTCTTAATACCCACAAAATGGCGAATTTTTTGCGTTGTCGTGTACTCGTACCTAAACAATTTAAATTAAAAAATTGTGGATTGTAACAAAAAAAAATTGTCACTAAAAAAAAGTTTAAAACAACGTATTTTATCTTAAAAATGAATGTTTGAATTAAAAGAAGTTTATTTATAAGAATTTAGCAACTTAAATTATAAATTACAAAATCAATATGTTTATTGTTTACACCTACGTATAAATTAGCCTCCCGTACAAAACTCGCAACATTAATTGCAAAATAAACATAATGACTCGGTTTATTAATGAAAATTCGTATTAGACCGTCAGATTAAGGGCTTTTGTAAATAAAGTAAAACTGGTTCTATTCTCAGCTAAGCTGGTAGGCAATAAAAGTCAATTTATTTATTAATTAGCTCAGCTCTCCACCACCATCAGACATGTAGGGGTGTCGTATACACGAAGCCAAGAATTTATGTACTGAAGAGAAGCTGGATAGACTATTTCCTACATGTGCCGTTTGGTTAATGAAAATATTATGGCTAAGGGGTGGGCCGCCGTTAATACCCCATGCCTGCGAGACCGTGGTTTTCGCTCCTACCCCTAACAGCGCAAACGCGAGATTTATGAGATGAATATTACAAATTTAGAGGCTTCTTCTGAGCTCTGCGTATTGGGAAAGAATGTGTATAAGGCGAACTAACCCTAATTGCCTTTTGATTAAATGTGTTATTTCCAGTTAAACCAACATTGTTTATCTGCTCTTGTTTTCCGTTTCTTTAGATAAGAAACGTATAGTACATTTAAACCAAATATATATATTTTTTTCTCTTCAATGCTACATCATGGAACAATATGACTTACAATTGGAATTAAAAATATGACTACGGGCAGATATTAACATTAAACATAGGTGAAATAGTTAAGTTAAATTTAATTGTATATCTAATATAAGTTAAATCCAATCACATCAAACGAAATGTATATATATATATATATATATATATATATATATATATATATATATATATATATATATATATATATATATATATATATATATATATATATATATATATATATATATATATATATATATATATATATATATATATATATATATATATATATATATATATATATATATATATATATATATATATATATATATATATATATATATATATATATATATATATCGTCGTTTCTGGGCCCGAAGTCGAGAATCCCCTCGCTATTCCTAAGTCATTTCAGTTGGAAAGCAAAGCTGTGCCGTGGAGTCTTTTTTCAAGGGAGTGAGCCATTGCACACCAGCAAACTTACTGGTACATCGCTGTACTGAGACGATCAGAGCCCTTCGGCATGTTTTCTCCCCTCTTTTTTGAAATAATTGATATGACCGAAATCATAGGTATCCTTAAACCCCCGAATACTAGTCGGAACAAAAAATGTCATTCAAGAGGGGTGACATGGCGTGGGATTCGAACCGGCAATCTTCCACACGAAAATCCCATGCATTACCGCGCGACCATGCACCTCGTATATAATATAATGAAAGGCAATTTCTCGTGATCGAGTATGATTGTCAGCCATCCTGTAGATGTAAAACGCCTGTGTGTCTATTAGTTTATTGTGTGAAAGCCGTTGCTCTTTAACAAGTAACAGGTCTCAACAGATCTAACCCAAATTTTAGGCGGTAAAGATATCAAATTTCCATGACGAGCGGTAGAGTTAATCTCGTGTAATATTTCGTTGAAGGCATATATATTTTTTAGAATTTTTTTTTTGTGCTTCTTAATAGTGCTTTAAGAAATTGTAATTAGTAGCTTATGAGCTATCGAAAAATTTAAATATATGAATGTCCTAAAATTAAAATCACATTAGATAACCCATGTTTCTCACTGAATTGACTCAGTTTTGTCTACAAGATTATTAAGAAGCTCAATCTTCAATTCATCAACCGAGATATGAAAGATACCAATACTGGACATGAAACCGTTAATAATCCCAGTTCATGAATATGACACTGAAAATAATATTAATTCACTATATTGTAAATCAGCCCTGCACAACTTAAAGTGGGATAAGGGCCATATTACTTCAAGGAAAGCTACTGCAGGCCGTAAGAAAACAGGATAGAAAAAAATAGAGAATATTTTGTTTATTTTACTATTATTTTATAAAAATATTATTAATTGTAATTATAGCTACAAAATTAACTAGTTTTTATAATAAATAAAATAATTATTGCACGCAAGTTGCACACGACACAATCTATTGCCACAGCAGATTCGGAAGAACGAAAAGAGTGAAAAGCGGGCGTAGAGAGTATTCGACGTAACAGAGTAAGACGCATACGCTTGATGGGTACGTGGAGAAAAATATTTTTTCTGACAAAAATTCAATAAATATTCATTTCGCATATTCGATTCATAATAATGTAAACCTAAAAACACGGAATGTTATTTTATCATTTATTATAATGTAATGCGTCGTCACCAAAAATCTTCGCGGGTCGCAGAGTGAGTGCAGGTGGGCCACATGCGGCCCGCATGCCGTATGTTGTGCTGGTCTGGTAAATAATTGTCAGGTACATAAAACAAAAGTTAATAAATTAACAAGGGGTTTGTTATGTTTCCTCTTAATAATTTTTATATGTACATACATATGCACAGATTTCTTCAACCGCTTAAAGTGTACGTTTTAAAAATTAAAATATAAATCTGTATTTCCTGCAATAAGGGTGTCGCGGAAATCTATTTTGGATCAGTTGTTCTCAATCTGGGAGTTTTTTATTTCTATTGGGTTTCGACTGAGCTGCATTTAAATCCACTTTAAAAAATAATTGTACTAAATCTCTACTTTTAGTAGTTAAAATTCATTAAATACATCTTATTAAATTTATTAAATATATTATAGTAATATGATTTCTCAAAAATAAATAAATTGATTTATTAGTATAATTTTTTATGACTTCTGTATAATAGTTGGGATCGACGTTTCTCTCACTATAGACGATAGTAACGATACCCAAAACATGGTTCACAGTCTGTGATATTTCGTCGAGAATGTAGTAAATACCTTTCTCTGTGTACTTATTAGCAATACGTACGACGAATTGCGAATAACCGAAGTTAACTCTTGGTATTGTCTCTCCATATCACTAATACACGGGAGTACCATTCGATTGAATTAATGTATATTTAATTAGCAAAGATATTAACTTACTCAGCAAAATAAAATTAAACCAACTCCAAAGTTTTTTTTTTTAACCTGGCGAGTTTATTGCCATGTGTCAATCTCTTCCAACCAACCAAAACGATGTTTTTATAGGCCCTAAGTGTTTACCAGACTGGAATCCTATTTAAAAAAATCTGGGTTCCAGCGGGAATCGAACCCGCAACCTCCGGATCGGCAGACAAGTGTCTTACCACCAGGCTACGTAGGTCGTCAAAAAATGCTTCAGTGCTTTAAAAAACTTCTCTGTCACTGTGCAACATTGCACTAAAAGAATATATTACGATCTTACGGGGACTTATTTCGTTCCCCAAAAAGCCTGAATGGTTATGATATCAAACTGAATACATTAAGCAAAAAAAGCCTATTTTTTTTTAAACAATTCATGTTTTATAATAATATTTATTTTTCCTTCTTTCAAGGTTACATTCACTTCATCTGACCATACTCTGTTTTGTCTACATATCTAACTCGACCCAGCCACGTTTAGTATATCATACTTGTATGTGTAATTGTTTTGTCAACCTTTTATAGTATATATCACTCATTCGTTCGACATGTCTTAATATTTTCATTATGTTTATAACACAGACAATAGTTATCAAACAATATGACGCATCTTTTGTACAAAAGTTTTTCGGATTATTTCTTACTTCTTCAATGTTTACATTTCCCTTACCATACATTACAGTTGGTACTTATAAACTTTTGGAAACCACCATTCTCGGAGACGTGGATTTATTGGCATGATGATGGTTCAAAACTGTACTGTTCTATAATATTTTTAATACACTTTCATTGTACACAGTACAACCAGATGGATGTATTGCCATGTTTCAAACGCTGACCACATACAAACAAGATGCAAGAGAGACCTTAAGTAAAAATCGGACAAGGATCCTTTTTAGAATAAATTTAGCTCCAACGGTAATCCCTTACTCCCGGTTTGAAAAACAAACGTCTTACCTACTAGATCACGGAAGTCGTGATAATATAATTATAAAATGTAGCCAAATTTAAATCAACCATTATACGTCATTTATTGATATGTTTTTATTTTAGATTTGCTCGAACTTCGTTTTTCTTTCGCGAATCCACCGTTTTTTTTTATATACAATATTTAAGATCAAAAACTTGTAATTTAGAAGAAATGACATAGTAAAAAATTACTGACATTTCGATATTCATTTTGACATTTAACGTTTTGATCAATTGAACAATTTACTTTATTTCCACATTTTACGTAAAAGAAGTATTGCGAATACCAACCAGGTCTGAGTTGTTTTCAATTTTTCTCTTTTTCAAAATAATACAAATATTGAATGTTTTTTTTTCCTGCATATTTGATAAAACTCCATACAAAGCGACATTCGGACCCTTCAGGTTTGCAGAACAGAAAAAAACGACGTGCTAATTTATTTGCTTTATTTCTGATAGATACTTAAGCGTCCAAATCAATTAGGAGTTATAAGTTTTTTTATAGACTTTTTCAGGAAGATTTACCATACCTTATTTTGTTGTATGATACTTTCATTGTCTTGCGTTGTACAGTACAACCTGGCAATTTTTTTGAAAAGGACGATGTTAAAGATGCCTTTATTAATAACAGATTTTTTTAAAAGTGGTTTCAAACGGAAATTGAACCCATAAACCTCGGATTAGAAGATGTACGTTCGGATAAAAAGAAGACGTCTTATCAACTGTGTAATAAGGTCATCCATTATCTGAAAATTTAGAATATATATGCACAAAAAAATATTATATTAAATAACGTCGACATTTTAAACAAGTCCAAATTAAACCAGGAAAAACCAAATTTCTTGGCAAGCTAATTTTTTTTTTTAATAATAGATATGGTTGAAATAATGAGATGTTTTTTTTTATGTTCCCGAACATAAATCTTAAAACATTCCTTATATTTCAATGATAATATGAATGGCGTTTAGGTAAAGAGGTATATGTCATCAATTACGTATTTGTCAGGAAAACCAAATTAAGTTTTGCAACACTTGTATTCCTGAAATACAGGCCTCAGGTAAATTTTAAAGGTTAACTTTGAATACATAAATTAAAATAATAATACTGTTAACATTTTAAATTGGTTTATTTTGTAAAAATACCTACATGTTACAAAAAAATTGACATATACCGGTATACCTTTTCAATTTTTAACAACACATCTTGGGTCAAGTCGCTTTGTATCTGTTTACCCCTTTCTATTTTAGTATTTAGAAAAGATGAATCTTACAATAAACAAATTATACATACAAAGTTAGTAATAATCGAATCTTATTAAGATTATTTATTTTGAAGTATTTTTTCCATTAGATTTAAAAAAACATACGCAGATCATATTAATTACTACATAATTATACTTTTACAGCGTTAATAGGAGCAAAAGTTATAAGATTTTATACAATCATACAGGCAAAGTGGTTCATATTATGTGAGCGCGAATTTCGAATCAGAGACCTACTGCACCGAAGCCCGGCGAATGAACCTTGCGACATACAGCAAATTACAGAGTCATGCATCTATAAGATCATTGATGCATACATTTTGAATGATATTCTGCCATCGACACTGTAATTTGTTACAATCCACGAATTCGTATTCTGTCAGAGGGAACTTAAAACTTTTAAAAGAACCTAACATAATTTATATACTTATGTCAATTTTCAAAAGAATATTTTAAGTGCACTTTATTTCATACTAAGCATAACTCAAAACCGTTACAAAGAAAATCAAAGATTTAAAAAACGTAAAATAAGATTCAAAAGCTTTGTGCCAGAATGCAGCTATTTTTTTGTAAAAAGCTTTAACGTGTTGTTCTGAAATATTGAAAAATTGAAAAATGACCATTTTTAGCGCGTGAAGCATTAACACGTCAATGTAAGTGTAAGTGAATTATATATCGATGGCGGCATTTCCTCATATTGAATTCTATCCCGATTTATACACTATAATAGTAGTGCGAAAATAAAATTACAATATGTATTATTAATGCGTTAAATCGTAACCAAAAAGTTTTTTCTCATTCGTGAAAAAGAACCTGCTTTTTGTGATCCCAAAATAGTAAGATGAAATAATTGTTATTTTTTTTAATCTACTTTGCACGGATTTCTTCTGTTACAAAGAGAGTCTGCTTCTAGTTAGCTAATTTGTAATAAATAATATGAACCAAGATTCTTCTCATACTGCTAGGTGGTGCCGAGAATATATCCACAATGTCACTTAGTTGGTTCAATATCTCGATACCACGCGTGACTGAGTGTTTAGTCATGATATTCGTTCTGTTAGTTAGTATGTAGAATAGAGGATGATTATGTTGTTTATAGTTAAGGCATTAACGTTGGGGAGGTTGAATACTTGCACGGCTATATTTCTCAGGGACATATAAACTTAGTGCTTCTAGTATCGCGGGACATTTAAAGCAACCTTGAAAACCTTTAGAAGGAATATCATAATGGATTATTGCCTTCTTGTTTCCAGGCTTCTTTAGTTATACACCGTGAGAAGTGCGCATATTTTGGGTAATCGCTGTTGTTCTGTACCATAGATATCGGAGTATTTTTTATATTGTATTTGTTCTGTATTATTTTTATATTTAAGCCAATGATAAGCCCAAACTTAATTAGTTCTTATTAGATTGTTATATGAATTAGAAAAAGAAATTCTGCCGTCGTCGTAGCCTAATGGGTAGCATGCTTGCTAAATACTTGGGAGTCGTTGATACAAATACTGTCGGATCATACACTAAATTTACTGATATCTAGGTATTTTTTTTAACTAAATTAATTAATTTTATTATGATAAGTAGATGCATTTTAAGGCACTACTTGAGTGACAGAAAACCGCATTTAATATTTCGTTTTTTTTTTAAACTTTAGGAAATAGTAACTATGAAATTACAAAGACATTTTCCAAAAAAAATAAAAAAACTCGGACTATTTTTAACATCTTTTTAACGTTTATCATTCCGATTTATAACTTAACTTGCGCTATCAAAACTTGGTCGTTTTCATTGGTCAACACATTTCAAACTAGCCAAAAAATTGACCCAATTTGCTGTTCTACGAGTATAATAAAATACGAAATGACTTCCGTGTAAAACATTTTTCTCACCTTCGGGTTCAACTCTCAGTTGTGCAAAAAATAAAATAAACCGGGTCTGTATTTACAACTCAACATTTAAAAAAATATTTTTTACAGTTGGTTGGATAAAAGATCATACATCAATTAGCTTTTTAGATTTCATTACACTGAACGAAAGTTGAATACAATAATATATAAATGAAAATCATATTTTACCCACTTTAATTACATTGTTAATTTGGCAACAAACTCCAATATAGAAAAGCTCCACACTTTAGTTATATATTATTCGAATAAAGTATAAATAAAATCTTTTCATTTTATATATTTTGGATTAAAAATAACCCCTCAAGGCTTTTTTAGACAAATCACCATACACATGTGTCACATGGAATTTATTCCTTTAATTGCAATAATAATTCACTCACCTCTACCGGTTATATTCTCTGCCGCCCTTTCAACTCTGTTAACAGAGCCGGCTGCGGATTTAAAAAAAACACAAGAAATGTGAAATAAATTTTATGTTTGTGTGAACACAACAATTTTTTTTAATACAAAACATGCATATAAAGTTTTTTTAAAATCGGTTTTCGAAACGTCGAGGTGCTTGTATGATATGTAGAGGGAGATTGCGAAAATTGCTTAAACTTTTGAAGATATTATAAATGTTTTTTTTAGGATCATTAACGTTTCAAAATTGTTTCAATGATGGTCGATGTTGTTGAGCCTCAGGTGATGTGAAATATATTCCGTAATGTTTTTTTGACATTGTCTTGAGTATGAAGGTTGCAACGCCTTCAATATGCCGGCCATCATTTAAGTCAACTTAACACGGCAATTATTCCGAATAAACATTTTTGGCTAGTGCAAGGTAGATCACATCATTCAGTGAAACATAACATAAAAAGGCAAAAAAAGTAGAGGAACGCCGCGTCTCTTGGCTCCAGAACTGTGTGAACGGTTTGTTGCTGTACATCTAAGCTCTTGCGGGCAGCGACAAAGAATACTATATGATGGTTTATTTTATGGCAATAAACAGACAATTGGAGATGGAACTTCAAGAATGAGAAGAGTACAAATTAAATATTTAATTCCAATTTTTTTAATAATTTGTCTACCTTCTTTTGACAGTTTATGATCTACAAAAGGTGACGTCTGATTGGAAAAGCTTCATAGTTATATATCACGTACGCCGTGTTTGAGGATTATTTTTATTGCAAAGTCAATAAAAAAAATTACTTATTTTTAATAATTTTATTTCATTTCAACGATCAAATAACATTTTTGATAAAAATAAAAATGAATTTATATTCTAATTTTACCAGACTATTGAAATTATATAAAATTTAGCGTAGTTTCGTAAATAAAATCACCTCGAGAGTGCTTTTTATAAGCTTGTAACCACCACTCTTTGGATTCAGGTGCAATGAGACCTAAAAACATAAAGTGGCAGGATTCCACTAATTAATAACTTCTATCCACCAGACCCGCAGTATTGCTTACGAATGAGTTCTGGATCTCGATGACCAAACAATGACAAATCAATATATTTACTACAGTTAATTTAGAAAATTTATAGACAAGTTTTTAAGCCGTTGTCTATAGCCCATGTCTAGGATTTTCGCACTCGAAGATTTATTTTTATCTCTCTGAGTTATTTTCTTTTTCGTTTCCAAACTAGCATATTTTTGTCACATCTACAAACATTGTATTATATTGTATTTACAACCATTGTATAAAGTACAACCTAATGGGTTGATTGGCTCATGGGTTATGTTTCAACAAGCCAAAAATATGTTAATGAAGGCTCATACTAAAATATCTTTTAAAAAAATATTACAAACAGGGAAATAACCCATAGTTACCTGGTTGGGAGACACGTCTTACCTCACTTGGTTACGGAGGTTGTCATATACATGTATGTATCTTTGTGACTGTTGAGAAATGGAGCTTTTACCTTTTTCGAAAGATTTTCTGGATGATTTTCAACGAAAAATTTACTTGCTTGAATTCAAAATATTTTAAACATCAAATTAAACTTTCGGTTTTTTATATCATTAAAAAACTGGAATCTATAGAGAGTTATTGGTATTTCTGATATATATTCGTATATATTCGTACATTTCGCAACCCCCTTTTATTTGCCACTGTGTCCTACATATTAGCCACCCCTGTTTTGCTACTGTAATAGAGTTTTTTCCGAGTCCAATTTTCGCTCAACAAACAACATTCATCACCGAACAAAAGGTTTTGTTGTCCTAAAAATGACTAATTTCACCCTTTACCCGAGGCAATCTGAAATAAACATCAGATAATGGCAAGAAACAGAATGTGGGAAATGTATGAAAAATTAAGGCTGTTTTTACAATGACACGTATTTGTTGCTCTATTGTGGTCCGAGGGAGGCTGTTTATTCAGTTTTCGTTATCTAGAGTTGTCATTTTTTTCCAGTGTTTCGAGGTTTTTTTTTTATTACAAAGGATTCAAGATTTTTTTTCTTTTGTTTTATTCCGCACTTTTTTTGCCGAAAATATGTGACAAATTTCGATGTGTTTTTTTTTTCAGGAAACAAAAGACAATGATTTGCGCTTTGTTTAAAAGAAGATCAAAATACAGTGAACTGTTATGGAAATATTAATGATATGACGCCAATATTAATCAAATACTATAACCAACTTTTGGTACATTTTCACAAATGTACTAAAAATAGGTTGAAATACTTATTTAATATTTAAAATATGCAAATTTATTGTTTTTTATCACCTGACTAACCAAAGATTAATATTGAGAATTTAAAATTTCAGTTTGAAAAAATAATTATATCAAAATAAATTAGTTGTTCCGTTTTCAATGCAGCTGCAAGGCTGATATACTCGTATGGTAGCCATAAATATTGTCCTATTAAACCGCTTCTAAGAAATGTAGTGTCACGAATGGATTAATTAAAAAAAAATTCTCTTTGTTTTCAAGTCCCTTAATGGAATGTCTTCATTGTAGTTTTCGAATCGATAGTAGAAATTATCCTTTAGGTATAAGAATTTAAACGTAAATTTATTTTTTTATCTGATAAATTGATTATTCCAAGTTGATCGAATAGGGTGGCGTATTATTATTGAGTTTTATCCGTCGCTGTTCCTGTAGCGTGGAATGTTCTCACTCCTTTGGTGTGATTTGGATGGCACATGCAGCTTTAGGAAATACTTGAAAACAACCCTTTTTGATAGGTTTTTATAAAATTATGATGTTATATGAAACTAAACAAATGCACTAGTATAAACATAAAGCCACTGTTTTACTATCACATATCGAAAGATCTACAAAGGTTTCTTTGTAGTTCATCTTCTCTTGGTAAATTTTCTGTGGTTTTCTTACCAAATATGATTTTTTGAACACATGCGGATACGGGAAAACACTTAATCTAATGGTTGCAGCTACTTTCTACTTGTCCTTACACTCAATTTATACATATTTATTTTGTAATATTTTAATCTGTCAATAATATTTTATTTGAGTTCCCAGTTAGGGCGTCCTTAAGGAGAGTTCGCCTTCTAAACGGCGCTAAATAAATTGTCTTTTCATTATTACTTACTTATTGTCATTTTATTACATTGTTAAATTAAAGATATAACATTGACGTATTCGAAAAAAAGAAAACGGGTCCATTCGATATTTATATAGACTTCATTTTACTTAAATATATTTAAAATTCAAAATAAATGTGTTCTTGAAGACATTTTTTATTCTAAAATGGCACTTTATTTTTTAAGTTTATAAAAGCAAACGTTTCACATACTATTATTCCATTAACATCAGTCAAAATGCCATTTTTTTGGCTTTTTAATTTAATCCTAATGAATTTCTACTTTTTACATATATCATAACGAGCATATGAATGTGTGAGCAATAAAAACCACCTGACCCATCCGCATTCTTTTGAAATAAAACGTCTGAATTATCTCATTCAATATTGAATTCATAAAAAATCGAAATAAATTACTCGACAGTTATAAGACTTAACGTTTATTTTACATGTGAGTAGATATATTCAAATGCAGTGTGTTGTTTATAACAGTTATGCAAATATTTTTGAAGAAAAAAAATCTACCGTATTTAATTACGTTATCACATCAAAAAAAGTTGTGTTAAATCTAGTAGAAATGTTTGTAAAATACATTTAAAAATCAATTTATGATTTTTAAAAGGTTGAGCTATTTTTATTATATATTATTTTATTTTGTACGGACATACACGTGCGCGTGCGATGAGAGTTGAAAGAAGGTGCAGTGCTTAAGTTAAGATTAAAAAAATAATATTGAGATGTTTTAATAACGTATTTAAAACGAATAATTAAAAAAAAATTATCTTGTACAAGTAATTAGTGTATAAGGCACGAAACGTTTGGGAGTATCTAGAAAAATGTGGTAAGATCAAATTAGTCAAATTTTGAAAGAGGGAATAATGAAAAGTCTTTATAATAGAGGAGTTTACATAACGAGATGAATAGACGTGGTAGAAGCGAAAGATGTGTACCAGAATATAATGAAGTTGAGATCTTTTCTTTCTACCTATCTCAATGACAATGATGAGATATATATTTTTTAAAAGATTTTGTTTGAACGACTAAGTCAGGTCTTAGTACCAAATATTTATTTCTAACCTTAAATTTTCGTGACTTGTATTCATACGTTTCAATTTTTAAAAGGAAATAATGCAACCACTTGACTCTCTTATTTAAGGAAGGTATTACAAATACGTACGAAAGTTCACTTTATTTTTTTTTTTCAGAAAAAAAATACTTAA
The DNA here is from genome assembly GCA_949825065.1 of Odontocerum albicorne. Lineage (NCBI taxonomy): Eukaryota > Metazoa > Arthropoda > Insecta > Trichoptera > Odontoceridae > Odontocerum > Odontocerum albicorne. Next base: position 8,725,159 of record OX463855.1, read on the forward strand.
AATTTGATATTTAGGTCGCAAAATGAATTTGGGATATTTAAGATGGCACTGAGAATAGCGAATTTAACCCAAATTTGTCATGGTTTACTTAAATAAGGTAGTCATGTAATATTATTACGCCACTTTAAAGTTTAGAGCGTATAAGGTCCCATTCTGAATACAAATCAGATGTTTTAAGATAAGAAATTACTATTGATTATGTACGCCGAACTATGCATTCGAACCTTAGTTAACCCTAATTAATTTTTAGGTATTAAAAAATTTATAACGATATTTAAATATTCATATTAAAATATTTATTTTTAGACAGAAAATATTAATATGAATAAGATTCGTTTTGAGTAGCAGTTTGAATGAACAGATTAATTAACAAGTACTGGTGGGGATTTTATTATCCAGTGATTGCTGCGTTGAAATACAAATTTCTTGATGGTTATATGTCATAAACCTATTTAGATAGTGGCAGTATTTTATCAGACAGTAGTGATAGTATTTTAATTTGTGACATATTGCTATTATAATATATATTTTTCTTCCTAGAACTAGAAAACGTAATCTCTTTATTTCGATAGCGTTTTTTACGTTCTTTAAGCGACATACACACACCATCACGCATTAAGAGTAGGCAGAGAAAAGAGAATATCATATTTTCTTATTACTACACACATTTGGCCTCTTATAAATCAACATACCTTCTTATACAACTCCTACCATCTTTCTAGCTTTTAACGTTCCCTCATTCGTTGTACATGTCCAAACCATCTCAAACTAATCTTGATCTTACCTAATACATTACTCTTAAGTTCACATTCATCTTTAATAACTTCGTTCCGTATTCTGACATACATTGTCACCCAATATATTCTACTCTGTACACGATTTTTTATAGGATGTATTCGGCCCACTTTTACTAACCATAGTATATAAATGACTCATTTTAAAAGCCAGTTGACTTAAAATAACAGGAATTTCTAACCGATATATGGTATTTAATGATATATTTTTACATGGTTATTAAAGTTTAGTTACTTTAGTTGTTGTGATACCTATATATTTCCTTATCACGTAAAAAAGTTAAATAATAACTAATGAAACAAGGAATACTCATGAAAGGTGATAGCGCTTCTCATAAATAGAATAACATAGTTTATTAAGTTCAAACAAGGTTAAAAATAATCGATTTTAAAAATCAATATATATTAATTACTTTTACTGCACTCTAAAGTCGAATAAATAATCTTGCCAATTAAAAGCAAATAGCTTCACGTCAGACACTTTCACAGTTGATTATTGAAAAAAACATGATCATATGCAAATCCTTAACCATTTTTTGAACGAATTGATGATCTCTATAAATCACATTCAAATTAGTTTTTCACAGGTCTTTTTAATTTTTCGGTTGTCATGTCGGCACCTTTCAACACAATTAACCTCAGATACTGTCATGTTAATATATATTTTAAATTCATTTTGGTCAAATAGTTTCTTTCATGCATGTTAAGTGCTAAGGTTAGCTTGAAATTCTAAATTAAGATGAAACACTTGACGAGTTCCATGGCCTGGTTTGTAAGATGCATGTCATCTATCACGGAATTGCGGGTTTGATTCCCGTTGGAATATTTTTTTTAATGAATTTAAGTCTGCTTTTCACTTAAAGCCACAAAAACATATTTCTGGTTCTTTCAAGGATATTGCCACATGGCTGTAGTTCCACAAGGCTGCAATGCATACAATGAAAGTGCAATACACGATTCGCTCAGGCGCTGCTATAGCTGTCTGACGTGATTTATTCAGTAATAGAGGGTTTAAATCCCGAGTTAGAAAGCCTTTGAGGAGAGTTTGCTCTCTACACGGCGCTATAAAAAAAATTACGTTTAAATTAAATTAAATTGAAGGCTAAACAAAGGTACGTTCAAGTATTAAATAAACTTTATTTTTAGACGACATCCATTGAAAAGTTGGTAAGACGCCTGTCTTCTTATCCGGAAGTGGTACGTTCGATTCTCGTTGGTAGTTCGATTTTTTAATAAGGGTTGCAGTCTTAAATTAAGGCTTATTCAAACACTGTTCTGGTTTATTGGAAAATATTACTACATGACAATAAATTCGCCATATTTTATTACATATAAGTGTCATACATCGAAATATAAAAGTAAAGAATATATATTTTGTCAGAATATTTTCCGCTATAAAAACATATTTTTCATTTTTACTTCAAATGAATTGTATTATAAAGTAACAAAATACATCAATAAACAATATTGTTGGATAGCCTATGCTGAATAATTTCCTATAGTTAAATTATACTCTAAACTAAATTTGATTCTAGTTACAATAGCCAATTATATTTTGTTACATGTATTTGCCTGTATTAAGTTTATCACCAAATAAAATGTATTAATTTAAACAAAACACGCTAGCTACAACGTATACATTGAGCAATATAAGTGAAAATAATCGCTGAATTTGGGCCTTCGTTAAAGTATTTTTTTACGAATTTACGATAGGCACTGTTCTCGGACGTCTCATGACCGCCTAACGGTATTAAATACGTCATCATATTGCATTACACTTTTGCTACATACAGAACAACTTGGCGGGCTTATTGCCACGTGTCGATCTCTTCCATAAATGCGAAGAAATGTTTAAGAAGACTTGAGTGAAAACCAGGCTGGTATAATAATAAATGGACAATTTATAAAGTGTCGTTTATAAAGTAGACTTTCCTGAAGAAGGCTCTAGTTCGAGAATCGAACCCACTATTATTGTCATATAAAAATATTACAAAAATCAATGTTTTTGTAGTATTTTTAATATATCAATAAGATGGTTGTGTCTTGAAAAAAACCCGCATTTCAATGGGCAGCAAACTCTTATCCCATGGGATAGAAAACAGGCGTTCAACTAGGCCACGAATGTCGGAGGTTAATATTCCCGAAGCTAAGTCGTGCTTCTCGGAAAAAAGTTTAGATTTTTTTATTTTGCTGTAAAAATATTATGGTTTAAACCAAAAATATAAAAAATATCTTTAGCGATTTTCTTGATAACTATGCACCCTTTTCGAATAAAATTAAATCAGTTAGACCAAAAAAACTAGTTAGACCAAAAAATGGATGTTGAACAATCACATGGTTAACAATCACATAATTAAATGCAATAAAATGGTCGAAAATGTACTCGAACGTAATTTCTTCCGAAATCGTGACTCTCGATAACTATTTAAAACCAACTGGAATCCATTATTCGCAATTACGGTTGAAATAATTGAATAACCCGATCTGATACCACAAGATCTTAGAATTTTGCACTGTCATGACACGGTCAAAGTAGGATTAGATGTCTTTTTTTTGTATTTTGATATGCTCTGACCTCCTGAGCAGAAGTTCTCGACTAGTGTAAATATATTTTTTTTCTCTTCAATCACTTATTGCTTTTATAACGGATAGTTTGTCTTATAAAAAAATAGCTTTTCATGGTGCCGATAATTGAATGGTTTGATTTGGTTTTGCACTTTTTATCTTTATTAATAAAGTTTTATTATACGAGTACTTAACAAGTTTGATTGTTAAAAAATTGCTTTAGTTTTTTTAATGAGATATTTTTTTATACAAATAAATTATTTTTTTCTTAATGGTTATTCTAAATTATCTATCCATATGAGATTTAGTTAGTTTTATATAAATCATTTCATGGCACCCGGTTCTTGTATTGTACTGCATTACACTATTGTTGTATACAATACAACCTGGGGGTCGTATTGCCATGTGGCAATCTCTTCCAGCCAACCACAATTATGTTAAGGGAAAACCAGACTGGAATCCTTTTGAAGAAATCTGGGTTCCATTGGAATTTGAACCCTTTACCTCCGGACTGAGGGCAAACGTCTTACCAACTAGGCCACGGAGGTCGACTCGTTATGTTTAATTTAAAAAATTTAATTGAAAATATAAAGTTTTTGTTTAAACTCTATATAATATTTAAACTTCATGTTTTTAAAATTACAAAAGGCGTGGGAGAATATTTTATTCATTCTGGGAAAACTGTGAATTATTTATTTAATTAATATTTTTCAATGAAGAATGTTTACTCATGTTGTAATTTGTTTTATCAGACAAACATTCATTTTGTTTTAATTAATTTGTTTTATCAAGCAAATGTTTGATAAAACAAAAAACAATGTCTTTAACCCTCCAAAATGGTAACGCCTTAACTATAAATAATAAATGTTTACTCATAGTTTGGTTCTTTCAAAACTTTGTACACTTAACCTAATAAATTTAATTCTTTAAGTTTTTTTTCATTGGGTATATTTAATATAAGAAAAGCTTACGTGTTTTTAAAACATTTCAAAATAATCAAAAGTATTTTAAAATAGGAATGTTTTATTTTGATAACAATTATTTATATTTTTGTATAGTAACCGTTTTAATTAAAAAAACGGTAATATCCCCATAATAAATCCGTTCCCTACATAGTCATATCCCGTTTTGTTTTATTAAGCTTATATTACCAATTTAACATATTATTATGCTATATTTTACAGCAAGTCGTCGTCATTGGAAATGTCAAAGTTGGAAAAAGAAAACGAGTGATCCGTTGTTCACCAGCAAACTCACCGGATCCGATGGTACACCAAAGTGAGACGATCGGAGCACACAGGTATATTTTTTTCCTCTTTTTGAAACAATAGTTATGAGCGACGTTAAAGCTTTAATTATACTGCCGAATACTAGACGGAAAAATGACTGTCATTCGAGGGGAGTAACACAGCGCTGGGTTTGAACCGGCGACCATCCGCACGAAAGTCCAATGCGTTACCCATACACCTCTAAATTAACACGTATCACAATAAGTACAAAAACTTACATATTTAAAGAAGATTATGAATATTTGTGTCACTTGTTAAAATGATAAGATTATTTTCATTTATCTTAGGTGATCCGTTTGACAGCTGTTATGTTATATGTCGCTAGAGTTGGCGCATCAGTAGTTTTTCAAATTGATTCCCTACAATTTTTTAATAACTTGTTTAACAATTTTTTTGGCATAATAAATGTCATGTGTTGGTAATTTTATTTGAAATTGTGAATTTTACCGCTAAATTATTTTTTTTAATTTTATATATAACGGTTTTGTTACTACCGTATAAACAAGTATTCCTTTTCACATGAGTGGTAATATTTTGGTTATTTACAAATTATATTTGTTTTATATATAAATAATGAAATGAAATATGTCCATTGCATTACATAATTTACATTGCTTAGCAAAATGACAACCCTGAATTCAATCTAAAAAGACGTTATAATTTAATAGATCATCAATTAATTGCGAGTAATCAACTTTTTACTTAAAAAAATGGTTTAAATATTTATTAAAACAAAAATAATAATTTCTAAAATAGTGTGACCTATAGATATACCACATACAACCTATTCGAAAAATATAACAGTAGAAGTTATTTTTGTTTATATCGTGGTAACATAAATATTAAATAGATTTTTAAGATTTTAAATACAATAAAATAATCCTGAATTTGAAGCTCTGTGTTTAATAAAGTGTTTCTTTTTATTCAATTTCTTGCCTCAAATTTATTTTCGTAAAAAAAATTAACCACTCATAAAGTTAATTGATTTAATTATAGTTTTACATTTGATGGATTCGTTATAAAATGGTTTTGTGTATTTGTATCCAATGGGCTTACGCTTTTTACCTTAATCTTGATCAAATATCTTTTAAAAACACTTACGCAATAATGCGTCATTCACGAATTTGGTGTTGTTCTGAAGTTTCCTTAATGGAGTAGTCAAAAATAAGATAATCTAATAAGTCTTTTGTTAATATAAAAGGTTTTTTGTGAAACATAATGCACAGAATATTTTTGTAAAGAAAACAAACCACCTTTACTTTTTTATATTTAGCAATATATACTTATATAGCAATAACTTTTATTTTATTCACGAGAAATGACCAAAATCATGCCAAGAAGATTTCTTTTTCATGTAATAAATCTATTTCATAGTCCAATGTGTCATAACCTTTTCTAAACTCTCGGTATGGTATGTTATATGCTGCTGGGCTAATCACTCTGTGATCCTTCAAATGATGTTTTAGGGCAGACGAAATGTGGGAAGACGCACCTCTTGCTTCAAAAACTAACGAGAAGGGTTGCACTGTGGTACAATATCTTTCTTCATAGCTGTTGCTTCAAAACTCAAGATGGCCACAACAATTGCCACCCTTCGAAGAATAGAACTTGAAGAATAATTTTAAAATATTCATGACCTTTGAGATCAAATTTTAAACTCAATATATAAAGCGGAACAACTATGACTGAAGCGTTGATAATGGATTGGATAAAAATCGTGCAGAGAATACCTCAACTTAGCAGTCTCAACGTACCCATTAATTATCCTTATCATCGATAGATCATCTGAGAAGGTTTAAGTGTCATAACGTGATCACGCAACATGACCACGAACAGCCCATGTGGATTTTAGCGAGATTTATATGTTGCACTGAAAAACTTCTCTTATTGACATGGTTGAAGATTTGTCTGACTATTAAATTGTTTCGTATTACACTTTTTCTGTAAACAGTGTAACCTAGAGGGCTAATCACCATGTGACAAATTTCTTTGAACCAACCAGAAATATGTTAAAGAGGCCTTAAGTAAAAACCAGACTGGAATCTGTTTTGAATTTAAATCTGGTATCCAACAGAAATCGAGCTCACAACCCCCGGGCTGGTAGACAAACGTCATGCCAACTACACCACGTAGTTCATCCGATAGTTTATTGTATCAAATATATAGTGCTACTTTCTTAACAATACGTAGAGCTTGAAGATAACAACATCTTCGAAACGTGTATTAACTACCAAAGTTTTTTGAAATATTGTTTTCATGTACGAGTACTACGTTAATGACACGGTCTTGAATACAAACAATAATTATAAAACAAGATTTGATTGATTTTAAGAAATTGATTAAAAGCAATCAATCCACCAGATCCGTGAAATTGTTAAACAAATAAATAATGTGAAAAATCACCTTCGCAGGGATATATTTTATGGGGTTGCTATGTTATTCTGATGGGTTTGAGTTGTTCCAGTTTTTATCTGTTGTATAACACTGTTTACATTTTAATGTGGAATTTTGTTTATTACATTATATACGAAAAAATAAAATGTAATAAGAATATATAAAATAAGCTTACCAAACATGGCAATTTATTCGGAAACTATTCTTATATTGAATATAAAAGTAAAACTTTATATTGAATATAAAAGTAATTCTTACATTGAATATAAAAGTAAAACCTTTAAATAATCGAATAAAACAAAGTTGATGTAAAACCAAGTTAGTTTTGAATACATCATATTTCTGTATGACAGCCAATTTAAGAAATAGCCTGTTTCATAGGTTTAATAATAGGAAAAGAATATGGCCAAGTGCTAAAGCCACGTGAAATAACAAAGGTTCAGAAAATTTGCTTTGTTACCTAACGCAGTGATTTCCAATATTTTACCTCACCATATATTTAGGAAGTCTTATAAAAAATCATAAATAACATAAGACCGTACAGTATTTTTTTTTCCCTTCCAAATTATTTATTCGCAGAACTTACCTTGTATTGTTACTTTGTAACTATGTATTTCAGAGAAAAAATAAGTTTAATAAACTAAGCAAGCTTAAAAATGAAAAATTCCTTAATAAGTTATTAAAGAAACGACACTGCGCTGGCTAAGTCATTTTTCAATCAGCATTTTTGTCTGAAATCCACATTCCTTATTTCAGCATATTCCTAATTCCAGCATATTCTTTATTCTAGCATTTTCTTTATTCTAGCATTGTTTTCCCACACATTTATCTAACTTTTATCTAAGTTATGCTTGCGTATGCTTATTATGGAACCAAGATTTTATAAGCAGCCAGTTTTGTTTTTCTTGAAACATTTCAGTTTTATAGATTTCTATTGATACAAAGCACCTGTTGAGAAACTCTGATCGAGTATACACGGAATATATTTCAGTCACGCAATAGCCCAGTTTTCATGACAGTTGCTCAAGTTCTTTATCATCGTATCGCGAAACCGGAGTGTTGGTCTGTGTCATCTGTAATGATATATCAAGACAAACATGCCTGGTCTTTGTTAAGGCTTTATGCTCTATCAATATTTACTATCGGTTCTGTGTATCTAGATATTTCAGCAAGAACAAGCCTGATTTGATCGTGAAAGTGGATATTTATAAAAAAAATAAAAACATGAATACTCCTAGGTCAACTGTTGCAATACACGCAATAAGAGAAAATAAGGAAATAATAAGGAAAAATCGTTTTCAACATTATACAAGGGGTTCGATAAAAATACTACTTATTTCATGTCAATACTTCTGGGAACTGTCATTGCTCTTTATTCGATCATTACCAACAGATTCCTAAAAAACACTGCATTTAAAATTTAGTGGCATAAAGTGAAATATTTCTAATTGAATATTGTTATTTGTTCGAGAGAAATAGTAAAATATCTACAATGTACTATATAACGGAAAAAATAATTTCCTATCACACCCAGATGAAATCTATCAGATAGTGGCGGCCAGTGCCGGAAGGACATTTTTTAGTTTTTAAACATTTTTGTCTGTTTATTTTCCATACTAACGAGTACCATACGAGTTTGTTGCCTTACGGCAATTTCTTTCAGCCAACCAGACATGGGTTCTACAGATTGATGCCAATTGCTGGGTGAAATGTTTCAGTGTAATTTTAAAATAAAAAAGATAACGTAAACTTACTTAAGGCATTAAAAAATAGTGAAACCAAATATAAGCAAACATCATTCAAGATTGAGAAAGCAGAAAAAATATTAAAAAGGATACGAAAATTGAGTTTTGAAGAAACTTACTTCGTTATCAAAAAAATAGATTTTATATTTTTATGTCTTTCGATGTTTAATGCAAGTCAATGAGGATAAGAGTTTTACGGCAGTCTGTAACTAGATCAAGAGTCTTATGGTATGGACTCGAAAGGACAACATGATGAAGGAAGAGCGATAAACTTAGCATGCCTAAAGGAAATGTTTGATTGTAGAACAAGTCCATGATCAGAAAGAAATGCAATATATAAGGTTTACACACTTTTTGGAATATTTCAAGTTGATTGTATTTCATTTCGTTAATTAAGAGCTCACGCATTTGTGGTGACCTGGGGGTCACTGACATAAAAAGTAAGTGGGAAGAGTGACAGCTGAGATGGTACGGGCACATAAGACGGAGACCACTAGATCATACTGTAAATCAGGCAATGTCTGTGGATCTTCCTCGACAGCCGTCCAGACCAAACAGCTGCTGGATGACTCAATGCTCCAAAACCCTGCAGAGAAACGGCCTAGATGAAAGCGACACCCAGAACCGAAGAATATGCAGCCTGAGAACGAGAAGAGCTGACCACAACAGCCTACCTAGGCAATGAGTTGGGACAGTGCCAGGAAGAAGAAAGAAGAAGATTGTGTTTCATTTCGTTGAAATATGTGGCTGTGAGTATTTAACGTCTTAATAAATATGAAAGAGAATTTACATGATCACAATTAATAAAACAAGGACTGCTTCTGCGCATTCTAAAATGCAAAATCCCTTTTACATCTTGCATAGTAGGCTTGATATGTTGATTGCTAAGACATAGTAACGAGATACGATGAAAAGGGTGGCGAAAAAATCTGACACAATTTTACGCAGTAATTCGTAGTAAGTAAAACAGTATTAAAGTAGGGTCTAAAAATTTCTGGTCCAAGTATATAAAACAAATAGAATTGAACAAAAACTTTTTAAATTGACTAAAGTCACGGTGTTACTCTATACATTTTTCAAAACAATGAATTCATTTTCAATACCATTTTCAAGTAAACTCTAGTTTCTAAACTGAGTGTATCTGCTAGTCTGCCTTGACGAGGCTGATCTTCAATAGATTGTCTGCCTAAGCCAATATTTAGATCAAACTTTAACTGTAGAAAATTACGAAAAGATCGTCTGTATGTAAGAATCAATTTTAATCGGATAGGGTTTCTCTTTATTTGGAATAAACTTGATAACCGTGAGATATTAAATTTTTAACATTTTAGAGTATAACAAAACAACACGTCTTTTATCAGCTCTACTTGACAGATTACTGATGGTACAGGCTTTAAATTTTACCTGTAACATCGCCTACCCATGCGATGGGTGTGCCCGGCGTGGTATCTATCCAAACACGCTCTTACTTGTTGAGACCGGAAATATTTGGTCACTAAGTTTGCATGAAAAAATAAACTATATTTTTTACTGAAATAAATTTGAAGTGTGTGGTTTTCCCCTTAGTGAATTTTTGTTAGATCGTAATATAAAGACATTAAAATGAATGAACAAAAAATATTTTATATGAGGTATAAAAATCCAATTAAACGAACCATACAATTATCTATGAAAGAAAATCGACTGTGAAAAATCGATTTATCAGAGGCGCCGTTCCTACATTTAAATATCAATTATGAACAACTGGTTATTTTTGTAACCCCGTCATTTTAAGAATCTCAATTTATTCTTGTATTTAAATTATTTAATTAAATGGTATAAATTTCATATTTTGAATTAAAGCGATTTGTTTATAATCGGTGTATTTTTATAAATTATTTACCCTTTACCATTTTTTATATTTTCGTTATACTTCGTACGTCATAGGCAATATAAATAATATCAAGTATTTATTCAACTATAAGGTGACATTTACGTTATAAGACCTGTATGCGACCTATCATCACATATGGCATCGAAGCGAGGGCGGACACTGTCAGGACAAAAAATATGCTAAGGACAACGAAAATGAGAACTCTACGTGCTATTGCTGGGAAGACTTTGCGTGATCGTGTAAGGAACACCACAATCCAAGAGGTCTGTGAGATCCAAGATGTGGTCAGATGGGGACGACAGCGTCGACGATACTGGTACCAACATGTACAGATAATGAATTTCACAAGAATCCCATACATATAGTAGCTCTGCATGGGGTGCCGGATAGACGGCGTCCACCAGGGAGACCTCCGAAACGATGGAGAGATAGCTGGAGCTCAGCATCACAGGAGGATACTCCTGCAGTAGCAGACTCTTGAGTCTATATAAAGTTTAAGAAGAAGAAGATAAGATGACGTTTTAACAAAGTTGAATTGGCGATTCAGACAAATTGAAGAACGTATCTGTTATACATTCCTTTCTTAAGCCCTATTACTCGTAGTATGAACTTACAACCAGCCCTGGAGTAGGCGCGGAGTTCGCGGCTTGTCATCGCACGGGTCCGCAATTATATCCCACATAATAAGAGGAAACAACACTTGTACACGTCTAGTGCATTTGAGTATTGTTACCAGACAAGCATTTTTACCAAACTGGGATCCTTAAATTTATTATATTAGGTACGATTAGGAATCGAATCCGAAACCCCGGGTGGAAATCAAATGCCTTATCAATTGCAACGAATTCCGTCAATTAACAATTTTTTTTAAAATTATTCAAAATACTTTTGAGCTTTATGGTGAGTATTCATATTTCAAAGACCTCTCTGAAAATACTTTGTCTTACACAGAAGATTAATATTTGTCATATTTTTTTAATTTAATCGATTAAATTTACAGTTATCAATTTATTATCGTTGTTTATGAACAATGTAATTAAATTTTAATTGTTTTTTTAAAGAAGGTGGAAAACTTAAATATAATTTTGAAAAAACTTATTTTGAAAGCTTTTTATTCCCATTGATTCCTAACATGGTGATTTCCTAATAATTGTTTTTTTAAAGTAAATATTTAATAATTTTAGGCATATTTGATGTTAATATATTAAATCAAAATAATATTTCGAAATGTGGTGCTATCGAATCTTATGTGGTAACATGTTGAAACGAATGAATAAAGAATAAGATGTTTAATCCACCATTAAAAGGAGAAAGTTAGAAAATAGGATAAACACATAAGACCTTCAACTTACATTGCACTGGAAAATTCAAGACAAAAAAACGATTCGAAAATTCAGGACAAAAGACGCCTCTCCTGCTTGAAGAAATTATGGGAGATGTTTCGCCATGGTGTCATATCTTTAATCAGGAATACTGCCTCAAATGTCCAAATGGCTACTCCTCCGCAGAGGAAAATAACTTTCTTCTTCTTCTTGAATAATGACCGTGAATTCATATATAATATGTGAAGGAGTATACGTCAGTGTCAAGTGATGAAAGAACTTAAAAAAAGTAAAGTAAAAAAGTAGAAAAAGCATTGAATCAAAATAATCTGTTTTTTTTTTTCAAACATTCATACGGTTCATTAAATATTAAATTTAAAACATTAATTCTGTACGAGAATCATGTTCATATTCATATCTAATAAATAAGTAATTACATGTTATTTCAGATAAATAAAAAGTATGTACATCTTAATTAAGTATTCTCATAATAACTAAGTATTATTAATATAAGGCGACTTAAAAAAACCTTCATTCTTAAAAAAACCCAAGTTCTTAAATGTCTCCCTCTAGGCTATGTCCCCGACATTTATGAATCCATAATGATTGTTTAAGTTAGTGTAAACGATTATTTAGTATCCTACTCGTGCAATTACGACACCACTTTATATGCGTGTAGTCTATGGTCGTTAGAAATATTGTCTATGGAATTGACTTGGCACGACCATGGGTCATAAATTGATATTGCAAATAACATTTTGTACGTCAAGCTTAAAAAAAAAACAATATACGGATGGCCCATAAGTCACACTCCAGTTTAAAATATTTATAATTTTTTAATTATTTAAATATCATCCTTATTATCCCCATTTAAAGTTGTATTATCAAAAATTCAATAACATAGAAACAAATAGTTTAACACAACGAGCATATTAACTCCATTTTACTGATGGAGATCGTCAAGCAAGATCGATGATGAGATCAGTTGCACGTTTCCGACATCATGGATCAATAGTAACTTGCCTCTAGCCGAAAGATTGCGTTTTATCGGCACTAATGAGAATATTCGAAGGGTTTAATATAGTGTTGCTAATTTTCAAGTTACTTCAACTAGGCGATGTTCAGCTATGCTCGGAATATCGGATCTGTTCTTCTTTACGTATAAAATTTAGTAGTCATAACTATGGGGATAAGATTTTTTTTATTATCATTGTTTAAGAAATCGAATTTGGTTAGAAAGACAAATATTATGTTTATTTTGGAAACACCGTAAAGTTTATCACTAAAGATATATTTTTATGTATTTTTTAAGCACTGTAACGGTAATGAGATGCAACTTGGTATAGCGCGAGAGGATGTGACGTGGATTTATGAAGGCGTTTTGTGCCATAACTGTGGTCGTTACGGAAGTAAGAGTGTATAAGATATAAATATAAAGCGCTCTATATCAAAGAATGTTATACAACAAACGTATTTGAAAGGTTCGATGTATCATTTCAAGACAAGTGGATATATGTAGTCTAGTCCGGGCATGACCAAACTATGACTCGCGGGTCACACGCTACCTGCGAGGTACATTTTCATGGCTCAATTAAGCGATAGAAAACCTATATAATTGTATTGAAATCTAAACAGTGTACAACATTTTATTTTAAATGATAAGTAAAGAAAATACTTGTGATTTTGGGACGAATAAACTTGATCAATAGTGGATAGTCATAAGAAACCAGTTCGATTAAGATTAACTGAAACCCTATTGATAGCGATATTCAGGATATTAACAACGAGCTTGCAGCCTGAAACAGAAGATGATATAAAGCAGTCCGATTTTTCTCACTGATTATTTTTGAAAGAATTTGTCATTAACTTATTCAGTTGAAGTTTATTTATTAACTTGTAATAAAAATATAAATAGTTTCATTTTATTGCAGTATTTATTTAATCTTTGGCCTGCGACGTCTTATTCCAAACACAATATATTTTAACAGGTGAGTGCCTTGTCTAACTCATGTTGCATAAGCATTAGATTTTATCTATAGTTCTACCCCACAACTTTTTGAATGGTATACTTAGGTTCTACTCATTAAGCGTAAGAAAATATCTACGTATCTATGTTATATGTACAAATAAAAATCGCTAACAGAAAAAATAAAAAAATCCCATATTTATTAATAGATTTTGTTTATTGTCCCTGCCAATTATTTACGCCTTCGTAAATGAACGTAGTTTTCGATACAATATACACAAACTGAGCGTGATCACTCGCCAACGGAATGGTTTTGTTGAACGAATTTTCCGGTATTGATATCTTTCATATTTGGATGGATAAATTGAGGATTGAGCTCTTTACAAAAACTCGGTCAATTTAACACAGCAATTTACGGGAAGACTTGATTAATTTTTGTAGTTATTGTTATTATTGTCAGACATTTATTTTTTTATTACGAATATTATTTTATGTCTAACTGTTATGATATTGAGTTAAATGTGAAATGAAATAAAATATTTATTTTATGAACGGCAATTTATATTCTAATGGTTATGTCAAATTAAATAAAAATCATCATCGATCTTTAGAAAACAGGTACTTGGTTTGCTTAGAAAACGATAATTTATTCTTGATTGACGATTTTTTACTCTATCGCCATAAAAAAAATCTTAATACTACATACATATGATACATATCACCACGCCGAGTCTCTTGCAAGGTAGGCAGTATGAACAGATCTCCAAACTTTTATATACAAGCAAACAACTTTTGCCTCCTCCACATTCACACATCTCGTCATGCAAAATCTTCTATTATTAATATTTCTCCCTTTATCTTCTTTCAAAATCTAGTGCATGTGGTTCAGCAATATTCTCCTAGGTCTACCTCTTTCACACACATCTTACATTTTTGACTTGTATATTCGCTTATTCTCTCCACATGTCCAAACTGTCTTGAAGTTCTTTTCTTACTTTAAACATCAATTTTATCCATGCATTATTTCGGATGTCTTCATTCCGCATCTTTCAAACGTTGGCTCTCCACAAATTTTCTTTAGAGCACGCATCTCCACAGCATTAATCTAACTCTTTTCTTTCTTCTAGCAAGTCCAAGTTTCACTTCCATACATCAAAGTGGGCACCAACATACTATTATATACACGGTTAGTGCATATCTGATTCTAACTTATTGTAAATATCCATTTAGTTGTAAATATGTAGTAAAGTTGTAAAACAGTTTTACTCCAAAGTATCTCACTAGATAACAGTAGTCTCGAACTGAGATGCGTTTAGTAAACTCAAAAACCAACTACGGACACAACTCAAGTGCGCTAATATGGAAAGGATATTCCTATGGAGTGAATATTCTGACGCTGGAGTATATGTGTACTCTTTCATATATCGGAGCTCCTCACCATTCTTCGAGAATAAAAAATAGACATCCGTGGCTTACTAGATAAAACGCCTGACTCCCAGCCCAGAGGTTCCATTCCCATTGAAACCCATAGTTAAAAAATAGTATTCCTTTAAAATCTTTCTGATTGATCGGAGAAAATTTCCACAAGACAATAAGCCCGCTGGTTTGTGCTATATACAACGTAAGTGTAACAAAATACAGTTCAATTGATTGATATTTCTTACAGTAAGACCCGAGTCAAAAATTAAAATTCATAAACGAAGTGTTCATAAATGAATGAATACAAAATGAAGTCATTAAAGTAATTGAGATCATCAGATACGGAAAAAATATTTTATTACAGCATTAAAAGTTTACTTTTTGGACATTAAATGGATTGGGTGTGTGCACAGACTAAATGCTCACAAAATTCCATCTAATTCATAGGTTTAATTGCGCTTGGAGGCTTTTCCACTTCGAACAAATTACTTTTACCTTAGGTATGTATAAAAACTGATAACGCGATCGGATAGCGAAAAAATACCATTGTATGTAGCACTTATTGTTTGTGGCATTTTTGTTTCATATTATTCAAAAATGAGCTGAAAGGACCAAATGATAATCCCACTGAGTGAGATAATAACTGTGAAGATAAAACAATTGGAAAAGACAAAATTGATACTTGTACTGTCAATTACAGCTTACTAAAGATATTTTACTCTCCACTAAAAGTAAACTGTTGACAAATATAACTCCGGTTGATAGAAGCATTTGCATATCCATACATATTCTCATACAATTCCTTCTGATTTTATTATTCCCTACATTCCCTTGTTTTAGAATTTCATTCAATTGAAACAATCATACTTTTGTCGCGTGTCCTCTACCATAATACCTTCTCAGCCTTACATTGTAAATTTATTAAGTTAGACTTTTGTCACTCATCCGTTTATCATGTACAAACCATCTCAACGTGGTTGTCTTCATCCTGCTAAAAACATTAGTGTTTAGCTCACACTTATCTTCGATAGCAACGTCTGAATCTGTATTTTAAAATATATTTTTTTAAAGAATAGATATGACCAAAGTCATAGGTATCCTTATGCCACCGAACACTAGGCGCAAAAAGTGGGTGTGTCGTTCAAGGAGAGTAGCACAGCGCGGGATTCGAACGGACTATATTTCGCACGGAAGTCCAGTGTGTTACCGCGCGACCATGCACCTCTTATAAATTATAATTACACCAGGTGATTTATTTTTCAATGCTTATATTTTCACTAGCAGTCTTTGAAGCCGTAATCATAGCATTTCTAATGTATTGATGCAAATCATGGATTCATCATAGACGACATATTAGGGCTTTCAAAAAATAAGCTGATGCACTTCATGGCAATAATGTAGACTCAATGGTACCAAGAAATGTCCTCTTTAGCGAGCTTACTATGGCAGAAGGAAGTATGGCGATCAGTGCACGAGATATACTATATGGTAAGGGCGTACTGTACCAAGAAATGTCCTCTTTGGCGAGCTTACTATGACAGAAGGAAGTATGGCGATCAGTGCACGAGATATACTATATGGTAAGGGCGTACTGTATAAGACGCTTTCTCAGCACAACTGGGAGTAAATAATAGAAAGTAGAGTCAAATGGCGTAGAGCTATTGTTAGGACCCAATGAAAAAAGAAACGCAGATAAGCTACAAAAAATGAAGTTCGTTGCTCTATGTGTAACAGGGTATGCCTATCACAAATTACTTACACAGTCACCTCCGGTTGCACCAACGTCAAGTGGCTTGATCTCCCACTTTGTGTTGTGCCTTCTATTATACTTGTCACAGGTATTCAATTAAATTTACACTGGATTTACTCGACATCTATCAATCAATTTCCCCTTTAACATTTCACTCCAATTCATCATTTTCAACACTAATACGCATTGATTTATCATATTGTCAGATCTTGATGTTTCATGGTTTGAACATATATCTTTTGGAGCTCCATTGATATATTTCCTATTCAGTGTTTTCCTTGCAATAAGACCAGACATTCCATAATAATCTATCGAGATAACTTGGTGAGTCTGCTCCATCTATCTCAATCAGACAATGTAACACGTCTCCCAGTGGGTAAATTCCCAAGGCGTAACTTCGTCATATAATTAATGTACAATTAATTAAATAGTATGAATCCAGTATTACGTAGTTTTAAAATGTTTTTGAAATATTCAACATATTCTAAAATAGGTTAACTAAAAAAGTTAAATTGAGGTCGTATTTTTTAGGATTAAACTCTCGATTTCATTCAACCTTATACTCTTGGTGGCATGTTGTTAAAATACAGAAAGAAAATCACAAGATATCTAGCAGAGAAAATGTTTAAGTGTTTTTTAGTTCAGATAGCGGTTTTATCAACTAAGATACCTACTTTAATGTTTAAGTGTTTTCTAGTTCAGATAGCGGTTTTATCAACTAAGATACCTAATTTAATGTTTAAGTGTTTTCTAGTTCAGATAGCGGTTTTATCAACTAAGATACCTACTTTAATCGTTTATTTGTTGATTCCGATGTAAAAAATCAAGTAATGTTATCACTTAATGCCACTTTGACATATTTTCTAGTTGGCTGGAAAAGATTGCCAAATAACAATACACCCTCCAGGCTGTACTAAATATAACGAAAGAATAATAAAATATAATATTTTCATATATTATTTATACTTAAGGCGTTTACACTTTGGTTGTTAAAAGACATTATAATTTATTTAATTGCCCCCTGTTTTTTTTAGTGTATTGGGATGAAAATTTTGTAAGCACATGCTTCTCCAAGACCTCACTGCTGTTTCCCGAAGTTATTTCCTGCCTCCTTCATCCACTTTTTCAACTTTTTACCGTAAGATGCGTTTTGTATGTCGGTGACAGCTTAAATAAAATACAACCTTGTTTGTGCTCTCCTAATGACAACATGAAAACCCTGAGTCCAGTTGGGTTATACTATTATTTTAAGTGGAAAAACAGTGTTTCACTAAGCAAATTTAATACTTTCAATTAATTTAATTTTTGTTATACTTCCTTCACTTTGGTCACGTCCACACATTTTGTATTCTTTTTTTCCTCCTTCATTTTATAAAGGTCAAAATAATTCTGAAAAATAAGGATCTACCAAATAATTTTTATTAAATAAAAATGATATAAATATTTTAAAAGTTGAAGATTATGCTTTACAAGATGTATGAATGCGCCCTAGCAAAAGAAATATGAAAGGATAAAATAATGAACATATTTGTTTACTTGTTTATTAAAAATGTATACGACACAATGACAATTAAAAACCATAACCACAATTACTTAACGAAATATAAAAAAATCAATGCGTTTAGATAATAAAAACGGTACATAAAGTCAGCAACTCAACAATTATATCTTATTGTATTTTGATGTTTTACATTACATACTTTTGATGTTTTACATTACAATAAAGCAGTTTCTTCCAACTTTCAAAAAAGAAAATTTGTTTAAGAAATTCAGGCTGGAACCATTTGTTTTTAAATGGGTACAAAAAGGAGTCGTACTTATAACCCCTGGGCTGGACGACTGGTGTTGTAACAACAAGGATGTAGCAGGCTAAAGAGGTGGCATAAAAGAGACACCTGTCACTTCTGTCTATACCAAAAGGAATACGTAAAGGTGGTAAACAATTTTAAAAAATGTTACGTTGATATCAATACTACATCTATGATAACAACATTTATAAAATATATTCCAAGATCGTCTTCAGATGCTCATGGAGATGAAGAGATATGAGAAGTATTTATGTATTGATAGCCGATCCATTAAAATATATGGCCTGAAGCAAAGCGTTAATAACTCAAATGTCACGTTTTGTTTCGCAAAACATATGGAGTGTCCCAAAAAATATACCCACACTTTAATACTGTGTTGTTTATTTGAGCTTGCTGTAGAAATTTGTCATACGATGTCTTCGTAAAGAATTAGAGACGAGGATAACTTTATTTTTTAACATGATGGTACATTTTCCTGCTACCATCGTGATGTGAGGGCCTACCTTCATGAAAAACTTTCAAACAGATGGATTTGACGTAGAGTTAGCATTGAATACTCACCCAGACCTCCCGTTAGTGAACTTTTCTATGGAAACTCACAAAATATCAAGTTTATGGCACAAAACCGTCAACAGTTAATGAATTGGGAAAAACCACTGAAACAGAATGCGCCAAAATACAAAAAAACAAATGATTCTTGATTTTAGCGATTCCATATTATCAGTAGTCAAAGGGTCAAAACGGTCATTAGTTAGATCAATTACCACATTTAAAAAAATCACGCCTGTTTAATTTAATTTTGGATATTTCTTTATAAATACTAAATTTACAATAATTCAAAGTTTATATACTCGTACACCTTTGGCGCACGTATTACATGCTTAGTTGATTCGTTAATGTGCTTTTTGGCGCACGTATTACATGCTTAGTTGATTCGTTAATGTGCTTTTTATGTTAAACATTTTATTTTTAAATATATTATATTTATTTATAGTTCATAAAAGAAAATGGTACGTCAATGTTTTTTTCCCCATTAAATCCTCTGTTAAAATAAGAATCCCTGTTAAGGGTAAAATTATATTATTTTGGAGGAACTAAATTTTTGTGTCATGTTGTTTTGCACAATACTAAACTTTGGTTGAATATGGTAAAATCTGTTAATGTAATATTGAAAAAAATACATTCTGACAATTTTGTTTGTCACTATTTAAAAATTCATTTATTCATACGTACTTGACGAATAACTGAATTTTAAATTAATACACACAAACTTATACTTTAAAAACTGATTTTTGGACTACATATTTAAATAAATTGGCATATAATATTTTCACAAAGGAAAAAAGGTGAAAAAATCAAGGTTTTCTACGTGCCTCGTTTCAGCAACTGAGCACTTTGAACACATAAATTTTCAGGCATAAATGCAAGTTCTTATAGCCTAATAGTGATTGGGAAGCAATCCATTTTTACTGTCTTTAACTTTCGTTAATCTATATCGCACCCTTCAACAAATCCGAATTGGTGATTCACACATATTGAAACTTCAGCTTCGTAACTTAGCCTTAATGTTACGAACCACTCGAGTATGCATAGAACTTGTAGTTCGTCGTCGCAGGTGAGAAAGCAAGAACTAAAGTGTTGATATCAGACAACATTTTTACTATGTTATACTGGGAATCGAACCCAAAATATCCAAGTGGAAGTCAAGCATATTATCAAACAGGCCATCTAATGGATCTAGGCAATACAGGCGGTGATCACGAGTTTTCGAAAGCAATATCTTTGTAATCATAGACCTCTCTTCCAGCTGTTAAAGCTATGTATTATATATTATTTATAAATAAGGCATTAACATTGTGGATGTTTAAAGACATTGTAGTTTATTTTTATCAAATACTGTTTATTCCACTTTTTGTAACGGCATAATCCTACAGGTTTCAAGGCTTTCACTTCATCTTCAGCGGAGCAATGAAGATGAGGGGAAAGCCTTGAAACCGGTAGGGTTATACCGTTACAAAAAATGGAATAAACAGTGTTTGATAAAAACAAATTACTATGTATCATATTATTAGAATTTTTTAGATTACTTCCGTTAGTTAAAAACATAAGCTTCTTGAGATAATATTTATATTCAAAATAATATACAACCTTTTAATTTAAGATGTCTGTTGTTTCTAAAGCTTTTAACCTTTATAAAATGTTAAACAAATTTAAATATACCTTCAAGTTCTCAGAGAATCATTAAATATGAAGTTAGCAACCGGAATTTTCACTATTTATATTTTTTGGGTAGATACTTTTATATGGTAAATCTGGCAGACTTATTGTTACATAGAAATTTCTCCCAGCCAATTAGCTCATCTTGGATAAGTTAGGCTGTAAGTTGTAAATAAAATAAATAAAACATTGAGGATGAACTTCTCCTGACGAGGAAGACGGAGGTTTTTGAAACCGACAGTTAACTCAAATAAAACAGTGGTAAATAAAAAAAATAAAATAAGAGTTTCATTTATTTATTATAAAAATGACACCACAAAGTGAAAAAACGCATTTTCTAAGATTCAGGAAAAAAGTAAGGTTATTTTAATCTATTACAAATTTATTGAAAAATAAATATTCATTCCAGTTAGGTAATATTTACGAGTAGAATGAATTAATAGTCCAGAAAAAAGCCTTAAAAAATTTGAACGTTTTGAGATGATTTGAACATGAATTACGAATAAAGGAAGAAATGCTTATAAAATAATGTAAATATTTTAATCTGAGAGGAGAGCCTGTTAGAAAAAAACCGAGGAAAATATGGTTGAATCAAGATAATGATATTATGAAAGTCTTCCCTGCTTACCCCAGTCGAGTGGTGGCATAACGATTTGTATGTAAAAACAAATTACTTATCTCTTTGGGAGATTTAGAGGAATGGAATTCGTTCAAGGAAAAAGAAAGCAAATAAAGAAAATTAGGATGAAAATATATTCTGAGTAATGTTTTCTTTTAATAAGGGTGGTGCACATCTGACAACTTATGGAAGTTTGTCGCACAGAGTGGACCGCAAACGAAGGTGTGTAAAATGAGGTGAACGTTTAGTTAATTGGTATGCAAAAGGTCTTTCATCATTGTGATGTATTGTATTGTATTGTATTACACTTTCATTGTATACAGTACAACCTGGCGGGCGTATTGCATTGTGGCAATATCTTCCAGCCAACCAGAAATATGATAAAAGACCTAAAATGAGAACCTTACTGAATTAAAAAAAAAAAGCTGGTTTCTACTGGAAATGAACACGCCAACTCCAGGTTGGGAGACAAGCGTCTAACCAACTAGGCCACGGAGGTTGTCATTGCGTTGGTGTTAATAAATTATTAAATGTTCTTCTACAGTCCAACGTAACTTGGTAAACGAGATGTTTTCTACATTCTCTCAGCATGTATCGCATGTAATTAAGGTGGATTTTATTCACCTCAAAACTTGTACTGTCGACATCGCTTCGCGTTAATCTTAATACGGAAACATAATTTTATAATGCATTAACAGACCAAATGGATTTCATCTCATAAATCAAACTGACGCAGACTTGCACAGATTTACAGATTCTCTTTTGAACGTCTTGGAAAAACGATGACATTTCGAATATTGTCTATTGGGATTATTTTACAAATATATTTCTCTGATTTGCATATTCATATTTAAAAGGCTTCTCAAGAAAATATAAATAAATAATGCTTATTTCCATTTATGATACTTTTAAAATCTTTTGAAGTATTTATTTGACCCTCAATATTTCGCATAAGTGTTGAAAATCTTAACGACTTCCATGGCCTATTTGGTAAGACATCTGTGTTCTGACTCCAGTGTTTGGAAGTAGATTTCCATTGATACCCAATTTTATTAGAAAATAGTTCCTTCTAATTTCTACTTAAGACTTCTATGACATATTTTTGTTGGTTGGAATATATTTTAAACTGACAATAAATCTGCTTATTACTCTTACTGTACTCATTACAACTACAGTGTAATATAATAAAGAAGATTGTATATTTATTGTAATTTGTTTAATCAAACACTGTTTATTCTACTTTTTGTAATGGTATTAACCTATCGGTTTCAAGGCTTTCAACTCATCATCAGGGGAGCACAAACAAGACTGAACTATGTTCAAACTAGTACCGAGATACATGCTTCTAACGGTAAACATCGGGTTGGGGACTGGATGTTGAGGGAGGCATGGGATAACCTCGGTGAACAGCGAAGAGATTCTTGGGATATATGTGTTTGACAGATGTTCACCTCGATGCACTGACTTAAAAATTTTCAGGACCTTTTACCTGTCCAATTTACTTAGGGTTGTACCATTACAAAAAGTGGAATAAACAATGTTTGATTTAACAAATTACAATGTATTTAAACCTCCATAATGTTAATGCCTTAACTATAAATAAAATATTGTATTGTATATTTGATAATAAATTACTTTGTTGGTCCCCTTATTACATTTATCCTCGCAAAATGTGTTTCTAGCTCGGTTCATAAAGATTCTATCAGGCACTCCGTCAGAATCAAACCGGAGAGATTCTCGAGACAAGGTAGAATTCTGGTGATAGCGGAAAAAAGGTTAATGTTTATTGAATCTTCTAACATAAATTTCCACAAAGTCAAAGCCGAAACCTGTGTCAGATTAAAACTGCTTATATACAAACATTAAGATGCTGATTTGATCAGGTTTAGAACGAGATCTTTTAACTGAAATAATTTGACGAAAGATTGCTTATCTGAGTCATATATTGAGAGGATAAAAATACCTCTTTCTTTAATTAATATTGATGGACAAAATCGAGTTTTGACGCGGAATCGGTAGAATGTATCTATGTTAGTTGTGCAACATTCGCAAAAGGACAAGCATATCTGTGTTTAGGGACACAGAGCACTGCTGTTCTGTGCCGCCAAAGACAGAGAGATATTTTCTCAAAAGTATCTCACCAACAGAAGAGAAACCAGACACGGCACATTAAGGTGTTAATGTTGTAATTCAGACACGGCACATAAAGAAGGTGTTAATGTTATAATTCAATAAAATATATATTTTTTAACATCTTTAATTTTTGTATTATGCTCACTTTAATTTTAATGTTGTAAATATTTAAATCGTTCGTAAATTGTTCATATAAAATTTGGAATAGCAATGTATGTTTGAAATGATGTGACCTGAGCTTTAAATTAAGCGATTTCAAGAGGTAACCTTCATGGTGTCAGGTGACTCAGAACTAAGAACCGAAACATTAATAACGTTATTGACAAAACATGCGCATATTGTACGGTTTATTGTGGTATTCAATGGTTTGGTGAAACAAAACTTTAGTTTAAAGCATTTTTCAATTGAAAAGTTTCTATAAGTCAAAAGTTTATTATACTACAGTGGTCTTGGCTCTCCGTTCTTTAATTTTTTTCTATGGTTTTTCTGATGAAGTAATCGGTAATCGTTTTTTCATTTCCATTTTGTTATGGAATGTAAATTACGACACTCCGTAATATATATATATATATATATATATATATATATATATATATATATATATATATATATTATATATATATATATATATATATATATATATATATATATATATATATATATATATATATATATATATATATATATATATATATATATATATATATATATATATATATATATATATATATATATATATATATATATATATATATATATATATATATATATATATATATATATATATATATATATATATATATATATATATATATATATATATATATATATATATATATATATATATATATATATATATATATATATATATATATATATATATATATATATATATATATATATATATATATATATATATATATATATATATATATATATATATATATATATATATATATATATATATATATATATATATATATATATATATATATATATATATATATATATATATATATATATATATATATATATATATTATTTTAAATTTATTCGATATGTACAAATTGATTATGTGGATATGCTGAATATCGTGGCTGGGAGACAACATTATCTCCTGCCAAATCAGCCGAACCTTGTGAATAAGAACCACTGAAGTATGGACATTCTTCGCAGTTTGTAATGTGTCAAGACTACTGCACAGACAGAAATTTTGCTGTCAGAATAGTAACTTTATTTTTTTTGTTTTCTGGATACCAGCCCCGGCGGAAGACAACCGCCTTATTAAGTAAGCCATGGAAGCAGTCAATGTTGCATTGCCCAGCAAACATAGAACGAACGATCAATATATTTAAATATATTTCGACCAAAAAGTAAGGGGTAATATCAGCTTGACCTTCAAATTAACCTCTGTATTTTTTCCCCTTTTTCCTGGAAACTCAAATATAAAATATCTGTTTTTAATTCAATAACAAAACAACGTGGGAGGACCATTGTCTAAACGGCTGGTGGGGCCAAACTCTGTTGTTCTGAAATAAAAATATCTGTTGTTATGGCGGTGCTCTGGCTTTGTTGACCATCAATCATTGTCAGAATAAGGCGATTCCCAGTTGTATCGTGTTACATTTTCGGTTATCGTTAAGAAAAAAAAAACATTTTATCCATTGGTATTTGCATTCATAATTTACCACTATTAAACGAAGGTACACCATAATTTAATTTAATAAGAATTATTAAGATGGAAGTGTCTGTCATGTTTTGTTTGCACACGGGTCACTGCGTGGTGGCTATTCATATTTACAGAACAGGTATTGTAGAAAATTCCAGCTGCGAATGTGGTCTGGATGATGAAACTATAAACCATGTATTTTTCGGTTGTCCTTTGCGAGACAGATTTGATTTAGCCATATATTTGCCGCGTCCAATGAATATTCCGTTTCTTCTTTCTTCGTGGAGCTTTTCAACTTAAAGATCGTTTGTTAAATTTTTGAAGATAAATTAACTGAAACTCTTAATTGTCATTGAAAAATAAATGTTTTAACACATTGACTCATATAATTGAAAAATGAGTCAATATGTTAAAACATTTAAAAATAAATGTTTTAACATATTGACTCATATAATTGCAGTGTCTTGAATCTGATGGCACTAATCATCCTAGATTGGGTGGATTGGCTATTTAAAAAAAGTTACATACACATCATATCATCAAGCCATTTCCCTGTCGGGGTAGGTAGAGAGAACATAACTCAAGACTTTGCTTTCTCGACACACATTCTTAGTCTCATCTATGTCCATACTCGTTTTCGTACAACTTCTACAATTTCTCTAACTTTCTGCATTTCCTTATTTCACAATATCATTCACTTGATCTATCCATACTTTCCTTGGTCTTAAACTCTCACGCCTTTCACTCACATTTATTAGATGAGCCCAGACCTTTTGATAGCTTCTGTATTTAATGTATTATCTGCAATTTATGTGTTTTAGAAGTTTTATTTAAATATATTTTGTACATACTATGTTGCTGTCAATAAACCTATATTTATTTATTTATTTCTACTGTATATTTATTTTGCATGACTTATCTCTGAAACATTACTAAATACATCAAATTTAATTGTAAACTTCCTTAAATACTTATAAACCAATTCTCTCATATATATTTTTAATTATTTAAGGAATATTTTTTTTATCTGATTCAAAACTATTTTCCACATATGTACAAAGTCACAAATAGAGTTTAGAAATAAGTTTAGTAGATTTTCTCTTCAACTCTTCGATACAGAGAAGGATCATATTGATTACCTTTACACAAAATGAGAATTTCGTACAATACCAAGTTAACGCGTGTTCATTTTCTAAGATGGGCGAACTTTGTTTAGCCAACTAATGTCTTATACACCTTCCACTTTCATTTGCACTATATATCAGGTTTGTTAGTTTTTCTTCATTCATTCGTTCCACATGCCTTAATCTTCTTAACCCTTCCTTCCCTTGTAACTAGTACACATTGCTTCTAAAAACTTTAATATATCTATAAATATAATAAATACTGGGTTCAGATTTTAGGTATTCTTCCGTAATACATTTACGCATTGAATGAAAAAAATATTATTAATAATAATTAGTACTTATCAGAGATATTTAGATATTTTGTGAAAATCGGGAATAAATCCACCAATACAATCAAACGTTTGCCAGTGTGTGATGTAGGTATATTAATTCTAAAAAAAACACTATGGGTGAGGAAGCGACGCTATTCACGTCTCACTCTCACTCTAGTTCGGTATATGGTAACGCAAGAAATATAACCTCAATTCGCTCGCTTCTCCCGCTTCAGTAGCTCGCGGGCTTTCATTTGAGGTGGTCGCTTTGCCCATTTTGTGAACGTCGGCCGATGTTTTGTTTTCATGTTTTCAACAATTAAATTTCAATTATTATCACTTTTGACTTCAAATTGAATTAATTTAAACGATTGGCTATGAATATTCTTATTTTTCCGATTTTAAATCGCTCATTTTTACATGTGTATTGATGTGTATTGAATACACAGCACCGGAACGCGCGGATTTTTTGAGCACAGGAAGGGAAAGGCTAACGTACTCTTCTTTATCTTACTGAACATATCAGCCTTAAGTTCACGTTCATCACTTATCACTTCACTCTGTATTCTGTCATAACGTCTTACTCCGTGTATTCTACAACATTTATTCGGCTCCTCTCAGTATTTCACACGAGAAAGCTTCACATAAATGTTGGCTATAAGATTTTAATCTTAGCATATTTTTACACGTTCAGGTTTAAGTGTACGAGTGTGTATTTTAATGTCCCATTGACTTTATTTAAAAAATGTAATTTTTTTATGTTCTCTTAATGTATCTATAAAAATGAAAGGGACTTTAATCTAATTTTATCAATTAGAGATTACTTAAGAATAAAAGGTTCAATGTCTAGACCAACAAAAATCTATTTGTCTAAAATATAATTATTTTGAAATAATGTTTCTTTAATAAATAAAGTAAACAATAATAAAATGTACTTACTAAATTAACTCAAGCCTGCTGAGAAATGTCCTATATTTGTTGAGAGCGACGTTTAATACACTCAGACAGGGTGATGGCATTTCTATAGTTTTAATTGTTTGTTCACACTTTAAGTCCCGCGAAACAATGCGATAGTGACGAAACATAAAA
This sequence comes from Odontocerum albicorne, assembly GCA_949825065.1. NCBI lineage: Eukaryota > Metazoa > Arthropoda > Insecta > Trichoptera > Odontoceridae > Odontocerum > Odontocerum albicorne. The sequence goes on from OX463855.1 coordinate 8,753,249, forward strand.
TACTTGAAATTAACACATGTATATATATTTTATTTATTCATACAATACTATTTAACCTGTCCGAATCGTTGATGTGTATACATATGTACTCGTTAAAGTAAGTGTGGTTCGCAAACTCTCTATAGTTCGGAAATTCTAGAATGAGTCCTGTGACAGCTCACAAATTTGCCCCAATACAACCTTATGTAATGTACGAGTATTTACCTAAATAACTTGCTATTTATTAGAATTGAGGCTTATATTAAAGTTGATAAAATAATTAAAATTACTGAACATCGTTACAAGGTTGTATTGGGGCAAATTTGTAAGCTGTCAGAGGACTCATCCTAAAATTTCCAAACTATAATCAGAACAATACATATTTAGTTAATTTAAATTATTCTTGGGGTACCATCGGGAATCACTCCCAACTGTTCAAAACTTACTCAATTTTTTTTATTCACGTTCTTTCTTAGTTGATATGCTGCAATGTAAAATTTAATTTAAATGTTATTTAATGTAAACATTATTGGGTTGTCTGTAAAACAATTTCGTATTTTTAAGTCAATTTCAATTTTTTTTTTGAATTTCAATGTAACTTGCTCGTGGACGGTGCCTTTTGATGTTTTCACAATCTCAGCAATCTTTTAAGTCATATGACGCTGGTCATTCTCGATCAAAGCCTTGATTTTGTCATCATTCGTGGTAGTCGTTCTTTTAGAGCGGACACTATGTTCGAGTGTCACATCACCATTATGATTTTTTTAAACATTTAACACACGATCTGTCACTACATCGTTGCCATGCATTTAACATATATTTTGTTGGTGCGTATCGCATTATTTACTTTGCGATAGTGAAAAATGTATCAAGCACCATAAAAAACAACTTATTCTGATCCTTATTCATTATCACGTCAAAAAAAATCAAGCGATTTGCTTAAGCAACAGCAGAAAAATGCGCTAAATAATTTACATTCATAATATTACACATACAGCAAGTAAAACATGCACTTAGCAACAAAAATGCTGTCCTAATGACATATATCCGAGAAATACAGACTCTCTCAGGACAACATTTTATTCGTATCTTCATATGAAGATTATTGCCATTTTGTCAAACCTTATCTACGGTCTTGGAAAAGTAAAAATGGAAACCTTAATATTATCTGCAAAATCATAATTAATCAGTATAAAATAAATCAATATGTGGAAAATATAGGATATGAACCATAGGGAAGTTTGAGAAAATCATAAAAACCCAAGAAATTGGCTAATTGTCCCTTTTTTACTAGTTACTCAAAGGTAAGGACTTTTAAAAATGGTTCAGATTTCAATATCTGCCCAAACATGAGAGGTAGAAACTCACATGTTAATTTGTAGTGGAAAGTAGTAACTGCTTTTATATATTACTTTAGAATATATTTTTCCGGATGAATTAATTTATTCATAGTTATAATATACATCCTTTTATAAATAAATAAAAGTGCTGTCTAGATATGACATTTTATTATGAAACGATGCTATACAAGTTATGTATTTATTGTATGCAAAATAAATATTGGATTTGTTGGTTAGCACCTGATGATTATTTCACATTTATTATTTTTTCAAAACAAAGCAACAAAGTAGAGTAAATTTATAACACAACGTTGTTTTATTTATTTGCAATGTGTGACAAATTGCAATGTATGACAAACAGTTTGCAATGTGTGACAAACAGTATTCAGAAAAACAAGTAATTTGTACAAATCTTAAAATCTTCGTTTTTTATTACTGAGCTATAAATTCAATGATGAAAATATGTCACTAAAAGTTTCGACGCCACTGGGATTTGAAGTGTTAGATCATTATATTACGGGTACAAAGACAAAGCGCAGCAGCTTATAATGCGTTTAATAGCACCGTTACTTGTTTATTTGCTTAAGTAATGTTCTCAGAGACGCTGTGGCGGCTCGCGAAATGGTCGCTAGTAAAAATAAAATAATATATCTTCTTCGTTTAATGCCACAGACACATAATCTAATAAAGACATTATGCCAGATAATGACTGAACAGATAAAACTTTTATATAGCTTACGATGGAAAACATTTAAAAAAAATTATTTATGTTTCGTAGATATGTTTAATTTATTTCGAGTAATGGGAACCACTAGTTTCTGTTGCTGGACTTTTTGTGGTTCGAAAAGAAAATGTGATTTGAAGGTTAGTGTTTGGTCAAGCACATTTGTTTTGTGCATGTGTCAAGTTAACATAAATAATATATTCGTTCTATAAAAAAATCCCTTTCATTTCAGCTTTATTCATTATAAACAACCTTTAATTGTATACTTTTCTAGCTCATTAAATAGTTGATAATTGTTGCGCTCCTTTGCACTTCCTGATTGGATCAAGTTTATATTGACAGGTAGTTTGGTTTAGATAGCTTTGTAACATTGAATTAACTTCTTAAAGAGTGAATTTATATTCATAAAAATATAAGATATGGCTGAAGTCTCAGGTATCTCTGAACTCTTGGATACTTGACAGAAAACATGTCAGTGTTATTCGAAGGACGTAACACAGTGCGATGTTTGAGCCATTGACCATCTGCAAAGCAGTCCAGCGCGTTTCCGAGCGACTAAACATTTCCAAGTATTAGAAGGCTTACAATATAAAACCTTTTTATTGAATACATTGCTACTTGTTGAGAATAACACAAGATTAGAAACTCATTGGCCATGTTCGGTCTTACAATGACGATAAACTATATACCATCGACGAATTTAAAATTTTACTGTATTCTAACGGATCGTCGATACTTTTTTTATATTGTATATAAGTATGAAATATTTGTCAAAGGGTTCGACTTTAATTAAATTTGTTTTTCAATTTATTATACAAATCTCCGTGATACGTATTTCAACCTCCTATTTAAAGGCTATATTCAGAAGGAACTATCCCAGTTTGCAACAAAAGCAATGTAAAGGTCTGTAGGGAATACCCACGTCCCTAAATATTGTCAACATGCACGGTCAACGACCGATGAATCAACCCTTGAAAATGTACAAAGATCACATACCAGAACGTCAATACTGTTTACATGCAAATAATATTTACATCGCATTCCACGGTAGAAAGAGAGCGCATCGCGTGTCTCACCGTTTCGGCAATAAATACTCTACCCACTATATCATTGGCAACGTCTGCGACCACCTCGGAACGCACAGGAGTGAGATCAAGATATACCGCGGACGCATTCACGCGCCCCGTTCTGAAATTGTATATATACCTACTTATCGACAAATAAAGAGCACTTATTATTATTCACTTGACCATTCATCGCTGTTTACTATTTATCGATTATTCACTCTCACTTTTTCGCATTCCTGAATCGACGTATTTTATTTTAAATACAAAACAAATCAAAATCATCACGACCTATCAATTAAGCATCCCGCTAAATTGATGACCCCGAACGAAAAGGAACACAGAATTCGACCAAAGCGAATACAGAGATGTCAGCAACATCATCATCAGCACGTCCTACTAGGACACACGCTAAAGGTCTAACTGATGTCATGTTTCATAGAAAATTATTTTATGAAGAATGATTTTTTTAAATTAGTTATGTTAGTGTTGTGTTATTTTTGCTTATAGCTTTTTATAGCTGTAATGTCTCTAAATGAATTGTTTTTTTTATATATTTATACGACACATAAAATTTTAATTATACTTTCTTTGAAATTATAATTTGTCTTGGTTTGCAAATTCAAAAGAGTTGTTATTGAACATTCAACGCTTATGTTCGAATGTCAATGTCATATGTTCTAGTGTCAAGAACATTCCACCTGAAAAGTCTCGAAATACGTTTGAAAAAACGTGTTGGAATTATTTTAATTATTGGAATAATGAAACAGTTTATTACTTAATAAATATTCTTAATATAATTTGTTTTTTTTTTTTATAAAAAAAGTTAAGATTTCTCGAGTATCAATCAATGATTTTCTTTCACCACCAACTTTTTCATCCACTTTTTATATAACAAATTCGATTAACATCAATCATTGGACGAAACTCGCGATAATTTATAATATCACTCGACACATTCAAGTGTTACAATTGTCGACATTGAATTGAATCAATCAATCCTGTTTCGTTTTGTTTGCCTCCTTTTTACTGCACGTACAATGGGTCTGTCAAACTTGACGGCCGTCATTGTCTGTCGTTTTGACGCAAATAATAAATGTTTTGACATTTCTAAAAATATATTCAGTTAATGTTTCTTTCGTCCGTTTTTACATTAAATTGGGTTAATTTTTTTTCTATAAATGTTGTTTCTAACTAGACTTGATCTATTTTTAAATGATAACTCATCAAATTGGTTTCGGTCTGAGTGAAAAATGGTGAAACTTGTAAAATGTATCATATTTAATCCCTATCGATATAGAAAATGGGAAATGAACAATTCTGAGTAAATAAGATTCCATTTTATCATAATAAATAGCTGTTTTCTTATATTGTACTTTCATCGGCTACTAATATTGGACAAATAGACGCAAAATTTACATAATGTCACTATTGTATAGTACACGCAAAAATTACATATTGTCACTTTTGTACATATATTGTACGCAAAATTTAGATATCCGGATTCACGGATTACAAATCTACTAGAGTGCTCATGCAACAAATAGCTCGGTCCTGTAACGCTCCAGTAATAAACCTGTATATGTTATGGGGGTAATGGTAAAATTGAGGTGGACCGGACATGTGATACGCATTAGCTATCATAGGCTCTCAAAACGCATATTTTACGGCGAAGTAATGGGTAAGCTGAGTATGGGGGACAGAAAAAGTGCTATAAGGACAGTGCGCGAGTCGTTAACTTTGTCCGGGGCAAGGAAAGACGGAGCAGGTCGCTCAAGACCATGGAAACTGGAGAGCCACATGTTCTCAGGATGATGGCGATTTGACAGATAGACTTGTGAGAAAAAGTCAGCGTTCTGCAAATATGCAGTATGTGCTATCTGCGGGAGGGACTGCGCATTTAGGATCGGGCTATTTTCTCATAGAACATCAAATGATTGACGTCGAAGAGCAGCTGAAGATTGACGTTGGAGTGGCGAGGGATCCTCGACTATAGTCCAGTAACGACAACATTCTTAGTTTTATTTTGACATCACCTGTATCTATACGAGCGATTTCTTAAAGTAAGTTACCTTTAATTGCTTAAATGTTATATTTTATTACGATTTCGTTGTATACAGTACAAACTGGAAGGGTTCTTGCCATATTGCCATTTTTTATGATAAACCAGAAATATGTTTAAGAGGTTTGAAGTGATCCCCAGTTTCAGGCTCTTTTTTATGGATACCAACGGGAATCAAACCGGCAATCTTAGGTTGGGAGACGGGTAATTGTATTATCAACTACGTTAATGAGATCGTCAATATATAAAATCAATATTTAGAGTGAATATCTTAAAAATATAAATATTGTATTAATTTATTTGACAAGAAATATGATTAATTTATTTGACAAAAAATAAGACGGGCCAAATCAAGTAATTTGTAGAAGACATTCTTAAATTATATGGTCTATTGTATGCCATTTGTCATGACCCAAGTAAACTAGGCTTTTACTTATACCATAGCTTACTTAAAACACTTGGAAATTAAACAATAGATTGATCCTTTTAAACGTGTTGATTATTATTCAATTTTTTTTTAAATGCATCGATTCCATAAGTTGGGAGACCTCTTTACCTCGTTAGTCAACACTTGGTACACTGCATCAACTCAGAGAAATTAGCAATCCATCTCACATATTTTTATATAGCATCAAAGACATATGTAAGAAATAGGGAACGCTGAAAGTAGATGTCTCTGTTGAAGATTAATCACACCATTTACTCCATCGATTCACGAATACAATAATAAAAGTTTATTTTATATTTAAGTTGATGAGTAAAAAAATGGCATTGTCACGAGAAAAAATAAGGTTTAACTTGAAGAGTAAATTCCACATCAATAATATTACATGATATTTTTCCTCGTATGTTTCCCCTTTACCTTTGATTTTCAGTTGCCAATCTATTATTGATTTATTTAACGCTTTCATGTAAATATATCTGGTGTATTTATTGCTGTAAAGCAATATCTTTCAATCAATCAGTTTTTATTTTCAATTATTATCAGTGTTCATTATTGTATCTTCAACAGAGAAAAAAGTAAAAAAAAGATAGATCAACACATTTTTAGTTGATTGGTTAAAAAAATGTAATGATGAAGTATGTTTGAATGATATATTATTTATAGTTTAGGCATTATTAACACTGTGGAGGTTTCAAGACATTGTAATTAGTTAAGTCCAACACTGTTCCATTCCATATAAAGTGGAATGCACAGTGTTTGACAAAACAAATTACATATTTGATTTAGTTACAAAATCTGGCTAAGTGAACCGCAAAATATGATTTTAAGGATTACGTATGATGCATTGGAATACCAAGGATCTTAAGATCATCAAATCGGAGGGACAGTCCATGCTTAGGAAGAAAATTGAATACTTCATGCAGGTACTAAAGATAGCTTGAATTGTTCAACACTCGAAAGAGAGTTAACGGGATGTGGAAATTTCTGCACTTTGTTATTTTAAGCTATTAGAGTCTGACATGATACTCAGAAAAAGTTTATTTTTGGGTTAAAACTATATCGAACAATCTACTGTATGATGAAAGCCTTCCGGCGAAACCCTTTCTGTTCCTTACTCTGCTATGCCAATCAATCCAGGGGATTTCTAGACATCTTCGTGGTTCACTGTTGTCAAGGGATTACCACTGAATGACAGTCTTACTCGTACAATATGACCAGCCTATTACCATTTCAATATATTCACTCGAACTAATATATTGGGAACCCGTCGTCATAGAGTGAACCTGAGTTCTGTATCTTGAAGTTATACTTTTTTCAATATATTATAAAAAATATTTGATTTTTAAATGTTGTTTCTTATGTTTTTTTATGTAGGATGACACAACTCTTGTTGAAATCAGAAATCTTGTTGAAATCAGACAACCACAATTTGAAATCAGAAAAAAAACAAAGTTTTTTTTAAATGTTCATGTTTATTGGTATCAATGTAATAAGTGCACATGGGAATTGTGTGTGAAAAATGATATCGGTCAAATGGCTACCTTGGCTCATGTTACAGATGACGTTACACTGTGCAAAATTTTCAATAACGGATTCATATAAATTGATACGTATGCTGCAATGATACGAGTGATGTTGGATTTAAGGTCATCGATAGCTTTTGAATTTATGGCGTACACTTGAGATTTAACATAGCTCCAGAGAAAACATCTAAAGGAATTAAATCAAACGATCATGGTGACCTATCCACATTTCCACGACGAGAAATTACACGGTCGGAGAACTTTTCCTGCAAAAGAGCCATTGTTTCATTAGCAGTATGACAAGTAACCGATCTTGCTGGAACCACATATTTTCCAAGTCCAAATTGTTCAATTGATGTCAAAAAAGAATTATGTGACGATATCTATTTCCATTGACCGAATGTATTATTTCATAAGGTGGGCAAAACAAGAACTGCAATTTTAAATTAGCCACCATTTTTCAGCTGTTAAACGTATATGTTAACATTTATAATGGGCATACATAATTTACATAATCTATAAATTAATCATGCAGCAGTATAGGATTGAACTTAATTTAAATTAAAAATTGCAGATCTTGTTGCGCACCCGATACAAAACAAAATATACACTTCGACATATGATTTTGTCACAATTCTTATTTTGAAATTCGTTCATTCATTAACATGGTATCTTTTAACAAATGCGAATTAATTAGGCAAGTATATTCAAGAGTGTAACTGGGGCATAATCGTGTCTAAGTAATCGAGCTTCCAGACTAAGAACCAATGGAGTAGGATACAATACTCACCCATGTTTAGTGCAAGTAAATATTGTTACCAGAAGAACTATTTTACCAGACTAGGTCCCTTTTTCACTAGACTAGGAACATTTTTTACCAGGCTGGAACCCTTTTTTTACCAGGTTGGGATCCCTTTGCAAGTGAAATGCGTTTTGTAGAAAAAATGAAAACACTGACATATTAACTAAAAAAATGTCAAATCTAAAAAATATATAACATGACATCCTTATTAAAAGCTATATCAATAATTTAATATAGAGCGTTAAATTTTTTTTCAACAATATTGTAGAGCATCTGTCTATTATAAAGTTTGTACTACGTACATACCACCACACCGCTTCTCTTTTCTAGTGCGCAGAGAGGATAGAACAACAGACTTCCTATTGTGACATACATCTTTTTCCTCTTTTATATCCGTACACCTCATACAGCTACTACGATTTTTCTGACATAAAATATTATGGAATAGTTTAGATAAATTAGAATAATTATGTTTCAAGAGCGATTCTAATTAGCTCTACCATGATTTTTATAACTTGAAGTTTTCTTCTTTCAAAATATAATAATATGATTTTTTTAGATAAATTAGAATTTCTCTGTTTCCTGATCATTATAACCACCTCAAGAGCGCTTCTAATTAGCTTAACAGAAAATAAGGGAGTTTAAGGTGTCCCAATGTCGTTAACAAGAGCTCCATCTGGTTATATGGTATTTGCGCTATAGAAAAATATCAATTCTGATGTAAAATGGCGTAACAATCCGAAAGTGAATGCAACAGGAATCGAACCTGGGGTGCCCGCTTACTTGTATGAATGCTAACTGTTAAATTATGATCACCGACAAACCTTACTCTCTATGGTCTTTCTGCTCTGCGACTTCGACTTAAATTTACACTGTTTATTGGTTTTTTAAGCTTAAAGACATCTAAAATTTAAATATGTCTACGAATTCCCTAAATATGTTCACGTGTTTAAAACTTGACAAAGTTTAAAAAATAACGGCTAGCAATGCCATTATGAGCTATAATTGGTAACCAAACCGTTAAGATAGACTTCCTCAATGATTTCATCTCAGGACCGGCCGATGAGGAAGTAAGATTGCAAAACAGGAAGATTGCTTGAGTAATATTTTGCAAGTCAGAATAAACGGAAATGTATCACAAAAATAATAATTGTAATTAACGTTATAAATAACAGTGTTTTTTTCTTAATAGAAAAGATCTTATCGGTTCTTGATTGATTGGCTTTCCAACACTACTTAGCCATGTTTTTTAGTCGTTTTCAAGTCGAGATTAAATTCAATAATTTAATTAATGAAATGCTAAAAACAGAATGCATGACCTCTGTGACCTAGATGGTAAGAAATTTGACTTCCGCTCCGGGATTCCGGGTTCCATGTCCGGTGGTTCTAAAAAAAAAGCCTCTCCGTCTAAAAAAATATTATTAACCAGATACCAATGCTCACACACGCTAAAATGCGATTGTTGTTGCCTCGTCAAATTCGGTAAAGTATTTCTAAAACGTGCGATGAAAAACCGTGATCTATGTGCTTACTCAAGTGGTTCGTAACCTAAAGGCTCGATTAAAAAGGGGTTAGATACAATTTTGTCTCCCTTCACGCTCTTCAATATCTCCGATTTAAGAATTCGGATTTGTTGAAGTGTCGTCGTCGTTGCTGGGTCTCGAATTCGAGGATCCCTAGCAACTTGAACGGCAATCTTGAACTGTTCTTCCACGTCGATCATGCGATCTTCTGTGAGAAAACAGCCAGATCCTGGGTGCGTGCTGATCCGCCTGCCAATGCCGACGCATGTTCGCAGCGTGCTGAGTGTTTCTCACACAGCCGCTGAAACGCCATCGGCCTGAGAACATATGGCTTTCCACCCCTCACGATCCCAAGCCACCTGCTCACAGTTCTCAGGCGCCCCGTACAAAGTCAGTGACTCTCGCAGACTATCCTTATAGCGCTTCCTCTGCCAACCAACTATTCGCTTGCTCACCGCTTTCCCGTACAAGATGCGTTTTAGGAGTCCATGATCGCCCATGCGTATCACATGCCCGGTCCATCGCAATTTCGTCTTTACAACCATATCTTTTATAGGTTTACTGTAGGAGCGTTGCAGGACCGAGACATTTGTGACATGATCACTACAGTGGATCCGGGGAAATTGACGAAGGAAATGCTGGTGGAGTATTTCAAGGCTTTGAATGTGACATCTTTGTAGACTGGGATATGTCTCTGCAATATAATACTCTATCATTCAATTTAGCAACAGCCGCTGACTCACTTCTGACGCGACCCTTCAGTTCATCATCAAGAAAATAGTTTAAAGCCAGGATGCTGCCCAGATATGTGAATGTTGAATTGTGCTATATGCATTTATCTCCTTATTTACATACCAAAAGTACTTTTCTGCTTCCATCTAGAATTCTGTCATCTAGGAGCACTTTGCGTTCCACTAATCAAGTCATTTTCGGTACAAGACACCGGACCCCTCGGGCTTTGCATCAAATATCCCGTGAATTGCTCCTCTCCGCAGATACGAAGAATCGATCCATCATGTTACAGTCCCCATTTTGACAGGTTATACTTGGTTCTCCCAACGCCTGTATGAAACCTATTAAGAGATTTCCAAAGCAGTTCCAAACTAGGCGGCAATTTTTCTATAGGTCTGATGATCCCCTTCACTCGTTATAAAAAAAAATCACTTAAATAGAAAGTTAATTTTTACATAAAAATATTTACTGTCCTTAAAATACGCTTGTTTTTTGTTTTGTTGTCATCTAGAATGACACTAATTCATTAAGTGTTTTAGTGTAAAAGAGTGAAAAAAGGAAGCAGACCAAAATATTTATGAAATGAGAGTGGAAATTTTTAGAACACGACCTGTCGTGTTCTAAAAATTAGGGGCTGAAGAAAAGATAGATGTGGATACTGTACCCGAAGGCAGCTCAGAACTATCTTTGGTTGTAACTCTGATGATAAATTTAAATCTGGTTGTTTCGAACAGATTATAAAAGAGCCTTATTATAGGTACTTATAAAAATAACTTCTGTTATAGTCTACTAACTTAACGTTAATAAGTTATTTAACCCCATTGAGTTACAGATTAAAAGTTTTAAAAATAAATATGTTAATACTTCTGTGAAATTTCGAATGTAATTTAATTCATTATGATAACGAAATGCAGTTAATTTATCACAGAGCACGCTAAGTAACTCCTAAGGGGTTTGTAATTGGTAAATATGATTATTTACCCTCACTCGCCGCCCCTGACTTCGGTTCTACGAGGGGTGGGATACAAACCATTCCTCAGTGTTTTCTTAACATAAAAGTTATCCTCCCCATAATAGAACAGTTTGGGAAGTATAATTTATATATTATATAATTATACGGTAGAAGAAGCACGCCATCATCGTGAAAGTACATCGTCATCAGAGAAGACGAACTCTGTAGCCTAGTTGGTAAGACATTTGTTTCCATCTGGCGATCGCTAGTTCAAATGCCAATGTTACTTATGTTTTTTAAGGATTTCCGTCTTATTTTTACTTTAGGTTTCTTTGAAATATTTCCGTTTGGTCGAAAGAAATTGCCGACCCGTCACGTTGCATAAAATGTCACGTCGCATATACTCGTACAATAAACCGTCACGTTGCATATACGATAGAAGTTTAATGCAGTACAGTACATACCATATATTCGTATAATAAATCCACTCATACATTAAAAATCGTTTATCTATATTTTAATACAATTTTTTTGGAGATCTTTATAAGTTTGTATTTCTAAAAGTCTAGTTAAAAATGTTTTTTTTTTGTAGAAAAATCCCGCTACAAGCAGGTTTGATCGGTACCTAACGTAAAAAGCTGTCATTTATTTATCAAATTAAACTTTAAATCATTGTCAATTTATTAATAAATATCACGTTATCACATTAATAAATGTCACGTTGCATATACAATAAACCGTCACGTTGCACATACAATACAAGTTTAATGCAGTACAGTACATACCATATATTCGTATAATAAATCCACTCATACATTAAAAATCGTTTATCTATATTTTAATACAATTTTTTTGGAGATCTTTATAAGTTTGTATTTCTAAAAGTCTAGTTAAAAATGTTTTTTTTGTAGTAAAATCCCGCTACAAGTAGGTTTGATCGGTACCTAACGTAAAAAGCTGTCATTTATTTATCAAATTAAACTTTAAATCATTGTCAATTTATTAATAAATATCACGTTATCACATTAATAAATGTCACGTTGCATATACAATAAACCGTAACGTTGCACATACAATACAAGTTTAATGCAGTACAGTACATACCATATATTCGTATAATAAATCCACTCATACATTAAAAACCGTTTATCTATATTTCAATACAATTTTCTAAAAATCTAGTTAAAAATGTTTTTTTTGTAGAAAAATCCCGCTACAAGTAGGTTTGATCGATACCTAACTTCAAAAACTGTTATTTATATATCGTCCAAATTTTATTTTTATTTAACTCCAAAATCATTGTCAATTTATTAATAAATATCATGAAATGTAAGTGTAATAAATACACTTGAAGAAACACTGGTCGACTCGGTAATGTTTTTGATTGTCCCTTCATATAAGTTTAATTACAGCCGAGACGCAAACCGTTAATGATAACGACGTCTATTATGTTCTCGGGGTTGTAAAGACAACGGAGTGTTGCCAGTTTTTATCATTAAAATAAATATTGACTAAATTAAAAATGCAAGGCAATAGAGATAAAATAAATTATTTTTATTATTATATATTTACTTAGCAGTTATTTTTATTGTCACTCAATGAACATTACTTCTCCAAATATTTAATAATACAGAATATAAAAAAAATCGGAAAGAAAAAATCACAGTTTGTATATTTAATATTCTGTAGACATAACAAATATGTACCGTTATAAAATGTTCCAACAAAAACGGAATTTAACATAGTGAGAAAAATAAATTTGAATAATTTTCATTATTGAATTCCGTAAAATAAAATGAAAAGCACCTTCGTAAAGAAGCCCCTCCATTTGATGACCTTCGCGGTCTAGTTGTCAGGACGCCTGACTTACGATCCGGAGGTTGCGGGTTCGATTCTCGCTGGAACACAGATTAAAAAAAAAGGTGTTCTGTCCGGTTTTTACTTAAGACTTCATAAACATATTTCTGGTTCATTGTAAGAAATTGACAAATGGTTTTACTGTACCCGCAAGGTTGTACTGCACAAAGAAAGTGGTATACACGATTCGCTCGGGCGCTGCTTTAGCTGGCAGACGTGATTAGATTAATAGTGATGGGCTCGAGGATCAAGTAAGAGCGCCCTTGAGCAGAGTTTGCTCTCTAAACGGCTCTATATCAAATTGTCTTTTATAAAATAATAACATATTTAAAACTTAGTAAAACAGAAAAATTGTCAAACGTAAAAGTGTTTCTGAATCATAAATCTCTCTTTTTGAGACCACATATTATTGACAACACAACTCTCTCCACTTCCACATATATATAGCTCATCATAGATGCTCTCTCGTGTTCAACACATTTCTTACCTACTGCTGTCATTTAAAATTTATTCAACTCTCTTTCCACTACTGCCTCGGTCTACTTCTTTCTTGTTTTCCATTCATTTGAGACATACGATTATATATTTGTTTCGTAAACCTTTCTTTCTACAACTTTCTTTCATAATTCTATAACAAAGATTTATCCTTTATCCGACCATTTTTTATTCTATGAAACATTTATTCTATACAAGGCACGCATTTCGTAAAAAAGGGTTCGTTATAAGGGGTTCGTAATAAATAAATAATATAGCGCTTTGACAAGTATACACGGGGTGATAGTGTACGAGTATATGTAAAAATAGTACGGAAAGACGTGATTATTTGAACTTTAGACCATTAAAAATATGAAGAAAAACACTAGCACAAGAGATGGGTTGGTCATAAAGAACAAATTAATGAAAAAATACTACTAAAACAAATAAACACCTTGCAAATGTGAGAAAAAGGCGTGGTAGGAGAATATCAAGGAGAGTATGGTTGAATCAAGCGAATGATATTTTGAAAGAAGGAAATAATAAAAGTCAGATAAATCGCAGGAGATGCTATAAGATAAATGTATGAATGTAGAAAAGGTGAAACATTGGTATCTCGATAGGAAAGTTTCTCGTCCCTACCAATCCCAACAGTAAAATTTAATGATATGTATGTACATATGTATAACACTCCAAGAGCGCTTCTGGAATTTGTTTCAGGCAGCCATTTAGCGTCATTTTAATAATAAATTCGTATAAAGAATGTCTGAAAAAAAAACAACAAATCTGAAACATTTGTAATGTATATTTGTATTATAACACTTTCTTCATTTATTCGTTCTACATGCATATACTAAATTAGAGTATTCGTTCTACATGCTTATACTAAATTAGAGTATTTGTTCTACATGCCTATACTAAATTAGAGTATTCGTTCTACATGCCTATACTAAATTAGAGTATTCGTTCTACATGCCTATACTAAATTAGAGTTTTCGTTCTATATGCCTATACTAAATTAGAGTATTCGTTCTACATGCCTATACTAAATTAGAGTATTCGTTCTACATGCCTATACTAAATTAGAGTATTCGTTCTACATATTATTTAAAACATCAACCTTAAGGTCGCATTCGTCCTTAATCATATAATTCCGTTTCCTGACATAAATTGTTACCCATGTATTCTTAGTACACGAATTCTTCCAGCGTTTATTTGTTTCTTTTCAGATTTTTTCACTTCAACGCATCAAAGTTGGTACTAAAATATCGTTACGAACTATCATCTTATTCTATTTTGATGATTTTGGGCATTTATTATCGATATTTCAGCACTGTACAAGAATATAAAAAATATTATTACAAGTGATTGTATAATGTACTCGTACAAAATACCCAATTAAATCTGGATATAAAAGACTAAGAATATAATTTCTTTACTTCAATTTTAAACTCGTTATATCTCATGACTGAAGAGGAAGTAAAGAATTGATATGAAGTAATAAGAAATATATATCTTAACCATTCTCAAGCTCTCAAACCTTGGCCCATGACCGTCATGGATGACTTGTTGCTAGACATGTTACAGACGAAATAAGATACGCTTTATATATGTACAAGCTAATAAGGAAGTAATATAGTTGAAGACAAAATATTAACGATAATTCTAAAGTGTCAAAAAATATTGAAGATTCATTATTTTCAAAAAGTGTATGAGTGGTTTTCACTTAAGGCCTTTTAATTTCTTTAATAACAACTTTACTCTAAATAGTGAATGTAAAGGGTCTTTCAAATTTAGCGGTTTTTTTAATCTATTTTTTTTAATTCTTGAATAAAACACACAATTTGCTTTGATTTCAAAAAAACTTTTTATTGATCATTGAAGTATAATGCATGAGATTTAAACACAAAAAATAATATCCGCCAAATGTCCACCTCTTGCTGCTCCACATATGTCCACACTTTTGTCAAAATTTTCGATGACATTTTGGCATCATTGCGGTTCTAACTCACCAATAACGCGAATAATTTCGTTCTTCAGCTCAGGAATTTATTGAAGGTCATTCTTATACACCTGGCTTTTCACGTGACCACAGAGAAAACAGTCCAACGGTGACCAATCACGTGATTTTGGTGGCTAATTAACATCACCGTTTCCGGAGATTACAATACATGAAATAATTCAACAATTTGAACGCGTTGTTGTATACGACTCCATTTTTATAAATGTCATACATTACACTTCTCAAATGTCACAAGACCCAGGCAAGTTTGCGACGTCATCTGTGTTTTATCCAAGAATTAAAAAAAACCGCTCAATTTGAAAGACCCTAAGAGTATATTGACGACTTCAGTAGCCTAGATAGTAAGTCTGTTTACTATCTTCCGACATTAGATTGCGGGTTTAATTCTTGTTTGTATCCATTTTTTTAAGTATCAGTCTGGTTATCACTTCATACATCTTTCAGGTTGGTTGGAAGAGATTTTAGCATTTTACAGTTTGTGGCGGTCGCACACTCGGATACTGTGGGTGAATACCCATACATACGGTCAATGACCGATTAAATGACCTTCGCATTCCTCGATAAATCTAAATAGACGAGTCCGAAGTTCACACGCCGGCCATTCAAGTCCGAAGTTCACCCGCCGGCCATTCAACCCATAGCCGAGCGGACCGCATTTCATACTAGAGAGAGAACGCACCACGCTTGTCTCGCTAGTTCCGTATTTGAATGATACCTACATACAACAATTAATCGTTTTGCATTCACAGAAACGAGACGCAGGCATATCGCGAGCGCATTCTCGCGCACATTCTAAAAAGATATAAATACCTATGTTACTAATAAAATTGGACAGACTCTCTTTCCGCATTGCGATCTAACGTGTTTTATTATTTATCAACAAACCATCATCATCTCTTCCCATAAGAACCATTCTGCTAAAAGTTTATTACAGTTTAATTATAAAAGAATCTCAGTCTAATTCTCACTTAAGGTATTATTAAAAATGTTTCTGGTTAATTAGAAGAGTTTTCCACATAACAATAAACAAAAAAAGATGTGCAATATACAACAAAAATGTAAAACAATACATTTCTTCAGGAGAATCTTTTTGAAAGACTTTTTTGAACTATAATATTATGAATGATAATAAAAGGAAAATGTATATAGCGCCATTAAGAAATCAGACTTTCTTCAAGGGTGCTCTAACTTGCGAATCGAACCTACTTTTGAGTCATTCAAAATATAAATAAAATAAGCTGAATATCAGGACATGAAGGTGATTTGAGCAAACGTTAGAAAGAATATTATTGATTGTTCTCTAAAAAATACGGCGAACATAAAATGAGATTTCTACTAATTAGCTTCTTCTTATAGGTATACTGATCGTTATAACTGAGCTTTTATTGCAGATAATTCTTCAGCTCCCAATCTTTAAAGAAGAATTTTGGATCTTTAAGAAGCACAACTTCCTCGTAAAATAAATTACAATTTCTTCTCGGTTATTGAAAATGTTTCCTATAATGACGAGTATATGTTAAAATATGTTAATGAATAGTTATTACTCTCCTTGATGTATAAAAATGATGCTTGGATTTGACAAAAGAAGGAATAAAGAAATATGAATGCCGTGGCTATGTTGCACTTTTAAAAATACGAATTTTATATTGTAATTTGCTTTATCAAATACTGTTTGTTCCACTTTTTGTAACGGTATAGCCTTACCGGTTTCAAAGCTTTCATCTCATCATCAGGGGAGCACAAACAATACTGAATTCTGTTCGAACTGGTACCACGATACATGCTTCTAACTGTAAACATTCGGATTGGGGACTGGGGATAGAGAGAGGGATGATACAATATCGGCGAGCAGTGGTGACATTCTTGGGATATATGTGTTGGCCAGATGTTCACCTCGATGCACTGACTTAGAAATTTGGTCTCTAATCCGTCCAATTTATTTCCGTTAATGAAGACATCGGAAACGAATTCATAGATAAAAGAGATCGTTTAAGTAAGATGAAGAAGGGAGTGTTAACATGGTTTGGGTAAGAGGAGAAAATTAATGAAGATATAATGGATAAGCGATTTTACATGTCAACAGTGCAAGTGTGCGTTGAAGAAGTAGATCGAGGAAAATTTAGATGGATCAAGTGTGACAGATTTTGAATGAAGGTAGTAAAGTTACACGTATGAACCATAATATAATAATGTGCATGTCAAGATGTATAAATGTGGATAAGGCGAAAGTTGTGTGGATAATAAAAAGTATGGAGATATGTTTCTCTATGCCTACTCCGCAATGGACACGATGTGATGATATATGTGTATAGGAAACTGTTTGATTAATAAAAAAAAATTTACTTAGCAAAATAATTTATCTTGAAGAGAGAATATTTAAACAACGTGCTATTTAATTTATATCGGAGGCTCAAAACTTAATCAATTACCCAACGCTGACAAATTTCTGCTTTCAGCTATCTTATTTTTTGTACGAACTTGTTAAGAAAAAAAGTTACACTTGTTGCTTTTGACATATTTTATTATAAGTAAGATTAATATTACTAGATAACAATGTTATAGAAAAGAAACCAAATATATGTGTCACTAAAACATATATTCTAGAACCGAACAGTATCAAAATCTGCAAAGGTGATAGATAGCCCCTAACAGTGTTTTAGTACCAAGGGTAGTGAAACGTGGCCGTGGAACAGGACTGAAAAGAAAAGAACCAATGCTGTAGAAATTAGTGAATTTAGAAGAATATACGGAGTGACAATATATGACAGAACCGGAATAAGGTGATTGGTGTGAATTTCAGGTTGATGTGTTAAGCAAGACAAAAAGGAGTATTTTTAGACAATGTGGGGATGTGGAACGAATGAATAAAGAAAAACTAACAAAAATAGTAGAAGTCATGATAAAGGAAGATTGAGGGAAATATGGTTGTATAAAGTGTATGATATTTCAAAAGAAGGAAGTGTAAATAGTCAGAAAAACTTCAAGAGCTGTATGAGAAAATGTATGAATATAGAAGAGGCGAAATATGTGTATCGCGACAGAAAAGCTTTGTGGTCTCTCGGAGTCGGGGTGATGATAAGTCTCTATTGCGATATGCAAAGAGAGCAGATCTTAACTTGATTATATCCTGACAAACATCTTCTGGCAAGTCCAATGAACTATTTATGTATATTGCTATAGTTTTAAGACTTATCACTCCCTGAATCATTTAATCATGCTACGTTTTTCATGGCTTTGGCAAAGTTGTCGTATCTTCTTTCCTACTCGAATGCATTTTACGTTCTTAATATCCAAATTATCAGAATGTTCTTTTAATAATCGTTAATCTTTTTTCAATTAGCTTTAGCTTTCATTAATTGATTGACTTTTTTTTTTTTTTTTGAAATCCTACATTAACGATATGATAGAGTATAACTGAAAGATAAAATTAAGTGCTCACGTATTCGTGGTAGCCTGGGAGTCAGTGACATAAATAGTAAGCGGGAAGAGTGACAGCTGAGATGGTTCGGGCACATAAGACGGAGACCACCAGATCATACTGTAAATCAGGCAATGTCTGTGGATCTTCCTCGATAGCCGTCCAGAGGAAGACCAAAGAACTCCTGGATGACTTAATGCTCCAAAATCCTGCAAGAAACCGCCTAGATGAAAGCGACACCCAGAACCGAAGAATATACATCCTGAGAACGAGAAGAGCCGACCCCAACAGCCTACCTAGGCAATGAGTTGGGACAGTGCCAGGAAGAAGAAGAAGAACGATATGAAAGGTTAGCCCTTGTAATCAAATATGATTGTCAACCATCTTGTAAGTACGTGTATTTGTGTATTGTGTGTAAGGTGTTCCACTTTAATAAGCACACATTCTTAACAGATTAAACCAAAGTTTCGATAGCAAGCAGATCTAAGTTCCTAAATCATCGGTAGATTGGATTTGCTGCAGCCTTTGTTAGGCAGAGTTTTATATAGCGCTATTTAAGTTTGCTGAGGTTGGTAGCAAATTATATACTTTACAATAGTTAATTCGTATTTTATCCGAATAGGAAGGCGAACTAAGTATTCATTAAAATTTAAAAATTCTCATATATTTAAATTATTTTGGGCACAGTATGTCTTAGACAGTATATTTTATTTTATGAAAACATAAATAGAATATCGTCATACAAGATAAATTGGAAAAGTATCACCTTTAAGTGTGTAAATTATTTTAAAATGTCAGTTTGATTGGCTTATATTTCCGTGTTGTAATTAATCTTCATTGTATTTTTTGCACGTTTTAATAATCAGTTTTGATAAGTGCTTTTGATTATATCGATGTTTCAAAACATTTTTTAAGACACTTCATTATACAAGTACAATTTTTCAATGTTATTGTCAGGTAACAATCTCATCAAATCAAAGAAGAAAAAAAACTTTTTAAATGAAATCGAATCGTTTATTAATTTCCATTAAATCTAATGGTTACGGATATTTTTCTTATAAAAAAGTTTTTATTTTACATTTAATAAAATAAGCAATGGAAATTCCCAGTAAATATTGTGTTTGAATTAAAGATCATTAATACTGTAGGCAGAATTTTAATTCCAGTTTGACTTCAAAAGCTTTATTTTTATATAAGAGTAATGTATAATTCATTGTGTTAGGAGTTAACTTCTGCGAAACAAACTTTCATTACAAAAGAAATAAAACCTAGACATTTTATAAAATTTAAGTATTTGAATTTTGCGTGTTTACGCACGTGAAAAAATTGTTCTATTCACATCCATCTTGTTTTAAGGTACTTGAAGAAACTCGTTAAAGGTCAATACTACATTTTTTAGAATAGATTTTTAATTGAAATGTTTAGTTCAATATAAATACAAGGCACAGACTTGAGAGATTGTAAATAAAAGATAAAATGTTTTGTATTTGCTTATGTGTGTATATCGATGAAGAAAATGAAAGGTAGTTGATATCAGTTTTTGATATTTTTTGCGAATTAAAATGAATTCTTATAAATATTTATCAAATTTTTCGTTCATTTTGGGACATATGAATTCTTAGCTTTTAACTTCATATGATTTTTTAACTTTCTTAGGCAAAAACTTTTTAACTTCATATGAATTCTTAGCTTTTAACTTCTTAATATAATATTTTACAGTTCCATTTATTATCAATATCGAAAATTCTTGTAAATTTGAAGATAAACTTTTTCTTCTTATTCCTCTTCTTTTAGGCCTATTGGCCTGTTATGGTCCTACATAATCGTTTCCCTCTTGTGACGTCGACTGCCAGCTGTCTTTCCATCTTTTGGGAAGTCATCCTGGAGGTCTGTTTGCTTGGGGGATTACCCCTGGCCATTCTTACGGCTCTTGGTTCCGCCATTCTGGATACATGTTCGTTCCAGAACCTTCTTCTTTGTCGTTCCCATCTGACAATATCTTCAACTTCGCACATCCTTCGGATTTCTGTGTTTCGTACTCTATCACGAAAGGTTTTGCCAGCGATACTCCTGAGTACCTTCATTTCGCTGGTTCGAATGAGATTTTTGGTTCTGACAGTGTCAGCTCTGGACTCTATGATGTATGTCATTATGAGACGGACATAGGTTTTGTATATCATCACCTTACTTTGGATATTTATATACTTGTTTTTCCAGATAGTGTTCTTTAAACATCCGGAAATAGCTGCGGCCTTTTGTTCAAGTAGTTCACCATACAGGTCATTATTGCACATTATGCTAGCACCCAAGTATTTAAATTTTGTAACTTGTTCAATCGGCGTGTCGGCGATCGCCACACTGCATCCAACTTGCTCTCTAGCTAGAGTCATGCATTTAGGCTCGCTGATGGGCATAGACATGTTGTATTTTTTTGAAGCAGTGTGCAATCAATGTAGCATTTGTTGCAGATCTTCCTCTGATTCGGCTATGATGGTAGCATCGTCAGCATAGCATATGATGCTAAGCATATTGTCGCCCATCTTGTATCCCAGGTTAAGGTCGGCAACTTCTTTTACAATTTTATCCATAACCAAGTTTAATAGAAATGGGCTTAAACTATCTCCTTGTCTTACTCCGGTTGGTGTTGGAACGTCATTAGAGAGTTCTCCGTCTACGCGAATTCTTGTGGAGCTATTTAGGTTTATGTCTCTAATGGTTTTGGCGATGGAGGGTGAGATAAACTTAAGTTCAATAATTTAATGAACAAACAGAACCTTTTCATGGTCAATTACCGGACTCTTTAGAAAAAAGAGTAACGACTGTTTCATGTCGCGGAGATGCGCATGCTATGGTGGTCATTGATCATCACTAGATTGAATAAAATCCGAATAGAACAAATTTGCAGATCAAAGTAGCGCAAATAATAGATTATTCCGAAAATCACAACTACGCTGGTTTGAGCACGTGCAACGGTAAGATAAAGGATCTATGCTAAAGTTAGATAAGAATTGGAAACTCCCAAATCGATACAGATTAAGATCCAAAAAACTCAAGAAAGTAGAAGAGGGTGTGACGAGACTCAAATTATCCTCGAGTGATTATCGAGATAGAAAAAAATGGTGGAAGAAGGTCCAGGCAGCCGACATCAAAGGAATGAGGTTATAATAATAAAATAACAATTTATATAGCGCCGTTTAGAGAGCAACATCTCCTAAAAGACGGTCTTATTCAGGATTCGAACCCATGCATAAATTCTTAAGGCATACCAAAAAGGATTGTCTAAGTTTTTTTTAAAACTACCCCTATTTCTGATATTAGGAAGCAAAATTTTCCATGCCACATGATCAGTAACGGCCAACACTCGATCACTATTGGATTGATTCTTTCCCGGAAAATAAAAGCAGTTTTATTTTGCACGCAGTATAGCTTTTAAGTAACATAATAATACGAAAAAAATCTGTCAAAGACTCTTTTAATTTTAATCAAAACCATATTTTTTTAAACATTTTAACTACATAACAAATGTTCACTTAAACGTAAAGGTATCCCATTCTTTTTAACAAATAAAACGTTAACATTTTAAACAATAAAGCTACTATTATAAAATATTAAAGCTTCTATTATAAAACGTTTCACAATAATTGAAACTTAAACAATATTTTCTTTTCCATTTTCATATTTGGGATTTTTCAATACTTGAAAAAGTTTGAGTTTAAAGTTCCCATAAATAACTAATATACATAAAAATACCAATTTAAAACATCGAAAGTATGTTTCAAATACGTTACATAATAATAAAACGGGGAAATATAACATTTTCATTCGCAACATAAATATTCCGAATAATACGGATTAAATATTTTTTACAAAATATGTATTCAGTTTTACGTATTTTACGGAAATAACAGAAGAAATAGGAAATTTTAAAAGATTATTTTCCAGTGTTTTTTCAACCCATTTCCGTTCGAAACTAAATTTATAGCAAAAAAATTATCTAATATTTCTTTGTTATTACGAAAAAAGGTATCCTTTGGTTGTTGAGCCAAATATAAGCTTTAAAATGTAAAAAAAATCTTAACGTTTATATTTTTTTTCGTTACACATATTTTAATAAGGCCTCATGATTAAAAAAAAATTTGTTTTAATGTAAGCTTTGTTTTACTTTTTAATTTGAAAATTAAATCTTTGTGAAGGAAGTTTAGTCAGCCTCCTTATAAATTATTAATTTTTCAAAACTTAAAGTAGAGGTTCAGTTTAAATTGTAAAAAACAATTAAAAGCACTGTTGTGCAGTAAAAGCAAAGTTGAAAGATCTAATATTATTTTTAATTATTACATTTCTTTTATAAACAAAGTCCCCTCTCCTATCGAAGGATAGCCACCCTTTTAATGTTCACTGCAGCCTGAAATAGCTGAGTAGAACTGCATCCAAACCACTCCTACAGGTTTTTAAGTCAAGAGGTAGGGTATCTTCCTCTACCTTATTTGCTATTTATATTTTCTGGGTAATTGACTAAGTAAATAAAGGTAAATAAATACCTTTTTAAAAGCATTATTCATCTCTAGGGTATACGTGTATGTCCTCATTTTTCTCTCTCTCTTCCTTGGCATTATTATTCCCACATGGTGGGGGGTCTGCCCTTCCAATAATTCGTCGCCACTTCGCCCGATCCTGTGCATCTTCCGGAGCGACATCGGTCATGTCCCGCCCAACCACCTCGCGCCACCCGCGCTTGGGTTTTCCTCGGGACCTTTTACTAGGGACATTAAGTGTCTGCGCCTTATTTCCTATATACTCTGGCGATCTTCTGCTGACGTGTCCATACCATCGCAGCCTGCTCTCTTGAATCTTGTCAAAGATTTCACGTACACTTAGACTCCCACAGATGTAGGAGTTTCGAATCCTGTCAAGCCTTGTGACACCACACATCATTCTCAACATTTTCAACTCAGCTGTCTGTATTACACGGACGTGCCTTAGGAAGGTATTCCAGTTTTCTGAGCCATTTGTGAGCACAGGCCGAATGACACTCTTGTTAACTAGCCCCTTGAGTTTGACGGGAATCTTTTTATCACAAGTCACACCCGCGACTTCCCGCCATTTCAGCCAAGCTGAGGATATTCGGTGCTGAATATTTGAATCTATGTCCTCATTTTTAGATGCTAATAAAAGTTTAAGTCAAATACTCAGTTTTAAAACATTGGTTTTATGTATCATTTTATGATTTATAGCTTATCTAATATATTTTTATGATCGAAATATCAGAATTTGCGATGCGGATGTATGAAAAGTCTAACCGAGATATAGCATTGTCTTTGCGATGCGAATGTATGAAAAGTCTAACCGAGATGTAGCATTGTCTTTGGTCAATGAATCAAACCTTCGGCAGTTGAACCACTGGAGTAGACACGAAATTTGCACTTCGTAATCACACATGCTGAAAATATTACCATACGTGAAATAGGCATCAAAACTCGTATACGTCTATCATGCACGATCATTTTGAAACATTTGTTTTTTTTTTTTTGGGGTTTTCAGAAATTTAATCCGCATTGAAGAAATTGAACTTTGTGAACAAGGCCGCGAAGGTCGCAGAGATTTGTTAACTGATTTTTTAGATAAATTTAGGCTTTTAACTGATGTGGAACTGGAAAAACCTGATTTTTTTTATTTAACAATGGAAATGCATTGAAACAAACATGTTTTTTGTGCATTATTATGCTACATGTACAATTCGCCTTTCCCTTGAAAAATATAAAATGTTTATGTTGTATTCTATTGTATCATACTTTCGTTGTATACAGTAAAACCTGGCGGACGTATTGTCATGTGTCCATCTCTTCCAACCAACCAGAAAGAAGTTAAAGAGGCCTTAAGTGAAAACCAGACCGGAATCCTTTTTAAGCAAATCTGGATTTCAGCGGGAATGAATCCGCAACTTAACTAATATACGGAGATTGTCGGCAGGTAATAAATAAGTGCATAAAATATTTTTTTTACTCGAATACCTTTTAAAAATAATTCTTAACTATTTTTTTTCTATTTTCTAATGAGTAATTCTTTGTCAAGATGATTTACGTATTGCACAAAAAATATTTTTCTTCTAGTTTATGACTACAAATAAACTTTTTCTTCTTTGAAGAGAACTAATTCAAGTAAAAACTTTGAACATGAATTATTTTCTGTAGAAAACTTTTGATTCCCTTCCGCTCCTCAGTCTCCACTTTTAGAGGGTAGAGACGCAATGAACTGTAACCCTTAAGCATACATTTTATATTTCCCCATAAAGGATAAAGAGATATAAAAATTTTACGAGAGAAATTCACTAAAGAACAAGAAGTCATTAAAATTTTCCAGTCAAAAACAAAAAGCTCAACTCTTAATGGGAAACTACGTTCATGAATCATTAAGAAAACATTATATTATTTAGTGCTTACATTCAAAAAAAGTATTTGCTTACAAAAAGAAAATAGGAAAAAAATATAACGCGTGCTGTTAACGACTCGAGAAATTACCTGAAGTCTATAAAAACAGGTGTAGGAAGAAATTAAGATAAGGGAAAGAAGGAAAAGTAAAAATAATGTGTCTCATGCATAAATTAGCCGAAAATTTAAGGGATGGAGGGGTAAGATCTACAGCGTTTATCTGCGTTTGTTCTCCACCGCGAATTTATAATTTCATTTTATGGAAAATTTGTGTTATTAATACATTTTAGTGTGATTTCAATAGAAAAAAACATTGATTTAAAAATAGAGTGAGATGAATAGCATTTAACACTATGTTATTTGATATTCGTTAACTTTTGTGTAAGACAATAATTCCAATTTCAAAGAGTTTAAAAAAATACGTGAATAATATATTCAAGATACTGCTTCAGATTTTTTTTATATAAATTAAGTTGTTTGAAATTTGTTGTTTAACTTACTTATGTACATAAAATCTAGATAACTTATTGAAGTTCAAATCTAGATAACTTATTCAAAATAAATAAATCTACTTTTTACAAACGTTGTAAACTAGTTTCATTTCAATAATATATTCAAATGAAAAGAAATAGAAAACGTTACTGCAAATACGTATACATAATTTTTTCACCTCTAGACAAGTTTGTACAATAGAAATAAATGTTGTTAATCTTTGTATTTTGTGTCACAATTTCGAGTAACAAAAATAAATGCAATAATTCTGTGAATTAGTATACAAATATTAATATACGAGTACCTAGCTTTCAAGGATAAAACTTTGAATGACCTCCATGAATTAGTCAAGTCAGCTGTTATTCGATTCGATGTTTATTCGATTCCCGTGTGTACCCAATTAAAAAAAATGTTTCCATTCAGTACCAGTCAGCATGAATATTTTTAATTTGCCTATTTATTTTTGTGATCGTGGTTTGACTCACAAAGAAACAACCTGAATTGAAATGGGTATAGGACATTTGTCATAATAAATGATGATTAAAAAAATACACAGTTAATAAACATAACAATAGTATTATCTCACACAAACTAATATAATCTTAAATAACTAAGCTGAAATATAATCTTCAACATTTTACACAACTACCTACTTGGCTGAACAATGGAACATTTACAAGAAATTGCTATGAAGAAATAAACACTTCAATGGTTATATGACACATCACTCGCCCAATCACACGAGTCAATTTGTGATCAGAACATTCTCTGCAATTTCTCTCACGACGTATGAAGGAAATATTTGTAACATTTTCTTAAGATATGTCTTTTAAATTGTATCTAAAGGAGTTTCATCACCATTTTTTGAGTATTTGCGTAAAAAAAACAACAGCTTCCAAAATAAGGGAGAGATAATATGAGCAAATAAAATTTTTGTATTTACAATTATTTGTAACTTTTTGTTTTATTTATTTGTTTTATGTTTTTAGATCTACATATCAGGATAAAGTTGATTTTCAGGTGTTATATTTCATGTTTTTTTATTTACTCGTACTATACTTTTATATATTTTAGTATTTTTTTATTAAATTGTGACTTATGTTACATTAAACTATTCTTCATACTGACTGAAAATAAAATAATTTCTTATATTATTGATATTTGAACACTTTTTGAAACAAAATTGAAATAATAATATTTAAGATAAAATACAATTTACGAAATCAACAAGAAATATATGAAATTTATCTTTGAGTCAAAGCATTTTTTCTTTAGATATTCAGAATTACTAATTGTTGAGTGCTTCATTATAAAAGTATATGCATTATACAATCATAAATAAACATAAGAACATTTTGAGAAGCTTAAGATTTTGATGTACGTATAATAAATAACGGAAGCAATACAAGGCTTCCCAAACTAGCGGCCGGTGTACTTTACGAGCGCACATCCGTTATTTTAATGTGTTTCTCTCTTCTGTACTTTTTATGTCACTTGTTAGTAAGGCTGGTCCATGTCAGGGGTGTTCTTTACCCTACTTATTCAGCTTTGAGAAGAAAAATATAGAAAGCTGTTTTCTTATTTCCTATTTTTTTTCTTCCACGTTTGACTACGAGTAATCTCGAAATGTAGATTCACACATCACAGCTGACTAAATATGTCACATGAAAATTTCTTACGTTAAAACAATTTTTTGGAACTATTAATATTTTTTTTCTATAACTCAAATGAAAAATATTTTTTAGAATAATAAACAAATGTATTTAAAATTATCGACATTTTTCTCGAAACATTCAAACGTGGTTCGTGGATGTTGAATTTTAACGAATTTATTCGAATAGTAAAACATATTTTTTTCAAAATTTTTCAGAACATGAAATAAAGTAACGAGAAATAGTTTTGTTACTCCATTTAACACACTTTATGAATAATACATGTATTTCCACCTGAATTCCTGAGGCCGCTCTTCAGGCGGAATGAACTTGGTTTGTTACGAGAGTAATACTTATGTCAAAGTGGTGACATATTTAATCTTAAATAAGTGTATTGATTCAAAGTAAAAAAAATTAATAATAAATGTTTTGTGTTTTTCGGTGTTATTTATTTTACTGCCAGATTCACGTCTTTATAATATTTCTTCATTCATCATTTTATATAATTTTTGCGTTGTGTATCAAATTGAAGTTCCACTTTATTTCAAATAGTAATTTATTTCCATTGTTCGTAAACCTACTGGGTGTGAAGCACGTATATTTATTTTAATATATTTTCAACTATACTTACGTATGGCTGCGAGACATGGACGCTCACAGTAAAGAACATACAAACGCTACAGACCGCACAAAGGGGCATGGAGAGATGCATGTTGGGATATACTAAAAGATACCGTAAACAAAACACCTGGATTCGCAATATAACAAAGGTAGAAGACGTTATAAAGGTGTGCAAAAAAATGAAGTGGCAATAGGCAGGGCACGTAGCCAGAATATCATACTCCCGATGGGCATCCGAAATAATACAATGGTACCCAAAAGGCATAAAGAGGCCCAGAAGAAGACCGAAGGTACGCTGGATAGATAAAATCAGGAAGCATGGCAGCACCACATGGCATCAATGAGCAAAACACATAACTATTAGGAGTTAACTTGGGGAGACCTTCATCCAGCAGTGGATCGACCCTGGTTGACAATGATGATGATATAAAAAATAACGCCTTTTTAAAAAGAAAAAATACATATTTTTGTCAACTCCCTCTACCCGTTCTCTTGTGTTGGTCTAATCAGTAAGACACCTGTCTGCTAGCCCGGGGGTTGTGGATCCGATTTCCACTTGTTTTGTTAAAAAATAATTTCACTTACGGCCTCTGTAACATATGTTATTAAATAATATAATAAAATGATTATAATTGATATTTTTTGTACCTTGTGAGTTGTTGCACTGGGCGCCCGAAGCATTACGAATCACTGTTAGTGCGGTCCCCCTTACTCATTTCCATCGGGTCCCGATCTCCCGATCTACTCGACTCCTTAGAGGGATGGCTGAGTGGGGACTGAGGGGGCTGTTTTTCTTTTTTGCTTGAATTAATTCCGTCCCCATGCAGGAAGTCGTATCAGGTGGGTCTCACACAGGGGTTCTCAACATTTTATAGATGCTTTTTACTTGCACGATTTATTCGAGTGCATATTCGAAATAACAAACATTATTTTATTACAATAATTAGTAATGCTACATATGGCATGACTGCATGCCGTATAAGTAGGGAATAAAAAATACAAAAACCACACACAACTCAGAAAATATATATTTTTATTTAATTTTAATATCGAGAATCCACAGATTAATCGTGTTTGTGTTTAAAAAAAAAGGTCAGATAATACGCTTTTCATGATTCAATTATAAAATAAAACTACTCTTTAAAAACATTTTTTTTCATATGAACTCAAAAAAAACAGTTGAATATTTTTTCAAGTAACGCAGAATAGGTTAAATGCTGGTTGAGTCCTTTTTGTAAAATATTTTCGATTAGTCTGTATTGAGGTCGATAACCAACATAAATTGCTTGAAATTAGTTAAGCTACCTAATTTTTATTACATGTCTTGTAATATATACGAACATATTAATAAATACCTCTGAATATCTAACGTAAATTAATAGTTTTTCAGCCTCACAAAAAAAGCCACGAAACTAAATACGAAAAAACGTTAATCCTTTACAATACAAACAACGCATCTGTAAATAGGAAAAAACATACATAAATCTAAATCAATTTCGAAGCCTTAAAAATAAGCAAAAAGTTGTGAAAAAAATAAGCAAGAAATTGTGAAAAAAAACTTTTTGTTTAATAACAGTATTCAACATGTAGTTTTACAGTGTTTCTGCTGACAAAAAACTGAATTTCGTATTTTATACTGTAGAATTTTATTTATAAAAAAAACTACAAACAGGGAAACATGCATATGAATGGGATTTTTTTCAAAACTTTAATGCCATTTGTAGAATATCTTAGAGAAAGTATTTAGTGTTACTTTAGATCTAAATTTTTTTTTCGTTAGTCTTTCGCAAGTCATCCTCTCAATGTAACCAATATTTTGTTAGTCTTTCGCAAGTCATCCTCTCAACGTAATCAATATTTTGTTAGTCTTTCGCAAGTCATCCTCTCAACGTAACCAATATTTTGTTAGTCTTTCGCAAGTCATCCTCTCAACGTAACCAATACTTTGTTAGTCTTTCGCAAGTCATCCTCTCAATGTAACCAATATTTTGTTAGTCTTTCGCAAGTCATCCTCTCAACGTAATCAATATTTTGTTAGTCTTTCGCAAGTCATCCTCTCAACGTAACCAATATTTTGTTAGTCTTTCGCAAGTCATCCTCTCAACGTAACCAATCTTTTGTTAGTATTTTGCAAGTCATCCTCTCAACGTAACCAATATTTTGTTAGTCTTTCGCAAGTCATCCTCTCAACGTAACCAATATTTTGGTGACTACTTAACACATATATTGTTTATTTCCACAGTTTTTATGTTACTTTTATTCTTAGCTTTCGACGTTCAAACCTTGATATAGTGTGCACGAATACACCACTATCATTGTTGGAGATTTTGTCAATAATTTATATACAAGTAATCATTATAAACTTACTGTAGGTATTGAATACTTCTCAAACCCATTTTGATAATTTTTAATTAAGCTATTAAGTTACACTATTCGCCATCACGAATTGAATTCGAAACCTCGAAAACAAACAATATTTACTTGTTATTAGGTGGTTACCTGTTACTTCCATTTGTGAACAAAAAAAGTAATTTATTTAGTAAAACATTATTTATTCCACTAAATATGACTGTATAATCCTACGGGTTTCAATATTTAAACCTCATAATCATGGGAGCATTGATTGTGCTATCCTGATGATGTAATGAAAACCTTGAAACTAGTAGGGTTACACCGTAATACAAAATGGAGTAAACAGTGATTGACTAAATAAGTTACAATGGCTTTAAACCTCCACAGCGTCAATGCAGTAACTATATGATAAATAATATTAAAAAGATGTATTTTAATACGAAAGAAATAGTGTTATTCCAATCATCGGCTCATTTCTCTGAAGCTTTTGAAGACGCAATTTGTAGATCAATTCTTGGAGAAATATAAAAAAGTATATCTGTGATTTTTTTTCTTCATAAAAATTAAAATAAACGACAATTAAGTATCCTTTGCATATCACAGTAACAATTTTAATGTAAAACATAAGACAACGTCTCTTACATGACAACGTAGTAAATATATCTTCCAAAATATAATGCGTAAAAATACCAATGTGTAGTACAACATAGAAAGTGACAAAAATAATCAAATAATATTAATTTAAATCAATCAAGAATACCAGATTTGACAGGGTTAAAAATAAAAAATAAAATGTTTACAGCAAAATTACAAATTTTATAGCGTCATTTAGGGAACCGACTATCTTCAAGGCAAACTCTTTTTCAATGACAACGAGACTACAAAATTAAAGGGTAAATTATAAACATGATTAAAAAAATGGAATAACAAGTCTCCCAGTCCAGATCTTAGTAGCTTGAATAAATGCCGGAAATGAACCGTTCTGATCCCAAAACATGTACATTAAAAATATCTACCAACCCAGATATGAGATTACTCGATTGTTGCATTCTCACGATTTATGCGAATATTGGCAGAAAAATGTTAACTCTAACCATTGGTTAGATTTAGGTTTACTTTCTTTAAGATATTTAGGATACCTATTTTTTTATAACTTGGTTACCCCTGTAGTAATTTATAGAGAAACATGGGGAAGATGAGATATTCCATAGTAGGTAAGTGAGATAAAGTGAACACACAAAATTATGAGATGCCACTCAAGACATTTTCCTGGGAAATCTTATTTTCATAAAAGATTTCGTAAGCATATTTCTTATGAGGTTTTTTGTCAAGGTAAAATAATATAGAGTGTACCAAAAAAAACTCGACTCTCGAAAACGATAATTATTAACGCTTATTTCAAATTTATTTGAAGACTCCAAGTAAAAAAGCCGTAAGGGTGTAAATATAAATTTCTTTTGACGTTTGATAAAAATGTTGACGAAAACCGAAATGTCTTTACATTTATTATCAGCCCAATTATTAATTTGAATTTTAATAAATATGTATGGAAAATGTATTTTGAGATAAAAATACAGCATACAGTAGTCTCCAGTTATTCGCGATTTTACTTTGCCGCTGTAGCATTTTTACGATTTTTCTTTGAACCCGTGCAAAACTCACAAGTCAATCAGCGAAATTATCTTTTGGTCTTCTCGACGAATCAATATTACTGGAAGTTGATGACCATTCTGACATGTCGTCAGAAGGTTAGGAGTAACCTTATGTTGTAGCACAATGCCTTTATGCATTGCATGCAGGGGCTGTTTAATAATATGTAGGAATATTGCGAGGACCACACAAAATGACGTTTCATTACAATACAACAATTTTACAAGCAATAATTTTACAGGTGACAGAAAAATAAAATTTACTTATCTATGTGACACATACGTCCGATACGCAAATTATAAGTATTATTCTTCCGTTATATCCAGTCTGGCATGGTAGGTTTATTGTCCTTTGTCCATATCTTCCAATGGCATTGTATTATATTGCTTTACACTTTCATTGTACAACCTGACAGGCTCATTGCCATGTGAGAATATGTTATGTTCACTCAGAAAGACAAAAACGTTCAAGATAATCCACGCTTGAACCCTTTTTGAGGTTTAATCTGGAATCGGACCAAAAACTTCTGGGCTGAATT
Source organism: Odontocerum albicorne (assembly GCA_949825065.1). Lineage (NCBI taxonomy): Eukaryota > Metazoa > Arthropoda > Insecta > Trichoptera > Odontoceridae > Odontocerum > Odontocerum albicorne. Next base: position 8,785,897 of record OX463855.1, read on the forward strand.
AAGTGAAGGGTACCGTCGAAAAACGTCGTATATTAATTTGCCCAGAAGATGGTGGGATCGTACCTCAACTTCAAACGATCTTCCTGGTTAAGTCAGATAAACTTAAGAAACATTATTTATATCAAAATATTCCTCTTCCTTAACATTCATTCATGTTGCTTGAAAGAAATTCCTTTAAAGCTTAAAATCTTCCGAATGTATTTGCATGAAAATGTTACAAAAAATACATCCTTAGATATATTTTGTTCTGTAATCTCGTGTCATGAAGTCTACATGTCGTACACGTGTACTTTTTAATTGCATGAAATAACGGTGTCCACTCGTACAGCAGGAAAAAAAACATTTCGAAGATTATCCAAAAGTACGAGTTCAATATCTTGTTTCTGCTTTTTTTATATGCTATGTTATTGTTTTTCAAAATTATAGTATTTCGTTTTTAAAAATTAAAGTTACAACTCTTAATTTTTTTTCAAAAAAAGGTCCCTGTCGCGTTTTACTTAAAGCCTCTTTAAAACCTTTCATATTGGTTGGAAGAGATTGCCACATTGCAATAAGTATATGGGATAAACAACTATTCTTTCCCCAAATCATCAAACAAATCTGAAATGATTTTTTAACTTGTTTCTCGAAAATATAAAAAAAAATCATTTTAACCATATACCACATATACTCGTATATATACATAATAAATGTACGACGTATGCTGAACACAGAGTTTAGCCGTTTTAAAAATTTAAAGAATTCCGGAGAATAGACTATTTGTGTTAATCTGGTGGCATGCCCATTCAGCACGCACTGCTGCTCCAGAATACGGTCGGGTGGACCGAATGGCGTTCCGTTCTCTCTGCCCACCCCACTTGATACGGTTCAACCGGGTGACATTTGGACAGTCGTTACCCAAATCAAGATTAATTAAAAAAAAGGGAATTTTCTCTCTCAGAGATGAATATACAGTATTTGAATACATATAACATATAAAGACAAGGTTTATTGGTTATAAAAAGGATATTAAAGCATCAGATAGTTTAAATAATTGTTTTTTTATAAAATTTAAATTATAATTTAAGAGAGACTTTTGAATCCGTTTACAGAGAAAACTCTTCCATAAGGGCACTCCAACTCGGGACATGAATCCCATAAGCTTTGGAAATCACATATGGCAGATATAACCATGCCCGAGCGAATCATGTCTTACAATTTAAAGTCTTGGCACATCAAACCCTTTATCTCGATTTCAAGGAGATCAATGTCTTAATTTGTTGCGGCTTTTCCTACGATAATTTTTTTATATTGCGTTGAAGTTTCCGAAAATATTGAAATATAGCTTAAAAGCTTCTTAAAAACACAAATTCAAAAGAAATATGGTCAAAGAGTCAAACCAGCCTAGAGGTGAATTCGCCAGAAATGAAACCTGCACGCCCGAATGCTTAGCGTGAATTTTAACCATAAGACCACTGCTACCGACATAAAGATCGCCGTAACTACAACCGATTTTTTTTAAACTCGATGTAATCATTCAAGAAATAATGTCAAAGTTTGATTATTTTAATAGAGTAAATAAAATTCACGCAAACAAACATTTATAAAAGTAAAGAAACATTTTTCATTAACACGAACACCCAAATTTAATACCATGTAAAGTAATTCTAAGAATGGGTCGATTTTCTTATTAACGATAGTAAAAAAAAGAGCCTCATCTAAGCCTTCAAATTTGATCATGCATTTTTTGTATTCGTATTTCAAAATTCAAATTATATAAGTGACTAAGTAATGTGGTAAAACGACAATACAACATTGTGTATTGGCGCCCACATTGACGTATAAGAGCTAAACTTGGACTGGAAAGAAAAGGATAATATAATTTTAATATATAGGTATGTACGAGTATAATAGAATAATAAACCTGATATTCACCTTTTAACAAAGATGAGTTTTAGCGCGAGGGATATTTCTCTCGCCAAGCATATTAAATTAGGAACACTTTATATGAAGCGTTAAAGCGAATAGTTTTAACAGCAAAGTGTCGCTTTTAAAATTTTTGACAGACCTTTACAATATGTTATATTGCGAACGATCTCATGACACAACTTTTGGAAAATTCAAACGCAATTTTGTAGATCACAATCAGGAAACTTACCTCAGTTTAAACTTTGAAGTGTTTATTTATTTATTAATGGCGTGTAATAAAATGTTTAAAAATTAATGGCACATTTGTTTCGAGAGAAATAGTACACGTAGAATATTATAAAATGGGAAATATTCTATCCTTTTACATACCGACGAAATTTACTGATTCTCACTCTCTGTGTTGAAAAGGCTTATTTAAAATCAAAATATTTATGTATCTGTTTGGTAAAAAGAATACGTTGGTGCCAAATGGATGTATGAGCTTGGCGGAACAATGATTAAATAAATATTTATGCTGTGGAAATGCGTTCAATAAGAAATTTTATATTTTTTGAGTGTCAGTGTAAAAGAAAGTAGAATAAAGACAGTATAAATGAATGTACGAATAGAATGAATGTATTTATAAGATAATAAAAGATTTAGACATATGAAGAAAATTTATGAGAAACGAAAAACTAAATGAACAAACTTTTTTGCGTGAAAGGTAGACCACGGACAACGTGGCTGGATCAAGTGCACCAGATTATGAAAGAATATAAAGTGAGAAGTATGAATAAAAGAAAATTGTGAATGACGATACGAGTATATACAAATGTGTGGAAAGTAAATTTAATGTGTTTTGATAGAAATGGGTGGAAGTTTGTCCTTCCTGTCATCCCCACAACGGACACAGTGTGATGATATGTGTTGTGTTCTTGTATTATATCGCTGGATACATTAAAACTTGAAGGGTTTATTGCCATGTGCAGATATCTCCTAACCAGGCAGAAATATGTTAAAAAGGTCTGAAGTGAAAATTTGACTAAAATTCTTTTCAAATAAAAAATATTGGTGCATACGGAAATCCAAGACAGGTATACTCCAACTGGGTCACAGAGGTCGTCAATTTATGTTTGTATGTATGCTTATAACAAAGCACGCAATTGTTCTTGATTACCATTTGTTGAGTGGTTGAAACCGTGATTTAGGCAATTACCGTTTAAAAAAGTTAAGGTAACACGAACTCTACAGTGTTTAACGTTTAATCAAAGAGCCTATAAGACTACCTTGAGATTCTCGAGAATGTCCCACAAGTATTGCGATGTGACACAATTTATGCTTGACACTTGATGAAAATTAAATCGACCTCCCACCCTCCGTCAGCTGCGAGCGCGGAAGGTTGTGGAGTGTTTAAAATATGTGATTACCAGAATTAATTATAGGGCTCAAAGCCCACTCCGGCAACCCTTTGGGCGACCTTTAAACCCCCTGACTTACTTCCAACACGTCTCTACAACTTCAATTAGTTCCTACCAGTCATTTTCTTCGTCGAGTAATCAAGTAACAAGGTGTAAAGCAGTATTTGAATTGGTCTTCATGTTGGGACATTTAAACATCATCATTTTTATTGCGGTTTAAACGAAGTAATGACATTTTACGTAAAAAATATTTTATTTATCAATAAAATAATATTTTTTTCAGATTTTTTAAAAATATGCCAGAGAAGAAGATATGACCTATATAGCACATTTGGTAAGCCCCGTGTCTGCCAACCGAGGGGTTCTGGATTCGTTTTCTGTTCGTACTTATTTTTAGATATTTTTTAAAGGATTAGACAGAAGGCCATGAATTTTATAATTTATGGACTTTATGTGGTCGTTGGTGTTTACAAATGTATTTTAATTATATTATTTATAGTCAAGGCATAAACATTGTGGAGGTTTAAAGACATTGCATTTGGGATTTATGAAACACTGTTTATTCCACTTTATGTGACGAAATAATCCTACCGGTTTCAAGGTGTTCACCCCATCATAAGGGGAGCACAAACAAGAATATAGTTTGTGCTCCACTGATGATGATGTAAAAACCTTGAGACCGGCAGGGTAATACCGTTACATTAAGTGGAATAAACAGTGTTTGATAAAACAAATTATAATGTGTTTTAATATACTGCTGGAGAAGATTGCGTTGTATTTCATGAATAGCCTCTATGGCCTGGTTGGTAAGATGCTACTGTTCCAAGCCCGGAGTTGCGGCTTTGATTCATATTTATCAACTTTAAAAAATACAAGTATTCCAGTCTGGTTTTCACTTAATGCAAGCTTTAGCGTCTTTGTGGTAGATTGGAGGTGATTTTCACTTTCAAATAAACCTTTGGGGCTATATTGTACACAATGATAGCGTAGTAAAATAACATTTCATGAAAATAACGCATATCAAATAATAAAATTTAGACTCTTAGTATTAAAATGTTTGAAGGCTTTTTTAACATACCGAAATTGCTATTTATGAATAAATTGACTTAGTATTTCACTAATAGGATGTTATTAGGGCGACTCCAATTTCAAGCTCTTTTACCGGGTTCTTCGTCAGGCAAACTAAACATAAATCCTAATACGTAACCCATTTTAACCCGAGGATTGTGGAGGTTGCGTGGTAAGTGGTATTTACAGTAGAAATATTGAAAGCAGGTTTAAGGTGTTTTGGAATGTTGCCGTTGATAATATATATTTTTAAGGTGAATCGCTCTTTGAACGAATTTTCTTGAACAACTGCGTAGAATTTTAACAACTTTTTTTAGTAATTAAAGCTATGATTCTATTGTATTTAATAAGGTATAAAAAGGAAAATTATAATTAGATACAAACTATTTGTGTTCTCTTATTCTGAATTTAAAATTTCTCAAAACATCATCTTGACAAACTTCGTGAACTAGATGGTAAAATAGTTATCTTCCGACCCGAGCTTTGGGTTTGATTCCAGTCGGCCTTCAGATGTTTTTAAAAGAATTTATGTCTGGTGTTCACTTAAGGATAGATAAACATCTTTCAGGTTGGTTATAAAAGATTGACACAATACAATAAGCCCGTCAGGTTGTACGGTACAATAAAAGTGTTATACAATAATACAATCTATCTACTCAGATATCATCATCATTGTACTTATGGATTTAAATGTGTTTTTATATTTTATTTTCATGTTTTCTTATTTAATTAAATTATTATTTTATTATAAAACAAGCTGGTGGCATTATTGTCAGGCGGAACGTTTTTCCAATCAAACTGATAATACTAAATAAAATTATATGCCTTCCAAAAATATGCAAATAATCATTCACCTTTACAAAATTCATGAACAATATACTTCAAAGGAAAAAGGAAGGGACGGTGGAGAGAAAAGAAAAATCTGGAATGAAACACGTTTTATTATTGACTGAAAAATAAGTCGTTCAGTTGTTTTTTAAAACATGCCAATGATGGGTAAGTCTAAAATTACTTTAAAACTGTTTCTGGGGTCTCACTGCATGGACAGTTAAGGATGGCATAAAAAATAAGAGCGGTGAACTGAGAAGTCAATAAATGATCAGTGAGCTTTGCTTTGTCTATGATCGGAAAGACGCTGAATATTCTCGGCGAGATAAGCGGGGGTCACGGGACAGTTAAGGAAATTGTAGAATAGTGATAGATAATATAAAGTACAATATATAACTTTCGCGTCTTATTTTACTTAAGTGTATTTTATTGAATCGAAAACAACGTTCTTGAGATTATATTTTAATGCAAAACAGCGCTATGCATGTCATGTTTTGCAATTATATTATAATTAATAGGTCTTAACATGTATTAGAATTAATTAGCAAATTTTATTGTAATTGACGAATAAGATTTTTTTATTTATGTGTTCCAACGTTTATGTTAGCAATTTAATTTCGTTTAGATAAAAAGTGCTTGAACAGCTTTCACTGTAATCTTAAAAAAAAAATTTTTTATCTAAAAATGAGTATAACATATTTAGACCAAGCATGCACTCAACCGTTGCTTTTGCTTTTAGACGTGATTTGTGTTTCTTTATTAGAATTTTGAAAGTAAATTCTGATTTATTAAATTTTTTACTACATATTTTTTTCTAAAACTAAAAATTTATTCTTTTAACAATTTTAGGACTCCTGAGTATTTGCCTGTCTCATGTATTGTAGTATGCATGTACATACCCCTTTGCCTGTCTCATGTATTGTAGTATGCATGTACATACCCCTTTCTGTCTCATGTATTGTAGTATGCATGTACATACCCCTTTCTGTCTCATGTATTGTAGAATGCATGTACATACCCCTTTCTGTCTCAAGTATTGTAGTATGCATGTACATACCCCTTTATGTCTCATGTATTGTAGTATGCATGTACATACCCCTTTCTGTCTCATGTATTGTAGTATGCATGTACATACCCCTTTCTGTCTCATGTATTGTAGTATGCATGTACATACCCCTTTCTGTCTCATGTATTGTAGTATGCATGTACATACCCCTTTCTGTCTCATGTATTGTAGTATGCATGTACATACCCCTTTCTGTCTCATGTATTGTAGTATGCATGTACATACCCCTTTCTGTCTCATGTATTGTAGTATGCATGTACATACCCCTTTCTGATTTTTTTTTGTATATGAGTCATGCTTATACTTTTTCTGACACGTTAATTTTTTATTCATATACGAGTAAAATAAACTCAAAATACTTGTTTTAAATTTTATCATTGTCGCCTTTTTTAACTATTTAAGCGCAATGTTCTAAATAAATAAATAATTTTACGTTCTATTGAGAAATCATATTGTAACTTGATTTAATTTTTCACTTTATAAATTAAGTATTAATTATTATTAAGTATTATTCATTTTACAATATCCATCCACAATGATATCTAAATATTTTATTCGATTTATTTGCATTTGAAGAATTTTTTTATTGCCTTTTATCATATCAAGAAGAGAGTTTTACATCAATCGTTGACCTAAATCATACTGCTCCAAATCACACGTGCGTTCAGAAGGGTCAACAGCAGTTAGCAGAAGCTTTAATTACATTTTTCCAGTCAGACATGGTGACAAATCAACCCCTTTTTCTATTATTTTTGACTTATGGCTCTTTTCCCACCGACAATTAAAAAAACACCCCAGCATAGCTGATGCTTTGGGGGGAAAAGACCATTTTGAAATAACAAAGGGCTTGAGAAACCGATTTTATTTTTACAGCCCGGAAGCACACAAACAATTCTTAATGAATCCAAATTACTGAGCATGTTCTATGTGTTTACTGACCGGAACATTCCATGAGACGCAAAGTTGGCTGCTCGTAATGGAATTTCGATCCCGACATTAGGATATGCAAGCGAAACTTGGATGTAAGAAAAAAAAAATTAAGATAAATGTAGTAGAAATAACAACGTTGAGTAGCTTGTTTGGAAAAACCATGTATGCCAGAATGAGGAATGAGTAAGAAAAGAATTGACGAAGACGCAGTACTTAAGGTGAAGAAAAGAGCATTTTCATATTTATCACAATTTATTTTTACATAGTACAACCTGGTGTGCTTATTTCTATGTAGCAATATATTTCAACTATCATAGTGATGTTTAAAAGGCCTAAGTGAAAACCATATTGGAACCTTTTTTTTAAAAGAAAGTGCCCAGGACGGAAGAAAGGCATCTTACCATATATGATAAGAAATGGAGGTGGAGTATTTAGATGTTTTGATCATGTAGAAAAAATGAACGATTACTAAAAAAAATCTGTAGGGTAGTATAGTCAATAAGAAATTGGGAATCCCTTGAAAAACGTGGCGTGATCAAATTAATCAAATTCTGATAGAGTGGAGAGTGGAAAACCTTTATAATAGGAAAGTAAGCATGCAAAGGTATAAAGGCGTAGCAAAAACGACATATTTGTGCCAGGATATAATAAAATAGATTTTTTCTCTCTCTGGTTACCCTAATAGAGACAGAGAGATAGTTAGGATGAGTATGTATTTTTTTCTATTCAAATTTATCAATAATGTGTAAAATTAATAATTTGTGGATATGCATGAACTAAGGAAAATGTATGGATTGTAAGTGTATGAAATAAAGTGAAATGAAGACATCAAAAATTAATGCATGTATAAAATTGATGTTTTAAGTACGATGAAGAAAGGAGAATTAAGATGGTTTGGATATGTGAAGAGAATAAATGATGAGAGAATAACGAAGCTAGTATGCTAGTCAGAATTGCGAGGTATGCGTGGAAGAGGTATACCGAAGAAAACGTGACTTGACCAAATATACCAGATTTTGAAAGACGATCGAGTGAGACAACCGAAGATTGTACATCACGGGATATGTGAAGGAGGAAGACGTGAAATTTGTCGAAAAGTTTGGATATATGTTCACTCCTACCCCGCAAGGGACACGGCGTGATGAAATGTATGTATATATTATTTAAAAACACCTGGTTTAGAACAAATTGATATTAATTAAAAAAAAAGAAAATATTTCAGAGGGGTACATGAAGAATAATAAAAAAGTGTAAATTTTTGGCCCTTGCTGTTTTAAAGGCAATGAAAATGCAGCAATGACCGATAAAATATATTATACAGACATAAATAGTTATGATATAAAAAAAATATGCCGTTAGCCAAAAACTTCCATTCAGACTGTGAGAACTAATTATCGATCTATAGATACAGAAAAGGAACTGAAAGAGGGAAGAAATAAAGATTTTTTTTAAAGAAAGTTTTGCAATACAAAACATATAATAAAGGTGATAGTAAAAGATGCATACCAGGATAGAATAAATAGCTCTGTGTCAATATCCATTGGCAACTCTCTCACCACCCAATAACATGCAACCGATATATCAAAATTCGTCAACAGACTGGCGATCAATTCTCAATTTAAAGATACGAAAAATAAATCGAATTTTGAAATAGGGAAAATAGAAATATCCTTATTATAGAAAATTTTGCAAATACATAAAAAATTATAGAGGGGGAAAATTGAAGGCGCATGCCAAGATAGAATAAATAGATCTGTTTCAATATTCTTCGCAAATCTCTCACCCCCCATTAACATCCAACATCCAAGATATTAAAATTCGTCAACATGCTTTAATTTACCTTCGTTGTATCGCCAAAAACTTCAGACGGTGCGGATCAATTCTCGATCTATACATTTTCGAAAAAATCTAATTCTGTAATGGGGAAGAAAGAAATGTCATTATTAAAGGAAATTTTGCAAATACAGAACATTCTGTAGAGGAAAAAGTGAAAGGTGAATAGATCTGATCCATTATCCCTTGCAACTTCTTTACCCCCATTATTAATATGCAGCCGAGATATCAAAATTCGTCAACATGTTTTAATTTACCTGCCCTGTATAAGCGATTGCTCTGTTAATAACTAAAGAGCAACAATGTATGTGCTATCCTGTTTATGTTAAAATCTTATTTTTGAAACTATGTTTTCACCCCTAAGTTGGGCTGAATATCTTAGCTACGAGTTTTTCAAATTAATTACTTCGATAATTCGCCGCATAACAATAAAGCCCGTCACGGATACTACGAGAACAGCCGTCGCTCAGCACAACGGTAGAGTAAACCACGGTTTAGCGGACTTACTACGCAAAGCTGGGATAACAAAATAATTTCAAAAGAAATAAGCATTTTAAAATCTCGCTCGTTATGTGATTATTACAAGTATTTTTATTTGTCTATTTTATTTAAATAAACGGTCGACATGTACGAGGCATATCCAGAAACAAAGTATACTGAATTTTTGTAGGTTACAGTTTTTTTTATTTAAACAAAAAAATACGTGGTTACCGTAGTGCATATGTAAGCTATTTTTCGACATAGTCGCCATTCCTCTCAATGCAGGTGGTGAAGCGGGGTATCAACTTTTTGATGCCTTCCTCGAAGTAGTTTCCCGCCAACCCCTCCGTCCACTTCTCCACCTCCTCATTTACCTCCTCGTCGGTTGAAAACCTTTTTCTACCCATGTGCAGCTTCAGGGAGGTAAAGAGATAGTAATCTGAAGGTGCTAGGTCAGGGGAATGCGCGGGATGGTTCAGGACATCCCATTTAAACGAGGCGAGCAGTTCCTTCGTGGCGTTGGCCGTGTGTGGTCTTGCATTGTCGTGAAGCAGGCAGACTCCCTTTGTCAGCATGCCTCTCCTCTTGTTCTGAATCGCCCTCCGTAATTTTTTTAGGGTCTCACAGTATCTTGCAGAGTTGATGGTCTCTCCTTGAGGCATATATTCAATTAAAATTATGCCTTGACAGTCCCAAAACACGGATGCCATTATTTTCTTGGCTGAAATTGTGGTATGAACTTTTTGGCGGAGGGTGAAGAGGTGTGACGCCACTGTTGAGACTGCCTTTTAGTTTCAGGCGTGTAGTGTGCAACCCAAGTTTCATCTCCAGTAACGATGGAGCGGAGAAATTCATCTCCATGGAGTTTGCAGCGCCTCAAAAACTCTTGCCTTTTTACAAAATTTCGCACTTGGCGGGAGATTGGATTGACATTTTTCACGAAACGTGTTGTCGCGTCGACACTTCTCAACGTACTGACCTCGAACCGGTCTCGTTGCGGAGAGGAAGGGTCAGGCTACACGGAAGTGTAGCCAACATGCCGAAAATAAAATCCATCCGGTCGTGAGAGCCTCAGTACACTTACTTTCTGGATACGCCTCGTAGTTCAACTATATAAGAAAAAAATAAAGCAAACAAATGCATTTGAAAAAACGATAATAAATTTAATTATAATATGACGATAATAATGACGATGATAAAGATTAGTGAAAATAGTAAACATAATAATAAAAATAGCAATAATAAGAATATTTATGTTAGTAAGAATCTTCTTCATCCCAGTGTCATGTCAGGTCCCCCCAACGACGAATATCACGTGAGAGTGAGCATATTTGTCCCCGGCAGCCCGAAAAAGACTCTCAAAGTTCCTTATACCAGTCAAATCACGTATATCCGTCCAGGGTATCCATAGCATTCTCCGGTGCATCCACATTTTGAATGATTCCAGTCGGTTCACACTAACAACTTTGAGGGTCCATGATTCCACTCCATGCAATAACACTGACAAAACGTAGCATTTGACTAGCCGTTGTCGAATTTTCAAGTTTAAATTATCATCGCAGAATACGCTTCTCATTTTATTAAAAGCCGCACGAGATAATTCAATTCTGCACTTGATTTCGGTTTCTGGGTCGAGGTCTTCCACTAGGATACTTCCGAGGTATTTAAATGGTTTCACTCTTTCTATATCAGCACCGTTCAATGTAAGACGTGCTCCTGCGTGATTTTGCAGCCCAAACACCATGAACTTAGCAGAAATTATAAAAATTTTTTTTTAGAGAGTCAACTCCTCTCACGGGTGCTCTGTATCGAGACGTGAACCCAATATTTTTAAAATATTAAAATTATTACAGAATGAATATCTTCTTTTCTTCTTATTAAACTTTCCATAGACTCAATAGTCTGTTACTGCAGGATTGTCCTCCTGTGATGCTGAGTTCCAGCTATCTCTCCATCGTTTCGGGGGTCTCCCTAGTGGACGCCGTCTATCCGGCACCCCATGCAGAGCTATGCATGGAATTCTTGTGGAATTCATTATCTGAACATGTTGGTACCAGTATCGTCGACGCTGTCGTCTCCATCTGACCACATCTTGGACCTCACAGACCTTTCGGATTGTGGTGTTCCTTACACGATCACGCAAAGTCTTCCCAGCAATAGCACGTAGAGTTCTCATTTCCGTTGTCCTTAGCATACTTTTTGTCCTTACAGTGTCCGCCCTCGCTTCGATGCCATATGTGAGGATATGTCGCACACAGGTCTTATAAATGCGTACTTTGCTATCCGTTCTCATATCTGTATTCCTCCATATGAAATCTCTCAGGCCTGAGGCCTTACTTCTCTGGGGAGGTCATGAGAGCTGAGCAGTTCACAACCAAGATATCTGAACTGGGTTGCTTGTTCAATTGGCTTGTCACGTACTGAAATTCTGCACTCTAGTGGGTCTTTGGAGAATGTCATACACTTAGTTTTTGCTACGAAGATAATCATATTGTACTTTGAGCAGGATTCATCGAACTTTGTGAGCATTCCCTGTAAGTCATTTTTATTTTCAGCTATGAGTGTAGCGTCGTCAGCATAACAGAGAATTCCCACCGCTTCCTTACCAAGAGTGTACCCCAACTTAAGAGATTCAACCTCTGCAATGATATTATTATATAAATTGAATAAATATACAATATATTATATAAATTGAATAGAAGAACAAGTTAAACTTCCTCGCATTTGTATATATTCAGAAAACATTTAAACTCAATTATTAATTTATTTTTTCAGGTCTTTTGCACATTATAGGTTTCCCTAATTCGTACAAACCCCTTTTTGACATTATTTTTTTAAAACATGGATGAAATATGTAAAATCGAATATTTATTATATTTAAAAAAATATATCATTGGCTTGTTTATATTTCATCTAAAGTTTGAGGATTCATTTCCTGATAGTTACGAAGAAAACTGTGTTTTGTTTAAATAGGATTTTTATTACTCATCTGTCGATCGAAAAAAAATACTAAATGACAAACTTTTATCGTATTTATGTGGTTTAATAAGAATAAAAACGTACTTCAATAGACTAAAGATAAAAATAGAAAATAAACCAAGATCCAAATAATTCTAGCGTCCATTTGATATAACTAGTAATGTTGTTTTCATATATTACGAAATATTATATAAACTATTATTTATAGTTAAGGCATTAACATTGTGGAGGTTTAAAGACATTGTAATTTGTTTTGTCAAACAATGTTTATTCCACTTTTTGTAACCGTACCGGTTTCAAGGCTTTCACCTCGTCTTCGGGGGACCACAAACAAGACTTGTTTGTGCTCCCCTGAAGATGAGGTGAAAGCCTTGAAACCGGTAGGTTTATACCGTTACAAAAAGTGGAATAAACAGTGTTTGATAAAACAAATTACAAAAAATTATACAAACTTATGTCAAATAAATAAAAAAAATCAAACTCTTCTCAAGGCCGCAGTTTCTCGGGAATTGAAACAACTCCTATTTAAAGATTAAAAATACTTTAAAAAGTTTAGTGTAAGGATAGGAAGGTGACGGCTGCGATCATTAAATTAGGTACTGCTACGCACCTGAATGTGCTATAAAATAAATTATCATTATTCGGGCACCTATTAAAAAATGGTATTTTTGAAATCTATTTATTTTTTATAGATAAAAACTTCGTTAGTCCGATATCCGTTACACCAAACAGTATCAAATCGAGGGTTTGGTTGTATAATTAGCGCTTTCACTGTTTTTTTATCCAGGCGTAGAATACATAATTTCGTAGAGCCGTTATTACTTATTCACCGTTTCAGGTGTATGAAGTCGAAAGTTTTGTTTTTGTTTCGTGTACAGTAATTAATCAAACATTTCAAACACAACAAATTAATACCGTAAATACGTGAAGGCAGGGATAATGGATTGTTTCATATTCAGAATTATACGTTTAACTAAGTTTATTTGCCTATTGAAATTTCTCTAATTTCGTTATATACGAGTATAGCGAAAAATTTGATTGAATTGCGAGTACGTAACGTACGAATTTTTTCTTTACATCTCGATTATTGTGACCTAATGAAAAATGATCTTATTCTATTATCATGATTCAATATTTATCAAAGAGTTCAACTTTAACTTTGTGGAAATCTATAATAGGATATTAAACAATAAATTACTTTGTTATTCCCCTAATCCCATTAATCCCCACTATACGTGTTTCTACGCTACGGATACCCTGGACGGATATGGTCAGCAATACAAGGGTTCTTCAAAGAGCCAAAGTTGATAGAGAGTTGCTGACTAATATTAAAATCCAAAATGTGTCCTATTTGGGTCATGTACTTAGAGGAGCAAAGTACAAATTAATGCACTTGATCATTCCAAGGCAAAATAGAGGGTCGAAGAGGTGTTGGCAGGAGGCAAATCTCCTGGCTCCGCAATATACGTGATTAGACTGGTATAAGGAAGGTTGGGGATCTTTTTCGAGCTGCCAGGGACAAAGATGCCTACTCTCAGGTGACATTCAACGTTGGGGGGGGGGGGCTGACATGACACTAGGAAGAAGAATATACGTGTTTCTAACTCCTATCCCGAGACTCTCTTCAGGTGAAATGATCCCGGTATGTTACGAGAGTAAGTTTTAGTTCATACTGGTGTCAGGTTACATCGGAATTGTGTGTGGTCTTTGAATCCAGAGGAAACATGTTTAAGGAGGATGAAACCTTTTGTATTTTTTATGGAGAGATCTTTGTGATAGGAGGTATAAACAAGTGTAGTGGAGATTTATGTAATCATTGGAATTACAAAGTAATTTGTTGAAAAATAAATAGTATTTTTTCAATTTTGCAAAATTTATTTATGGCATTTTTGTTGTTTCCGTTGGTTTATTTCAATGTGGTAATCTTTCAAACCAACCAGCAAGGCGTTCAATCCTTAAATGAAAACCACTTACGAACCATTTTAAAATAATCAGATTCTTAATTGAATCAAACTCTCACCTATCTAGTTGAAAAACAAGCTTCTTATCAACTAGACTACATAGGCCGTCCTCCGGTTTAGTATATACGTTGAAAAAATTAAACACTGACAAAAAATAATGAATAAATTCTCTATCTGAATGAAGTAAAGAATAAATTATTGTACCCTAAATGGATATTAATACCAGACCATTAATAACTTTCTCATCACGCACACTTCCTTCTGGTGGAAGGAGAGGTGGCGTGGAAATGGCAGCTTTAATTCAAAAGAAAAAATAAAGGTCAATGGACGAAGTCGACTTCAAAAAAATTTGAAATTATTTTTCAATCAATCTTTTTCTATATTTTCCTTTGGTGATCAAACTCACTTCATGAACTATTTCTTTTCATTGAAGCATTTCCCATACAGTATCAAATTAAGGAGCTTTTTGAAGGTTTCCATATTATAAATTATAGAAATAAATTGAAAATTTATATGGTGTCGTTTAGAAAGCAGAAATACCGCAATGGCGCTCTAAATAAACACTTTTTTTAAATTTTATTTCATTATTCGCAATCGCTAATATTGAGAGATTAAAAATCTTACACAATTTTATTTTTTATTTATTTTACACGTGACAAGAAATATACATAATTTGCGAAAAAACAACAGATAATTTAATTTAGACACAAAATTTGAAAGGATCTGGGTTTGTTGCCTTTCATCTCGTGTGCCCAGTAAACTAGGCTTTTGTCTATATCTCACTGAGGAAATGAGTTGAGTGTAAAGACAAAAAGGTGGCTGCGCCTATAAAATTCGGTTATTTAATGCATACGCATATCACATTTTCCCACAATCCATAAAAGGTCTATTGTATGCGGTTGGACTAGTGCAAGCAATTTACAAAAGCTGAGTATGGTTGCTCAATCCTCCTCAATAAGGTGGTTAGTGCTCTTGAAATTTCAACATATAATATATCTCAAAGTGCACGTATTATACAAGTACAACATAATTACTTTCATGTATTTTGTTTTTAAGCAGTTCTGAAGTTTGGTTTCCTCCCCCATACATTTAGTTCCCGTGCCAGTAGTCTGTAGCACAGATGGAAAACGAAAATATGAGTTTTGGCAGGGTTGAGTTTAATGTGATTATTTAAGTAATAAACACACAGCTATTTCAATGCTAGCTGCATTTCTTCTACGATTCCGTCGTATCTGTCACTCCGTATTGCTAGTACTAGATCGTACTGCGTATTTGAAACGGTTGTTTTCTAGTGATGACTGGTTGTTTCAATATATATTAACACTGATAACAATAAACTTCCTTGATGGAGTCATTTTATGATTTATCCGTATAATCTTTTAATTCTGCAGGATGACAAAAAATCTGGTTTCAGGTGAGCTCGCCAATGATCGAAGCAATGAAGGCATAATTTGATACGGTATTTGCATTTGACAGGAGTAATTGGGTTTTACCCTTTATTAATGGTACTCGAAAGGTTAAAAAGCAGCCTCTGTTATTATCTTGATCTAAAAGTTTTTTTAATGTGTTGAGTAAAGTTTAGAGCCTGGCCGTGCATTATTTGCCAGGTCTAAATTCTGCATGATTAGGTGTAATATTTTCGTCCAAAATTAGCATGATGCACTTCAAGAACATTTTTTCAAAAATGTATAAAAAATAACTGAGTGATTCAGTCACTCTTTACAACCCGTCACTCTCCAGCAAACTCATCGGTCATACTGCTGTACTGAATCCGACGGCACACCGATGTGAGACGATTGGAGCATATTGACATGTAGAATATAAAAAATGCCTTTGTCATTCGAGGGAAGTAACATATGTAACACAGATTTGAACTAATTCACGGAAGTCTAAAGGTCGATTTACACACATCAGTGAAGGTGACCGGTACGTGCCATGACAGTGCCGGACAGTGCCATGATGGTCCCATGATTCCACCGGCCGTGATCTTAACAGTGATTTCTGTACATTCAGTTAGAGCGTGATGTCTGTATTAAATTCAAAAAATAATTCTCGTGATCCAATTATTATTTGTTTTTTTTAAATATAGTAGAGGCGGTATCGATTGGGCAAAGCGTTTCATCTTTTCAAGATTTACAGACACACTACAGGTGACTCTGACATGTCTTGTGAGTATGCTTTGTTGTTACTTAACGAATCGGAATAATAACAAAAGTTTTTTTTTTATATTGATATATTTTTTTAAATACTTACAAAAGTATCGAAACCTTAAGATAATCACTCGGATCAAGACTTGACTCGGAATAATAACAAAAGTAGTTTTTTTAGTAATAATAGTAATAATAAAAGTAGTTTTTTTTTAAATGATATATTTTTTTAAATACTTACAAAAGTATCAAAACCTTAAGATAATCACTCGGATCAAGACTTGACTCGGAATAATAACTAAAGTGGTTTTTTTAGTAATAATAGTAATAATAAAAGTAGTTTTTTTTAAATGACATATTTTTTTTAAATACTTACAAAAGTATCAAAACCTTAAGATAATCACTCGGATCAAGACTTGACTCGGAATAATAACTAAAGTGGTTTTTTTAGTAATAATAGTAATAATAAAAGTAGTTTTTTTTAAATGACATATTTTTTTTAAATACTTACAAAAGTATCAAAACCTTAAGATAATCACTCGGATCAAGACTTGACTCGGAATAATAACTAAAGTGGTTTTTTTAGTAATAATAGTAATAATAAAAGTAGTTTTTTTTAAATGACATATTTTTTTTAAATACTTACAAAAGTATCAAAACCTTAAGATAATCACTCGGATCAAGACTTGACTCGGAATAATAACTAAAGTAGTTTTTTTAGTAATAATAGTAATAATAAAAGTAGTTTTTTTTAAATGACATATTTTTTTTAAATACTTACAAAAGTATCAAAACCTTAAGATAATCACTCGGATCAAGACTTGACTCGGAATAATAACTAAAGTAGTTTTTTTAGTAATAATAGTAATAATAAAAGTAGTTTTTTTTAAATGACATATTTTTTTTAAATACTTACAAAAGTATCAAAACCTTAAGATAATCACTCGGATCAAGACTTGACTCGGAATAATAACTAAAGTAGTTTTTTTAGTAATAATAGTAATAATAAAAGTTGTTTTTTTTTATAATGATATATTTTTTTATGTTTCGTTCATGTTTCTGATAAAACAATATAAATAAAACAAATAAAACAAAATGAAAACTTAAAAAAACACTAAAAAAAGTAAATCAAAATCACGGCCGTAATACCAAAAATATCGTCCGAAAGTAATTTGATGTTTCACTGTTTGCACGTTCGCGCGCCGACGAGACTTCAAATCCATAGAGCACTGGTCCCTAAAGTGGGGTACGCATACTCCGAGCCTCTCTTGAGGTTTCTTACTTAATAGCGAAAGATAAAAAGCCACACACAATTGGCGAAACACTTCTTCTTCCTGCAGCAATAAAAAGGGTGGAAATAATTCACGGAGAGGAATATGCTCAGAAACTAAAATCTATTCCCTTGTCGGCAAATACCGTTGCCAGGCGAATCGACATTATTGCCGATAATTTAAAAAAACAATGACAATAATTAATTTTCGGCAATGACAATAATTAAAACCAAAAACAGAAATAAATTAGAATTAGAACCAGATCTTGGAATAGCATTAACACAGGGAATCAAGACAGATTTTACCGAAATTAGTCAACAAATTCAATCACGTTGTTCCCATTAAATTATAATTTTAAATTTCTCTTGTAATTTATCAATTGCATGTACATATATTGTTTCATTATCGCGTGTGTGTGTATGGGTGTATGTATGTATAATTTGGGGGTACAATTTATGATTAATTTCGTCATAAAAGGGTATGCGGTCAAAAAAATTTGGAGATCACAGCCATAGAGTAATATTTTTGACCATGTCGGTTTTAATCATGGGCTGGTCACGATATTGTCACGTCATTAATGCGTGTAAATAGACCTTGACGGCGACAGCATTGCTTGCACTGTCGCGGTCACGCACCGGACAAGTGTGAACAAGACCCTTCAAATCCATAGAAGAATATTTTTGACCATGTCGGTTTCATCCCGGGCCGGTCACGGTACCGTCATTCACTGATGTGTGTAAATCGACCTTTATGCGTTACTGCACGGTCGTGCACCTAAAACTGATTATATAATTTAAATATCAAAGAACATTAGTGTTTTATTTGCAATGACATCAACTCTAGAGCTTTTTCCGTATTTTTAAGCTTTTCTCTACAAATTTATATTCTATTTTTAATGAGTTGTTGATCCAGTATATGATTTATCAATGGAGTATTTCTGTTAATTTAGATAGTTTTTGCCGAAAATTTAGTTATTTTCCTGTACAATAATAAATGATAAGTTTCTAATCTGATGTGATATTTCATTATTGAGTTTTCTTATTAAGTACCAGGCCTTTTCATGACTCATATCAACATTTTCAATGTGTTGCATCATTTCTCCCCCTTGTGTCTGCCAGTCCATTCATGAGTATGTTCCAAAGCACAATTGTTGCTTCCGAGAATGGATCCCATTGATAGAGTTCTTTGTATTGCTCAACTAAACTGATACAGAATACTTTTGATTCTGAAGTACTTTTACAAATGGAGTCTTCTTGCGAATTATATTATGTTAATAAAGACACTACTTTCACATCATTGTTTATCGTTCATTTGTCTAAAATTTTATTGAATCTGACAGACGTTATAATACGGGTGTGATACTTAATATAAAACAAACCCTAAAATGCCAACATAAAATCAATACCTAATTGCACTGAAAACATATCCAGAACTTTACTTCAAAATCACTTGCTTTTTATTTATCTCGCCTTACGAGTTTATTGCCATGTGGCAATCTCTTCCAACCAATAATAAAGATGTTTTAATGGACCCTAAGTGAAAACCTAACTGGAATTTCATTTAAAAAATCTGAATTCCAGCGGGGATCGAACCCGCAACCTCCGAATCGGCAGACAAGCGTCTTACCCCCAGTCCACGGAGGTCGTCTTTTATCTTTTTACCTAGACGTATACACATAAATACCGGCAAAATATTATGAGAAACGACTAAAAAAAAAAACAGCATTTTATTTTTAAGTTAACATATAATTTAAAATTTGAAGTTTCTAAAGAAGAATAAACTGAAATATTAAAATTTAAAAAAATATCCCATGAGTTACGCAAAAGCAAAAATTTATTGAAAAAATATAATTTGTTAAGTCGAAAACTGTTTATTCTCTACAGGTTTCGAGGTTTTCAACTCATCATTATCAGGGAGCACACACAAATCTAGTAGGGCTATACCGTTATATAATATAAAGGGGAATAACAGTGGTGTTTGACTAAAAATAACAATGTCTTTAAACCTCCACAGTGTAAATGCCCTACCTTTAAATAAGTCATTAAAAATGTTTTTACAATTTATGTTACTATAATAAAAAAGATAATCTTAATTAATATTATAAGTCGGTACCTCGTGTATTCGTGTTTTTTCTTGCTCGAGTTGCCTCCAAAAGTATGAGTTCTCCAAATAGCTGATTTTTTACCTGAAAAATTATAAAAACATTAGGTTTTTTTAAATAAATCGTTATAACGTTACTTAAGTTTCTTTGTAACCGTTACGGAAATTTAAGATATTATTATTTATTTATTTATTGACAAAATAAATGACACTTAATTGTCCTTTCTATATCATAGTGAAAATTACAATAAAAAAAATCATCAATATCCTTAAAAATAATATAAAGGAGAATTAAGTGTTAAGGGATGAATGTAAACTTAAGGCTAACTAACGTATTAAGAAATATGAAAAAAACCACTCTGAGGCAGTTTGTGTGTGTAGAACGAATGAATGAAGAAACACTAACAATATAAATGAATTATGTAAATGTGAGTTGAAGGCATAGTAAACTGATTATTGTTTATGTAAAAAGAAATAAAATGAATAAATAAAACACTTATTTAAATTTTTTGTGTTCAGCACTGGTTTATTTGAGTAAATTACCGGTTTCGAAGACCTCAGTCTTCATCGTCAGGTGAAGATAAACTAAATTGCTTACACTATATTTCTTCTGCAAGTTTAAATAGTATAATAAGAATGAGGTAGGGGGAGAGAAGTGGACAGAGTTGTGATGCAATGGCAAATGGGGCGGGGAAAAAAATTAAAATGAATCTTACGGGCAGACCAGAATATGATTATTGTTTGATAATATTCATGATATGATTATTGTTTGATCAAGTGAATGATATTTGGAAAGAAGGGAACGTAAAAAGGTCAAACAAATCATAGGAGTTGAATGAGAAGGTGCATAGCTGTATAAGTTGCGAAAGATATGTGGCAATACCTCCCTACCCTGGCAGGGAAACGGCGTGATGATACCGATGTACGAGTATGTAAACTTCAAGTGTATGTAAACTTCAAATGGTCATAAATTTTAAACTGATAAAGTCTTATACATTTATAATACAAATACTCGTATATTTTTCAAGATTGTATTAAATAGCCTAATTTGCAATTTTTCCTCCTTACTCAAAGTCCAGGTGCTGCTAGAGGCTTAAAATAAATGTATGTTAATTCCTATTTAATGCAAACTTCTTCTGCGAATGGATTTGCCAACAAAACTTTTGTATATTTTCAAATAATATTTTACGAAACACTTCAGAAAACTTTTCGTTTAACTTGCCAAGTTTCGTAACAATGCTAAATTGAAAGAAAGCGTTCAAATATTGAGAAAATTTATATTTATATTCGTTATCGTTGCTATTTTCTTTATAGTATATAAATTAAGCTATTCCGTATTGTTTTGCAAAGCCGGTTCAAAAAAAAACTACTACCAATATCCATACTGTGCATTATTTACCTCTTACGATAAACACGTCAGCAATTAAACATTTTTTAAAAGCATGTATGTAATAAGACAAATTTTAATAAGCATGTCTGTAATTAAAATCGTTTTCAAAAGCATGTCTCTAGCTAACACATTTTAAGCATACCTATAATTTAACATTTTTTTAGCATGTATGTTGCAAGATATATTTTTATAAGCATATCTGCAATAAAACATATTTTTATAATCGTGTTGACCATATTATGGTTAAACATATTTTTATAAGCATGTTTGTAATAAAATATTTTTATAAGTAAGTAAGTAGTATGAACCGACTGGAAGCATTCGAAATGTGGATGCATTGGACAATGCTACGGATACCCTGGACGGATATGGTCAGCAATACAAGGGTTCTTCAAAGAACCAAAGTTGATAGAGAGTTGCTGACTAATATTAGGTGAATAAAGGTGTCCTACTTGGGTCATGTACTTAGACGAACCAAGTACAAATTACTGCACCTGATCATCCAAGGCAAAATAGAAGGTAAAAGAGGTGTTGGGAGGAGGCAAATCTCCTGGCTCCGCAATATACGTGATTGGACTGGCATAAGGGACGTTGGATATCTTTTTCGGGCTGCCGGGGACAAAGATGTCTACTCTCAAGTGATATTCAACGTTGAGGGGACCTGATATGACACTGAGAAGAAGAAGAAGTAGTTGCAAATGATAACCATAAATAAATCAATCATAAATTTCGAGGGTGTTTTTCACTAGTTAAAAATATTTTTTTTTAAATTTGTACTGTAACGTGAACACGTGTTTGGCACAATCAACCATTCCACTCTCACCAGCGATCAGAGCAGAACCCTGTTAGCGTATTGCGTGCGCCCCCTACAAGGCAATTTCGAATTCATCTACATATGTTGACGTGCATAACTTTCCAAAATCGTATGCTATGTGTACACAAGTTGAATATGTATTTCGTTTGTTAGCACAGTAGGAATATCCGATAATGTTGTTTGGGGGTTTCACTTCAATTGCCTCATTGATTCGGCATAAAATATAGTTTTTTGGCGTAATCTATATAGTTGATTCCAAAAAAAGAACGTCAGCCTTAATTTAAGTCAACTCAAGACGACATAAATTCTGGAAAACATTTTCAACTAGTAAAATGGAAAGTGTATTTTTCTCTTACGGACTAAATCATTTTCCCCGGGTAATATGTAAGAGGATACGGAAAGAGATGGAGAGAAAAGGCGATGTATCATCTGAGGTTAAGTAGGATCGTTGAGGATGCTTAAGCTCTTCAAGAACTCTATGCCCATATGAGATAAGGTATCATTAATAATTATTGTCTCACTGACAAAAAATATACTTTAGGAAATAAACCTGAATTTTTACTACCCATTGAATATAGCAGTTGGTAGCAAGAACCATTTAATAAAATAAGAAGCGTATTCTGCGATGATAATTTTAACTTGAACAACGGTTAGTCAAATGCTACGTTTGGTCAGTGTTATTATATGGGACTGAATCATGGACCCTTAAAGTTGGTAGTATGAACCGACTGGAAGCATTCGAAATGTGGACACACCGGAGAATGCTACAGATACCCTGGACGGATATGGTCAGCAACACAAGGGTTCTTCAAAGAGCCAAAGTTGATAGAGAATTGTTGACTTATATTAACATCCGAAAGGTGTCCTATTTGGGTCATTTACTTAGAGGAGAAAAATACAAATTACTGCACCTGATCATCCAAGGCAAGATACAGGGCTGAAGACGTATTGGCAGGAAGCAAATCTCCTGGCTCCGCAATAAACGTGATTGAACTGGTATAAGGAGCGTAGGGGATCTTTTAGGGGCTGCCGGGCACAAATACGCTTTCTCTCAGGTGATAGTCAATGTTGGGGGAACCTGGCATGACACTAGGAAGAAGAAGCAAGAACCAAGTCAAGATATTTCGGAAACATTTGTTTTGGCTACATGTGATTTATTTGCTTACGTATTACAAAGCACTAACGAGAAAAATAGCGAACCCCTTGTTGATTAACAAACAATATATGTTACCTAACAAATAATCATTCGAATGAAGATTGTTTTTGGTACCGCATTCACAAATTGAACATTTCAGATAGTTGCCATTCGTAGACAGGATATAATTAGAAAAATACAATTTATATAGCGCCATTGAGAGTTTGTATACCAATTAAATTATTACCTTGATGTACGGATGACCTTGTATGAATGAAAAATTGACCTTGTGGAACGATTTTTCGGATATTTGAGAATAAACCACTTTGTTATTTCAGTAATCACAATAATCCCCGCTACAGGTATTTATTCCTCATATCCCGAAGCTCTGATCATTCCACCTGAAGAGAGCCTTGAGATAGAAGGTAGAAACGTGTGTGGCGGAGATTAATGTAATTAGTGGAATAACAAATAAATTTACTATTTTATATTTTAATATGGAGGCTATAAAATTAAAGCTGAAATTTTTTATGAACTTTTGGATATTGATATCTTTCAGTTTTGTACGATTTGATGCCTACCTGATTCTTTCTCATTTTTGTTATAACTTTTTAAAATTGTATTTTTTTTTATATATTCTGACCTTAATATGTTGATCACTCACTTCTGTTTTTTTTATTGTTTTGGCCATAAGGTTAATTGTACCGTTTATTAATATAAAAAAATAAATCTTCCGTATGTCGGTAAATAGATTGAGGGTATATCTCAGTAATGAACTTGTAGTTTTTACTTAGCCACTTCACAAGAAAACGTCTTTAATTATTGTTCCTACTGTGGTTACAATGGTTTACACAATTAAAGTTTTTCACTTTTTAACGTTTTGTTTGATGTAATTAACGTTAAATTCGTAGCAACTATAAAATGTAATAAAACAAACTTTATTTCACACAAAACATGTTTCAACGTTTGATTTTTAACCATGAAATAAATATAATTATTTATTTTAACAATAGGATGTCATAAAGTGAATGTTGAAACGTTCTCGAAATACTTTATTTATATAAAACCCGATCAGGTCTTCCCGGCGTTAGCAATCAGCTGTGTAAAACATTCTGTACCCTGAGTAAGATGAATCAGCGCCCCAACACCCCGTCAGATCCCTGACATTGCGAAGCTAAGACATCTGTCTTCTTCCGACACTTTGAGGTTAGACCTTCCCCTATAATTATGATGTGAAGGAGAAAATATTTATAATCTCTATTTAAGTTATTTTATTGAATGAGAGTTTATATCATTCGAATAAAATATGAATTAAAAAGTTTCCAAATATTTTATTAAGGTTCAGGAAAATTAAAGCGCTTCATTTGTTTTCTTAAAAAAAAATTAATAACGATTCGATTTAGTATTTTAATTAGAAACATTTATAAAAGAAATTTTCTAATAAGGTGTAGAATTTAATCAAAATATTTTAATGTTGTTCTTGACCGTTGTTCATGTAGTATATCTCATCATAATTGGTTGTTTTGAGGCACCATTGTTTTCAGTCTCAATAATAGGTTTAAAGAAGGTGCGTAACTCACAATTCATCATCGTACCTGTTTTAAATATAGTATTACTGCACGAGAAAGGTAACAACATATGATCTAACCTTTATTTCATTTTTATGTGTATCATTGGGAATCGAACCCAAAACTCCCTGGTGAAAGACAATAGTATCACTGATTGAGCTACAGAGGTTGTCTTTTTAATTAGAAGACAATTTTAATTAATTTTGAGGTATTTGTGTATTGTATTGTTGTTCATAGTACAACCTTATTTTATTTACCGACATATGAAAATCTTTACCTATAAGGAATATGTAATTGAAGTTATTTGTGAAAACCAGAATGAAACATAAAAAAAACACTATTAACAATTAATAATAGTACATAATTAAAAACAAATTATAAAAAAATAACGAATGCTTTTTTAAAACCCGTCTTTGTCTCGTTTCATTATTTTTCTTATATTTTGCCTGAAAATATTGTATTTCAAAGTTTTGTTAAATATTCTGTGAATTTATTAATTCATCAAATATTTAATTACCGTTAAGGATAGACTAATTATTTTACAGTTTGGCGTTTCCTAAATAAGATTTTAATTTCGGCTATGCTTAATTATAAATCCGGGATAAACTTCGTCTAAACTTTCGTTTTCTTATGAAATTTCTTCTCAAGACGATGAGATGAAGTATTTTGCGAATTTCGCGATGTAAATTGTTGTACATTGAAACTTGAATTCAGCATCTCTCTGGTGGGGGAACAAACAAAATCCGAAATGAGGATATTTACTGGGCAATGTGGACTTCCGGTTTTGGATTGCACTTAAATAAGGCTCAATATTAAAAATATTTATTAATTAAAATATATTTTTGTTTTGACACGTACATATATATTATAACATAATGCGCTTTTTCCTGTTAGTAAACACCTTTCCTGTATGACAATCAGACTTTCACATACACATATCTTTCCATCTTCTGCATCCATGCACCTTTACATACAACTTGTTACGATTTTTCTGACACTATACATTTCTTTCATTAAAAATATAATTTACTTGATCCGACCATACTCCTTTGGTCTTCCTCTGTCATTCTTTCCACTCACGTTTGCACTGTATATTTGTTTTTTTAGTGTTTCTTCATTCATTCTTTCTACACGCCCAAACCCTCTCAGAATGCTAATCTTTATCTTACATAATATAAAAGCTTAAGTTCACACTCATTCTAACTCACTTTATTTTGTGTTATGTAGTTAATTTTCACATCACGTATGTATTTTTCTCATTACACGCATTTTTACAGGAGTTTAGGCAATTTCAATGCTGTTGTATAAGAAAACGATTTTGATACATTTGAGTTCCACTTAAAATGTTTAAGTGTCCCATTGACGTTGGTTCGTATCGATACAAGACGTTCTATATCTTTCGCGACTTTCTCACAATCTGAGAAAAAACAACTTAAATAGCTTTGCTTTGATATATCATATGTACCATGCGATTCTTAAGGTAAGAAAAGAAATGGATGAAACTTTAAATATAACATGGAATCAGTCTAACCTAAGCATTGTATTTTATTGTATTATACTTTCGTTGTATACAAACTGGCTCATTACAATGTGTCAATCTCTTTCAACCAACCAAAACGTTGTTAAAGATGTATTAAGGAAAAACTTGACTGAAATCCTTTATAAAAAAATATGGTTCCAGCGGAATTTGAATCCGTAACCTCTGGGCTGGGAGACAAGCTTCTTATCAACTAGGTCACGGAGATCGCCAAATATTGCACTCTTAATAAACCGGAATCATGTGAACTGAAGAGAGCTTTAAGATAGGATGTAGAAACACACGTAGCGGGATCAATATAATTATTGGAATAACAAATCAGTTTATTGCCTAACAAAATAATAAAAAAAAATATTGGGTGTACTAGATATTTAAAAAACAATCTGATAGACTGGATGTTTAAGACATCCTTTGAAATATCAACAGGACTTTTATATACAAGTATTTAAAATTTTATTACTTTCATATAAAATGCATCACCTGACAAACGTACTGCAACATTGCAATTAACTTCCAGCCAACAAGACAAGTGTTTGAAGGTCTGTGTGTGAAAAAACAGTATTGGGCATATTTTATTATTTTCGGGAATCGAAGCCAAAACAAAATTTTCAATACATTTTTTATATCAGTGTGATTAAAAATTTCGTTTGTTTTGTCCATAATAAGCAATCAGCTATTTATCAAATCCAAAATTATTATTTCATTGTAGTCTGACGCAAAGAAAATTATTTAAAAAATATAACTTATTTCTTGTATCAGCCTCACTCAATCAGAAGGTTATTAAAAAAAATGATGAATTCTTAGTGTTTTTTAATTAACTCAATTAAAATTTGAAACAATCAACCGGAATTTCCAAAAGCTATTGTTTTAATGCAATTTTTTTGCAATCGTCTTTTTGGATGTTACTTTTAATTATTCATCGCAAGATATAAAATATTATTTGTCAGTAATATGGAAACTGTTAAAAGGTAAAATATAATTTTGTTTAAATAATCACAATAAACGTATCGTTTGTTTATTGATTTATCAATCAATAAATTTTTATTTTCTTTACGTATTATTTTTCGTGCAATATTTTAAAAACCTGTTTTAGAAAAATTATCACACTTTTAAAACAATTAACTATGATAAAAATGTCTTATTCGAAGATACTTTATTATATAGGCAGAAAACTTAATGTAATTTTTTTTTCGCAGTTTAATGACCGAAATTGCTCCAAGGACGTTTATATTGTGTTTGAGAAATAACACAACTCGACAAATGAAATATTTTTTTTCATCTAGCATGAAAACAGGCGATTGGACATAAAGTTAGGCTGGAAACATTTTTTTCAACAGCTTGACGTTTGTAATTTGTGTAGTCAAACACTGTTTATTCTACTTTTTATAACGGTATTACCCTACCGGTTTCAAGATTTTTACCTTATCATCAAGGCAGCCTGAAATTTCTAAATCAGCAAGTAAATTGGGAAGAAAATCTGGTAAATACGTACATTCCCAAGATCTCACCGCTACTTGCTGAAGCTGTCTCCATCCACATACAATCTGGGCCCAACCCGACACGTTCGAACATAATTCAGTCTTGTTTGTGCTCCCCTGATGATAAGGTGTTAACCTTAAAACCGGTAGGGTTATACCGTTAAATAAAGTGAAATAAACTGCTCCACAGCATTGATGTCTAGACTATAAAGACGTTCAAGTTTTTTACATAGACTCGTACATCTTCACGTTAATTAAATATACATATTTTTTTATGTTAAATATGTTTTTTCTGAATATATGCAGATGCGATAAAGTACCTAGTCTATTGGCCGCAGTATTTACCCCCCTATCTGCATTTTTTATTTGTCAAAAAATGTGGGTTTGACTCCTGAATTAGTTTACTCTTGACGAGAATGTGTTCTACAAACGACGATATAAAAATTGTCCTTTTATTATTATCAAAACCTGTTCTCTTCCTTATACACCCCTCCCTCTTTCTCAATTACGAAATTAATTATATAATTGAGAAATGGGGAGGGATATACAAAACAAGGAAGATATAAAATGTATATACTCGTATCTGTATATTGTAAATATTTCAATAAACAAATTAGCTCTCTCGTTCACTCAATAATTAATCATAATCTTACTTCGAATATTTCAATGAACAAATTAGCTATCTCGTTCACTCAATAATTAATCATAATCTTACTTCGAATATTTCAATGAACAAATAAGCTATCTCGTTCACTCAATAATGAATCATAATCTTACTTTGAATAAATACATAAAAGTTTTTAAGACTGAAGAACAGTATAAGAATCTTTTGGCAGAGTTCAGTTTTGATTTCAGCTCCCAAATAATATAGAAAATTGTACAAAATATATTATAGGTACAAATTCTGTGTTGAGCAGTGTAATTATTCTTAAATACATTAAAAAAAATTACAATATGGAACCTGATATACAAAACAATGTAGTAAATCAAGGAAGCGACTCTTAGAACTGGTTTCCGTAAGAAGACGCATGTTTTTTGTTATAAATTAATTATTTTGCATTAATTTTGCTATAAAATATATTATGCGACGTTAAGGTCGGCTACAGCCGTATCAAAATAATTGTATGAACATAATTAAAAAAGTCATTTTAAATGTTAAAAGAATATTTTAATGATTTTCCCATTCCTTAATTTTGAGATATGTTCATTAACTTGAATATAAATTCTTAATTGATAATACTTTTTGCTCGTGTCTGTGTCACGCATGAACCAAATGACATTTTAGTAGATTTCATATTTATTATGTATTTAATTTTTCTAATGATGTTTATTTTGTTTTTCCGAACAACGCAGGGGCTGTTTACAATTTGTATTAAATATTTTGACATTTTTTTAATACTGAACGAAGCCTTCTTTATAACTCATCTAAAATAAAATATATTGTCGTTTGCTACTATGTTATACATTGATATATTTATATAATACAATCGATACAATCGTCCCGCACTCCTCTATGGCTCCGAATGCTGGACGATGTATAACTCTTACTCTAGGCAACTAGAGTAAGAGTCAGCTGGCGTGTCCCTAAAATACAAAATGGCGTGTCCCTAAAATAGTGGAAACCTAGGTGTTACAGGCATCAACAGCAAGATGGAGGAGAGGCGATTGAGATGGTATGGCCACGTTGGACGCAGAGCACCCGATCACATAGTGAACCAGGCAATCTCCATGGATCTTCCTCGAATAACAACCAGAGGAAGACCGAAGAATTCGTGGGTGGTGCAAAAAGATAACCTGATGCAGAGGCACGGCCTGGGGGACGTAGTCCGGGACAGAAGAGCATACAACCTGAGGACGAGGAAAGCTGACTCCAACAGTCTTCGCAGACAATGAGTTGGGATGGAGCCAGGGAGAAGAAGATATAATACAATCGATAGTAAAACGACAATAATATGACGGTTTTTGTGACCTAGTTGGTCAGACGCCTGTCTTCCTAGCCTGGAAGTTGCGGATTCAGCCCGCTGGTACCTAGATTTTTTCAAATAATTTCAGTTTGGTTTTCACTTAAGGCATCTTTAAATTCTTTCTAGTTTGTTGGAAGAGATTTCCACATGACAATAAGCCCTCCAGGCTGTACTGCTTATAACGAAAGTGTGACATAATACAATACAACAGAAACAGTTAATATTTTTCAAAGGAAAGGCGAATTATACATGTAGCATAATAATGTACAAATAGCATTATTTGGTGTATAAAGAGAATGACTTGACTAGGCAAGACCTTTTTTTAATATTAAACAGTCACAGTCTTGACTATTTAAAAAAAAATCAGCTCTTGTTAACAAAACAAAAACAAAAAAAGTCAAATCAACTTTAAAACGTGTCACACAAGAAAAATACAAATATACAAAAAGTTATTGAAAAATATCAAAACGGAAAAACATTTCAATACAATGCAGAAGAAAATATAGTACAAGTAAATCAAAAAATATTTTTATTATTTTTGCCTCTTAAATTCTCCACAATAAATCAAAATATTACATCAAATCAACATTGAGAAATGTTAAGTATTACTAAGTACAACTTCCCACTGGAGCAACTGAGATTGTACACAGCCATCGTGTTTCCCAATCGGAGCAATCACACAAGGGGCAATAAAAATCCAAAATTTGCAGTGTGAACCTCCTGTCCGAAGTTTTATATAAACCCTGTTTATATAAAACACTGTTTAATATATACAGGGCAGTTTTATATAAAACAGTGTCTGGAACATTAGAAGATATCTTAGATATGAATTCTTCACAGTCTATGCCAGACGTGGGCAAGTGCGGCTCCGAGAGCCGCATGCCTCTCTTCGTTGAGTTAAGTGCGGCTCCCATGTCTCTTATAAAAATATAGATACTTTCTTTCCCCATCATACTTGTATTTTCGCGACTTTCCTTTCTAAATGTTGTAAGTGACAACTAATTATTTTGTGTTTTCTGTCTCATTTTTATATTTTATTATATGTGTATTTTTTATACTTTATATAGCAATTAAGATTTGTG
Organism: Odontocerum albicorne; assembly: GCA_949825065.1. NCBI lineage: Eukaryota > Metazoa > Arthropoda > Insecta > Trichoptera > Odontoceridae > Odontocerum > Odontocerum albicorne. The sequence goes on from OX463855.1 coordinate 8,816,833, forward strand.
TAGAATGTGTAATAAATTTGAATTTGTGTACTTAATACTACGTGAGGACGTGACTATGGTTTGTCTCTTTATATACATGAAAATCCAGAATGTGCCTCTCGTTGACCTCATGAATGCCCACCCCTGGTCTATGCCATATACGCGTAAATTCTTGTTTATCATTTTGCGGTCTTAAATATATAATATAATTGATCTCTGCTTAAGAACGAATCCATGGATTGTTTTAAAGGTCTCTTTTTGTGTAGGCCAGCATGCATTTATATTTACTTCTTTGAGTTGTCGACCTCCGTGACACTACGAAATTGGATTTTAATACGATTGTATCCATAGTTAAACAAGGACAACGAAAATATACAATTGTGCGAAGAATACACAATGACTTGACTCGTCTTTAATCTTTGCCAGTAATCCTTGGAACCTGTATCGTATAACCTTCAAGAAGTGGCATAAATCTTGATAAACTTTAATTATATTGCTCAACCATAACTTAACATGTCCCTAACTAAAGTGTTAATCCATATACTATTAACACAGATAATTTTTTGTAATAGTTAATAGAAAAATATACTTCTATGCCGAGTACAATTGATGTAAAACTTCGTAGCTGAGTTGGTAAGATGCTTACTTCAGCCTGAGAATTTCAGGTTCATTTTCCAATAAAACCTGATTTTTTTTGCCCTAATCAAGTTAAATAGATTATCTAGTAACAATACTCAAAGCGTCAGAATTATTGCTAACAACGATGACGAATCGAGAGTTCCGTGCCTACTCCAGTGGTTTTTAACCCAAATGCTTGGTGAATGGAGCCGAATATTGTCCCCATGCCACGCTTTTAAATAAGTCCAAATTTCCGGAGAGTTTGAAGGGTCTATTTTATAATATACGAAATAAGAATGGTATCTTTTATGATACTTATACTGAATGTAATATATTAGCGTAAAGTAGTACCCTAATTTATTATTTTCTTCCCTTGGCCCTATGAGGCTCTGAGCACATTGCTTGGATGAGCGAGCTCCACAGCGTTTCGTGTCCATCTTTAAGGACTTTTGTTATGTCTTCTCAAGCAAGATCTTATTATGAAACCTTCTATCGATTTTTTTTAAATTAATTCATTAGTGCCTGAAAAAAGCTAAAGGCATTCTCGGATTGAAGATCTCCGTGGTTTAGTTGATAAGTGGTTTTGTGTTTGTTTCTTGATGGTTTACATTTTTTTATAAAAAAAAATATGGTTCGGTTCTCACTTTTGACTTTTAAAACTTTTCTGGTTGGTTTAAGAAATTGCGAGTTACAATTAATCCGACAGGGTATAACATATAAAACGGAAGCATAATAAGAATGGTAAATACGGTTGTCTTCATTCTCGCAGGTTACGAGTTCGATTCCCGTCGGTGTCCATTTTATTTTTAAATAGGTCGTCAATCTAGTTTCCTAGTTTTTTTCTGGTTGGCTAGAATCCCAGTTAGAATCTTTAAAAAAGGATATCAATTATATTTTACTTTCCAAAAGTCATTGTCGCAGAACGATAAATCTACCAGGTTGTACTGTATGCAACAGCATTGTTATACAATCTTTATTTATTTGGATGGTACCATTCAACTCATCTGAATTGGTGATTCGGATGTGTAGAAAAGAGTGGTCGGGAGGCAAAATTTTCTTCACCCCATTTATTGATCATTCAGTTTTAGAATCACTTTAAAAGGCACGTCTCGCAGTTTGTACACATCTAACGCTTGTGAGTTTGGTTGAAACCCTTTTTTTTGGGTTTTCAACTTGACATCTCCGGCTAGAAGTCAAGCGTCTTTAGAACTAAGCCACAGATGTTCCCAGATCTCTCTCCCTGGCTCCATCCCAACTCATTGTCTGCGAAGACTGTTGGGGTCAGCTCTTCTCGTCCTCAGGTTGTATGCTCTTCTGTCCCGGACTACGTCCCCCAGGCCGTGCCTCTGCATCAGGTTATCTTTTTGCACCACCCATGAATTCTTTGGTCTTCCTCTGGTTGTTATTCGAGGAAGATCCATGGAGATTGCCTGGTTCACAGATGTTCCCAGATGTTGATGATTATAATTATTAAAACATTTTTAAATAAACAACTCACAACAAGACAATAGATTTTTATCGAATGTTGCCAATTTTTAGGACCTTCTCAGCGTTTTGATATGATTTGAGACAGACTATAATAATAACATAAAATATAAAATTTTCCATTCCATATCAGAGAACTGAGAAGAATTATATTATAATTTATATAACATCCCACAAATTTGTAATGTACTGTCTGCTTCTTTTGTGTAGACGGTTTCGCACCAAGGGAGTAGGCCAATAAATCAAGAAGGATTTACACGAAGTCCTATAAGGACGCACAGAGAAATGAGGTGATAAGAATGGATGCGCGGTCAAAATAGTAAGGGACGTTTCCTAAGAATAGCTCAGTTGAAATAATCCCTGAAGTAGATTCGTACTTACAATTATATGCAGAAGGGGTTTGGAGGATATAGCGAAATTTTAACATAGGTTTAATATTAACTTTAACCACAACGCTTATAATATTCTATAGCCTTGCTTAAAGCCTCCTTGACTCAGTTGATAAGATGACCTTTACAACATAATTTATAAGATGCTTGTTTTATAACTCGGGGGATGTTGGTTCGATTCCACGGAGGACGCAGATTTTTGAAAAAGGATCAATTTCAGTTCCGTTCAGATTTTCACTTAAGGTATGTTCAACATATTTTCGGTTAGTATAAAAAGTTGCTAAGTGATTATTAAACCTCATGTTTGTAATGTATACATCGAAAGTGTATTACGATACAATACTATATCATAAAGAGAATATTTGATTTATTTTTATATCGTCATTTTGCAGTAGTCAAAAGATTGCTCTTTGTGCCAGTTTGAAAATTCGTAATAGGTACTGTGTCTGACAGCTCGATCACGATAACTAAAAAGGTCTTATGAATTGTGGAGACTTGCAAAATAAAAGCAATTTTTATATGAAACTACTGAATAAATTAAATGTATAACAAACATAAACAGCAAAAACAACAACTCGTTACTAACGACAAAATTTTTCATTTACCATGTATTTGTATTAACTTTTCGGGAATGTTGCGGAAGTGAGAATTTCCCTGATTGACCAAATTGGACTGCAACATATGTTACACGTATAGCAACATTAAATAAATTAACACTTTTTTGATAAATTTATTTATTGTATTGTAATAAACTTTCTTTGTACACAGTAAAACCTGACGGATTCATTGTTGTGTGGCAATATCATTTAAAGAACCAGAAAATTGTTATATAAATCTAAAGTAAATACAAGACTGAAACCCTTTAAATAAATCGGGTTCCAACTGGTTTCGAACCTGCGATTCCTGCGTTGGAAGACAGACGACTCATCAACTAGACCACGGAAGTCATATTTCTGGTTGGTTGTAAAAAATACGTGGTAATAAATTCACTCAGACTATACTCGTTTTGTACGCAACATAATTTATAGCAAACTCGCGAAAAAAATATTGTAGTTATTTAAATAACTAATTTTAAACTTTTCAGTCTTTCAGAATACGCATTATAGATTCGTCCTTTACCTACAAACCCCGCTTATCGATCCTGCGTCTATTTGTTATTCTTTATGTGAGTTCGGTCCGAAGAGTGCTTTCAATAAATCAAGTTGAATTTTAGGTTTTCCCGAGGGTCCAATCAATATAAAGGACAAGGGTGGGCGTATAATGGAAAATCGCTGGATGGATATTATAATATATTCCTTTTATATTTTGAATATTACAATTTGATATGAGTTACAAGTAAAACAAATAGGCAATGTTTTATGAACAACTAAACCTTATATTGTAATTAAAATATTATTAGTTTATGAATATATGTAGAAACACAAATAAAATATTTATTTAATGCAAATGAGGATGTAGTAACGTTTCTCTAAATAAATAAATTATGTTTTACTTTTCAGTAATATTTAAAAAAATATTTATACGTTATTGTTTATTTCACTTACATACTTTTGAAAGATACTATATTTTTCAAGTTTTTTTTGTGTTTCGCCCATCAAGAGTGTTCGTCGGCACTATATAGCCATAAATAAATATAACAAAAAAGACATTTGAAATTTAAACATTTAAAAATAAAAAATCATTTATTAAATATAATAATAGAATTTCAATTTCATGTAAATTAACGTAAAAATTACAATAAAAATATTATGCTATTGTAATTTATGTTTTATCATAGAAAAATATGATTATAGATTTAGATAATGTAATCTTAAAAAAAAATCTAATATAAGTTAACAAACTGAAATATTTAAACTTGCTTAAAGTGTCAAAATATTAACCGACAGTGAAATATATTACAATTAAAAACAATTTATTTTTAAAATGTGTTAATTATTCAAAGTTTAAAAATAAACGACTATAGACATATTAATTTGAACATAAAAAAGATAGTTGAACCAAATTATAAATCACATGAGAACTTTTCAAGTTTCTACGTGTGTGGCGTTTCATTATGTTGAAATTTTGCAGAGCGAGTTTAATAAAAATGAAATGCATTGCAACTTTTATTTCCTGTAGTGTCTACAAAGAGTTTCCTTTAATGTCCCACGTGACTTGGTTACATTAATTTGTACGTAATTACGAGAATTTATGTAAGAAACATCGGGCTGATATACGGACGATATTAAACCGAGGACCGAGTGTAATACATAAGCAAACCGTATTTTTTTCTGTTTAAGTTGTTCAGTAATTTCTAGATATATTTTAAATATATGGTATGGATGTAACCGAATTTAGTAATCAATTGCTCATTAGCAGGGCTTAGGAAAGATCCAGGAATTGACAGAAGAGAAAGTATTTCTTATTCTTTCTTTATCTACATTATTTATACCATTTTTACTGAACTTTTAACATGAATAACTATGCATAAGAAATACACTAGTAGTTTGTATTTTAATAGTTAATTTTTTATACGGTTTTGTATGTATACATTAATGATTAATTTCTGGTGTTCTTTTGAATAAAAATGGAAAAAAAAGTGACCAAGGGAAGTGTTATCATACATAGAGTACCCGGCGGTAAGTAATATACATCGGGCTTAAGAAAAAGACTATCAGCCATAATCGGCTAACTTCGGCTTTGTAGAGCATCGTTTCTGTCGCACGATGCGCTAATGTCGATATGCACGTCCGTTACAACGTCTGCCAAATCGCGATGGAACATGTGTATGGATGACAGAGACGACGCTCTACAAAGCCGAAGTTAGCCGATTTTGGCCGACAGTCTCTTTCTTAAGCCCGATGTGTATTAATTACCGCCAGGTACAGTACACACAAACATACTATCATGCCGTCTCCCTATCGGAGTAGACGGAAAAAGAGATTGCGCCAGACTTTCCTATAGTAATAACTAATTTATTTATTTTATTTTACATGACAATAATATGTGATAAATATATTATACTCGTACGTAAAAAAATAGGTTGATCTTTGATTATTAATGAATTCTTTCGACTTCTTATTAAAAAATGTTCATTAACTTGACAAGTTGTGAGCGTTGCGAATGTTGTTATCTCGTCAAGTGCGGTATCATTGTCAACACATGCGATGATGATCTGCAAGTTTTCTTCGATGATGATCTGCAAGTGCCTTCTCCGTTGGCTCTAAACCATAAGGCTCGATTAAGATGTCTACCATAAAGTCTCCGCCGTTAAGTTGGTAAGACGCTTGTCTTAGAATCTGGACGTTACAGGTTCAATTTCCATTGATTGACCAGATAATTTAATTTAAGGCTTGTTTTCGAACTTAGGGGTCGCAGGTTCGATTCACGGTGGTTGACCACAGAATTTCTCTTGAGACTTGTTTTAAATTTTTTGAATATATAGTAATAAACTGAACAAATCCACCAGGCTGTACTACATACAATGAAAGTGTTATAAAATACAAATATCATATAATTTCCCTGTTGGAATAATCAGAGAGAACACAACATCGATCTTTTGTGTTAGTCTTATAATTGTTGTTTAATGACAATTGCTAAGTATCAAGTCATTTTCTTATATTATTTATAGTAAAGGCAATAACGAAATTTGAAGACATTGTAATTTGTTTTATTAAACACTATTTATTTCACTTTATGTAACGGTATAATCCTACCGGTTTCAAGGTTTTCACCTCATCATTAGAATAGCATAAACAAGAATCTTTTTTATACCTAAGTATTATTTTAAGTAACATATGTTAGTGACGACATTATTATATTTATTATACTATCCACCATCAAAAACGACAAGGTGAAATTACTTTGGATATATAATGTGTGAAGAATATATGAGATCAGAACGTTGGTCCTGGTTTAAGAAGTATCAGGAGTGGTTTCAGTGCGGTATCATATATTTCTTCAAAGCTATTTCAAAGGTCAATATAGCCATGATTATCACTAATTTCCAAAGAAATGAGGAACTTTGAAGACAAATAATATTTTAAATACACCAAATTCCAATCTGCTAAATATAACTACCTGATAACATCAATTCCTACTCCCTCTGTACTCAGTAAGGCAGTATTCTGTTTCAAGTATTTGATCTCGTACGAGAAGTCCCCCAAAGTTTCCATTCTCAAGCATTCTACCAGATCACTTAAATTGTGTAACCACATTTGCATTGGTTTCCCTCTGGGCCTAGGGCCATATTACATGACAGAAATATGTGTCAGGGATATGTCCCATAGGAAGTGTATTTAACCGAGGTGAGTTGGGTCTCAGAATGTGAACTGTCTTGTGCAAACAAACCAAATTAATTAGTTTTTTCAGTTAAAGTAGCCCCGTTTTACCTCTCGTCAACAAATGTAGAAGACTGGGGCGAGTCGATAACAGGGTAATCACCAATAAATGACGGTCCTGTTTTACAAAGTGTGACGTAAAAACAAGTATCTTGTTGGTGACCCAACGGTGGATAAATCTGGATTTTCTTACCTTGGAAGGAATGGTGTTATCTGAGTATAATAATATTCGGAGTGGGCTGCACTACATATGATACGTACAAGTGGGGACTAGTCGAGTAGCTTTTCTGTGAATGCTGGGATATCCAAATCATGGATTAACAGTTGCAGAATATGCATTTCCAGGAGGCGTGCGGATGTTGGGCAAACTAACAGCAGACTTTATGATCTGGTTCGTAAGAACACATTACTTATGAGGGCTGCACATTGATGAAAAAAATGCTATAATTATATAAATGCACCAGAACTGATGCCTTTTGTTGAAATGAAAGAACATATTAATTGTTAATGAAATTGCTGTTTTAAGGTGACAAATACATATTACGCTGGGAAGTACCTATATTTTTTAATGATTACAAGCAATTTTAATGATTACAATTTTTAATGATTACAAGCAATTTTTAATTTTAATGATTACAAGCAATTTTTAATGATTACAAACAATTTTTAATGATTACAAGATCACGACATATTTCTATAGGGTAGATATAGAGAACGGATCTCCATATTCTATGTTGGCACAAATCCTTCGCTCCTGCTACGTCCATGAACCACCTTATGCATAATCTTCTCTTATTAAGTGTTTTTTTCTCTTCTCTTTCTCCGAACTTGATTTATTTGGTTATGCCACGCTTTCACTAACTTTCTCTTACCGTCTATACTACTTGTATAATTATAAATAAAAAATACAGAATGTACTCGAGTTGATGTAATTTAACAAAAGAGCGCTATAAAATTAAACCAGTATTTTTATTAATAAATGCTACGTTATTTGAATTTCGATCTTGAGTTGATATTATTTAACAAAGTAGCGCTATATAACTAAACCAGTTTTTTTATTAGAAAATGCTACATTATTTGAATTTCCATCTTGAGTTGATATAATTTAACAAAAGAGTGCTATATAGCTAAACCTGTTTTTTATTAATAAATGCTACAATATTTGAATTTCGATCTTGAGTTGATATAATTTAACAAAAGAGGGCTATATAGCTAAACCTGTTTTTAATCAAAAAATGCTACACTATTTGAATTTCGATCTTGAATTGACATAATTAACAAAAGAGTGCTATATAGCTAAACCTGTTTTTTATTAATAAATGCTACATTATTTGAAATTCGATCCTGTGTTGATATAATTTAACGAAAGAGTGCTACATAGCTTAACCTGTTTTTTATTATTAAATGCTACAATATTTGAATTTCGATCTTGAGTTGATATAATTTAACAAAAGAGGGCTATATAGCTAAACCTGTTTTTTATCAAAAAATGCTACACTATTTGAATTTCGATCTTGTGTTGATATAATTTAACAAAAGAGCGCTACATAGCTAAACCTGATTTTTATTAATAAATTTTCATCCTGAATTGATATAATTTAACAAAAGTGCGCTATATAGCTAAACCTGTTTTTTATTAATAAATGCTACATTACTTGAATTTCGATCTTGAATTGACATAATTAACAAAAGAGTGCTATATGGCTAAACCATTTTTTTTATTAATAAATGTTACATTATTTGAATTTTGATCCTGAGTTGATATAATTTAACAAAAAAGCGCTTTATATCTAAACCTGTTTTTTATTAATAAATGCTACATTATTTGAATTTCGATCTTGAGTTGATACAATTTAACAAAAGAGCGCTAAATAGCTAAACCTGTCTTTTATTACTAAATGCTACATTATTTTAATTTCGATATTGAGTGGATATAACTTAACAAAAGAGCGCTATACAGCTAAACTAGTTTTTTTATTAACACATGCTACATTATTGCTATTTGGATCTGGAGTGGATATAATTTAACAAAAGAGCGCTATAGAGCTAAACCTGTATTATATTCATAAATACTACATTATTTGAATTTCGATCTTGAGTTAATATAATTTCACAAAAGAGGGCTTTAAAGTTTTTTTATTAATAAATGCTACATTATTTGAATTTCGATTTGTTTTTATTAATAAGAAATAAACTTATTGTTACTCCTGTTTATAATACCTTTCAGAATTATTGATATTGATTTATTGCCTTTACTTGTCAAATTTTCTCGATCATGTCGAATAACCGCTGAATCAAAATATTTTGGGTCTATTCATCTATCGCTACATCTGATATCCAAATTCGGTGACGTTTAGATTCTATAGTTGCTCCCTTTAAAACTTTCCAAATTTACGAGGAAACTTTTCGTGAATAATAATATTATTTTCTCCAAAGAAAGGAAGAAGTTTCGAGTTTTTCGCATGAAAAGAGTTGGATTTGAATAGAATTGCGAGTTTAATAACACAGAATAAATTGTTCCGAATCAATATTCAACGTGTGTCGCTGTGTAAACAGCTTGATATACGAGAGTTGTAAACATTTCGCTGTACGGTTTATGCGAGTTCCATGCGCGCAGCATATCGCCATTTGCCATTACTCGGCCGAGTGGTTTCCGCGTCATATAAAACACTTGACAAAACTACTTGTGGCGTGCAAAGCCACACTCACAATTGTGTATGATCACTGAAGATATGAGAAAGTTTGTTCTTTCTCGACCATTTAAACAATTTATTGATAAATTCTACGACATAAATGTGCTAAGAAAATTTTAAGGGCTTTATTTAATGACAATCGACCCTGAGAGTTTTACTAGCGAAAAAAATGTTACACACACATATGATACCATCCGTGGTCTAGTTTGTTACACACATATGATACCATCCGTGGTCTAGTTTGTTACACACATATGATACCATCCGTGGTCTAGTTTGTTACACACATATGATACCATCCGTGGTCTAGTTTGTTACACACATATGATACCATCCGTGGTCTAGTTTGTTACACACATATGATACCATCCGTGGTCTAGTTTGTTACACACATATGAAACCATCTGTGGTCTAGTTTGTTACACACATATGATACCATCCGTGGTCTAGTTTGTTACACACATATGATACCATCCGTGGTCTAGTTTGTTACACACATATGATACCATCCGTGGTCTAGTTTGTTACACACATATGATACCATCCGTGGTCTAGTTTGTTACACACATATGATACCATCCGTGGTCTAGTTTGATTCCTATTGGTACCTTAATTGATCGAAAAGGGTTTCTAGTGTCTTATTTTCACTTAAAGCTTATTTAATATCATTCTAGTTCGTGAGAAGAGGTTGCCACATGGAAATGAGCCCGCGAGAAGAGGTTGCCACATGGAAGTGGTACTGTGTAAAACAAAAGTACAATGCAATATAAACAGTAGCCACTTTGTGTCCAGCCTGGAGCTTTTGTTCAATCCCACCACTACCCACAGATTAAAGCGAACAAAATAAATTCACATGCAGCGCGATCAACCAATATATAAATTTTCTTTTTTTATTGTGAGCGCAACGTCACTATGCTGCGGTAGCGAATATGCACATTCTACTGCGGTGACGACACGCCTGATTTTAAAATGAACAGTAGCGAAGACATCAAGGATGAAGAAAAGGATGTAGAAACGTCAACGTCAAGAATGAAGAAAAATGACTCAGCGCAGTATATATATATATATATATATATATATATATATATATATATTCATAAAACGACTAAAAGCTTAGAATTTAAACAGCCCACAAGTTGTTAGTACTTTCACAGAAAGCTTCAAAAACAGCAAAACTATCATTTGACGCCAATAGAATCACAGATTCCAAAAATAAATCGATGAGAGACTAAATGAAGATCTCTTCGTAAATAATTATGTCCAATATCATCGCAACACCTTAAAAGTGTTTGGCGGATTGAACCAGATTGTTGCAAAAATTACATTAGGACAAAGGGACAAGATTGAAATTGAAAAAAATGCCACCAAAGCTCCTATGACCAGAGAGAAAACAATTAGTCAAATTGCTTAGATTCGTCTACGGGGAGCAAGATGTGCTCTGTTGCAAGAAAAAAGATTAAAAAGCTTTCAAAAATATATTACGATCTGAACTAAAATGAAGGAAACGGAAAAATGACCAAGAACATATAATAATATAGTTGATCTTTCCTACCATGGTGTAATTCCTTCGTCTCTTCTCAGAGTTCATTTTATTTATCTTAATTGTAACCTTCCCTTAATTCAACATATTATTGTTCTCCAGCATGACTCCCACTCACACTTGCATAAACTTGGTGATATTCTTAATGCCTTAAAAAGTTTTTATTTGTTGGAACCATAAACCCGATACCACGGCGTGACTCCAGTTAATTTTTTTCTCTTCCTTTCGTTGACTTTTTTTTTCAAACTTTTCGAGGTTTCTGTAAACATGTTGAAATTTCAATGTGCGTTTGTTGTTTTTGTGAATTTGAGTAGATTAATTATAAATACGCATATTTTTGTTATTATTTTCTTATTTTCTTAGGTTGTTTTTTTATTTATTTTTGTGTGTTAGTGTATTTGATTACTTTAGCCTTGGCCTGTCTTAAATTTGTATTTTATATGTGGTAAGTAGTATACATGTGCATACTACTATTGATATATTTTTGTACACTATTCATGTAAATATTAATCATTTTTATGACAAGTTGTATTTATATTCATGCGTACTCAGAATTCAAAATTGAGTATTACTCTCGTTATCTTTTTAATTGTCAAGAAAGAACCGTACATTGTAAAAAAAGTATTATTAAATTTAGATATATGGCTTAAAATTGAGATCTAGTGCTAATTTAGGAAATAAGGTCATCAACTCAAAAAGGATCAATAAATCCAATTTCTAAACGGATCGACATATTTCAGGATAAATGAGAGATTTATTTACAGTTTCTTTGGCCAACTTTTCTGGGTCGCTGAATCTTTTCTCACCCTTATTGATGTCAACCAGTTTCTAGGTGCTATTTTCCGTTTATATAAATGAATATTTATGTCAACTTCATACAAATTTTGGTATGCTCAAATAATTGAGTCAAGATGTAAAACTTGCTCTTTTACTTTCATGAATATCTATCACCTACGTTTTTTTTTAAATAGCACTTCTTAAATGATCATCAATTAAAACTCAGCTTATCTACTTACTTCATATCTTGAATTTTAAAAATATATTATAATTCTAAGGATTAAAATAATAAAACAGTTTCCCATCTTACAAATTATCATTTTAATTTCCGATATAACATACTCCTCTCCTCAACCAATTTTCAAACAGCAACTTCTCGATTCTTACATACCCTTACTAGCTACTTAATCATGTATTTAGTACCAATGATAGTTTTAATTATATTTTAATAATTTAATTATTTTTCTCATTGCCTGACGACGAGTTTTTAGAAATCGGCAGTGAACTCAATAACCAAAATAGTTGTAAATACAATATAAATAAAATAGTTTTATTTGTATATTGTTTATAGTTAAGCCAATAACGTTGTGGAGGTTTAAAGACATTGTAATTTATTTTATCAAACACTGTTTATTCCACTTTTTTGTAACGGTATAACCCTACCGGTTTCAATATTTTTACTTCATTTTCAAGGGAGCACAAACAAGACTATGTTTGTGTTTCCCTGAAGATGAGGTAAAAGCCTTGAAACCGGTAGTGTTATACCGTTACAAAAAAGTGGAATAAACAGTGTTTGATAAAATAAATTATTATACAATGGTTTTATTTATTTAAAAAAAGAAGCCTTTTTAGGAGAACTGGAAAAACGTATATTTAAATAATTAAATTATCATACTATGTTATAAGATTACAAATATTTAACAAATGTTGCAAATAAAGTATTTAATAGGAAAAAAATGTTGATACCATAAAATTGAAAGCAAAATAATGTTGATAAGAAGCACTGCCGTAACAATATAAAATTAGATAAGAAAAGTGATTATCTTGATACCATAAAATTAGAAGCTAAATAATTAAGATAAAAAGAACCACCATAAAATAAGAGAAAAAAGGGATTTTCTTGATACCATAAAATTAGAAGCAAAATAATTTAGATTAGAAAACTGATTATCGTGATACCATAAAATTGGGAGCAAAATAACTTAGAGTAGAAATCTGATTACCGTGATATCATCAAATTAGGAACAAAATAACTTCGATAAGAAAATCTGATTATCTTGATACCATAAAAGAAATGGGAAGAAGATTTAATTTTTTTTTCTCTTTAGGAAATGAAAACTCCACCTTTCGTCCAAATTTAAATAACAGCTACTTTTCATTCCGCTAAGCAATAAATTCGAGTTCTTGAAAAACTCCAGAGAGGATATCCTATTTTCCAAGTCACCTCTTTCATTCTGAAAAAATCCTCAAGTTAGATAAATCATGAGAATCCTGAACACTTTTATGCGAATACTGTGAAGGGTTGAATAACGCTAAAATCAATATTTTCCCTTTTTTGTCAACATTTTATTTACTGTTGGAATTTATAAAAAAAATCTAAAAACTACTGAAATCCTTGTTATTTATTTAAAACTCGTGAATTAATGTTCAAGCATCAGTTTTTCAAAAACCAACTACACATTTTTTTCAACGTATGTACTCCTCAACATTAATTAATTCGTATGGTACTCCTCAATATTCATTCATTCGTATGGTACTTCTCAACAATTATTCAATCGTATGACATTTCTCAACATTTGGTATTCGTATAGTATTTTTAACATTTATACATTCAAATGGCGTTTCTAAGTAATCATTCATTCATATCGTACTCTTTAACATTATTTATTTATGGTACTCTTCAATATCCTTTATTTATGGTACTCATCGACACTATTTATTAATTTGGTACTCCTCAACAGTCATTTATTTACGTTAAGTACTCCTTGGCCTAATTCATTCATACGGAACTCCTCAACATTCATCCATTTGTAATACACTTCTAAACATTTATATATTTGTATGGTAATTCTCAACGTGATCTAAAAATGTCAAAGAGTAATGGAGAAAAAAACATTGAAAAATAAAATTTTTTTTAGCTTCGTTGTCCATAAATATACTTGTGTACGAATTTTTAACTAAGCTGGGATCCTTTTGGGGCACTGAGGGAATATAAATCCCTGAAACCTTTTTGAAGAGTTTATTTTGTCCAAGACGATTGCTTTTGTTCCTCTTTTAAAGGTTATTTTATTTTCGTTAAAGGTGCATACGTTCTGCACGGCATGATAGTCGATCGATAGTATTCCACCTAAGTAAGAAACCTTATTCATAAGAAGTATTTAAGTTCACAGGCAAGATATTAAAAAAAATGTTCCAAAAATATTGGAAAGAGTCAAGTGCTAAAAACAATAAAGTTATTTTCAATGTTCAACTTCTAACCATTGACTGTGAATTCATAGATAATTTCCAGAAAGGAAACTTGTTATGGTTACAAATGGTAGTTTATTTTCAATGGAAAGTATTTCAAAACGTTGAGATATAGTAATTTGTTTAACCGTATCCAATAGAGGAATGTTATTTTTATGTTAAGGATTCATTCTTTTTCCCACCCGGAAGTTGAGCATCCCGAAAATTTTTCACATTGTCGCTTTAGCGATCAAGGTTTTTTTTTTCGGTAAATTGATTTTATTATTTGTTCAATCTGAGAATTGCGGTTCAACTCTACAATTCGTGTTTGTAAATACAATAGTTATTCTGAAAAATATATATTATATCTCTAGAAATGTAAATAAGGTACTTTTTTTCTGGGTAAAAAAAAACACAAAATGTAGACCTTTATATTGATAAGCAATCAATCCATCGTGAAAGAGTTTGATTTTCTGCCATTTTCGATGATTGAAGACCCCTGTGTGCGTTATGGAACATTATTGCAATTTAGCAAATATGTGTATACAGTCTTAACGTGAGAAAACATACAGTCTAGTAGTAAAACCAGTTCGAAAGTGAATCCACTATAAATCGATCTTGGGCATCCGCTTGCTTAGCCTGAATGCTAACTGTTACATCACGGTTGCCAATTTTTATAAATGAGTGCTATGATAAAAAAAATTAACTGACGCCAAAAATGTTATTCTATGAAACTGAAACACACTTGTATATGGTCTATGGTTGGAAGCGATGAGTCTAATAACTTTGTCAGATGAAACTATTGACTTTACTACATTATTTAACATTGTCACCTCGTATTGTAATAGTCCGTAACTAGTTCAGTTTGTCATGTTACAAGTTCCTTGTAGGCCTACCCGGCAAAAGGTTTTGTTGCATAAACTGTTTGCAATTAATTATTTCTACAACTTTTGTGTAACAATACTGCAAATATTGATAAATCAATTTCGCATTGTTTGGATTTTCATGAGACTTTGCTTACGGAAGAAAATTTAAGAAGTTTTTATGGTCGGAATAAATTGTATAGGCTTGCTTGGTTGTGGGGTATGTTCGTTTTATACTAGAGTTTTTTGGTTCAATTTTATGAAAATAATTTATTGTCAATGTAAAATTTCATTTGCTTTTTTTATTTTATTTTTATATCAAAGCGGTCATTTTACCATTGAAATACAATTTATTCAAGTCGGAATATTATCATTGACTAACACGTAGAATGACCAGCACCGAGCACGTTATACAGCGAACATGGTTCAAACAATGATCTGGAAACCCGAAGCTTTGATAACTGGATAATTTCCACAGACTATATGCTAAAGACCACCACGCATGGGATCGATCTAAGGATACGTTCAAAAACAGTTATGTGTTTTTGATGACCATTTCTTTTCCTTACTCAAACTAACCAATAAGTGGTGTGGCCCACTGTCTTTAGACAATTTGGATGTCCCAGATCACGGGCACATGTTTTACTCCTGTATATTACTTAAAACATCCATTTTATCCACACATTCATTTCTAATGTCTTCATTCTACTCATTTCTAATGTCTTCATTCTACTCATTTTCAAACATTGATACTCCAAAAAAAAACTCAGTGCACGCATCTCAACAGCATTAATCTTACTTTTACTCATCTTCTGCCAAGTCTAAGTCTCACTTCTATACATTAAGATGGGCACTAACAAACTATTATGTAATGTTATTCTTGCTACTGTTGATATTGCGTCGCTGTTGTATATAACATTGAGTGTTCCGTTTACCTTGTTCCCTGCCGTTACGTTTCTTTCAATGTTCTTTTCAACTCGCCCATCACCCTTTAACATACTGTCCAGATAATATAACTCATCAACATGCTCCAGTTTTTCCAGAGTAAATCATATTTCTTTTCAATCTTACCATAACCTTTGATTTCGTTACATTTATTTTTAAACATGTAAGAAAACATTTTCCAACACATGATAAAAAACGAGGAATCGAATATTAATAAAAACACTCTCTGGAATAAAATTAATATTAATTATATTTAGAGAATATTTAATTTAATTTAATTATAAATAACTGTATTATTCCATTCATTACTTTAATACCCGCGACATGTGTTTCTACCGTTTTCTTACGATAGCAATGCTTAGGTCTGACTGATGTCATATTTTATCCGAAATGTATGTGGTCTATTGATTTAAAGGAAATATTTTAATAAGAGGCATCTTTTTCACATTATTTCGTTATTTATTACAAGTAAAAAAATTTACTGTGGCTTTATGAATATCTAATGTTAGAAAATTAATTATTTTGTATAACTTTTCTGACATGCATAACATTTTAATGATACTTTCTTTGAAATTATAATTTTTCTCTATAGTACGGTTCGAAAATTTTGAAATGTTCTTGAATTCGTGCTAACGTTCTTCTTCAAATAAAAATACGGAGAAAAAACTACTCGTGCTATTTGAGATTAACACTGCACGGTTTTAGATTCAGCGACCTTACGTTCAGCATTATTATGCGTTTCTTCGCGGTTATGCACTTAAAATGCATTTAAGGACACGTTATGTTAAGTTTTTTTTTATTACATCAAAAAGTGTTAAGATTTCGTTGTATGGGTACTTTTAACCAACTCGCCTAAACTCATTCCGCATAAATCAAATAATTCAAAATAAAAAGTGATTTTATTCGATTCCTTTTTTTCAGGGTTTATACGATCTTTCAGGATAAAACAAAAATTGCCTACTTATTCACATTTCAAGGAAAGTGTTTCTCATAAAATATTTGTACAAAGGTATATCGAATATTCAATAAAAAGTGAAACGATTCCTCTTTCCCTTTTCTTCTTTCTCCCCCTCCGGTCCTTTATCCTTTATAAATGTTACACGTTGTTGGTTTGCGTGGGATTTGCGATTGTAAATATACAGTCGATGCTAGAGGTAACATACATATAAAGACATCATCACTTGCGGAGATAAAATATTTCCAAACTTTTCTCTCCAAGGGCATAACTATCGCCACGTCCATATTGTATGGTATTAAACTTTTGTTATATATATATAGTACAACCTAGTGGGCCATTTGCCATTTTGGTAGTCTTTTCCAGCCCAACAAAAAAACTGAAGAACACACCAGATAGGTATCCAACGTGATAAAACCATCTTAAGATTCCTTTCATAACCCTACATACTACATTCCCCTTTATCGAACAATTTTCCTTAATCAAATTATTATGAGCTCTATCACACATTGTATAAATGATATTCTATGCATGGGACACTATTCTACCTTTATCACATGATTTTCATACCCGAATTTTACATATATACATCAAGTGTAGCACAGATACTTCACAATAAGTTTTGAAGATTTCGAAATTCTTATTAACAAAACAGTATTCATGCTGTTGAACTTTAGAAAAAATATTTTAGAAAAAAATAACAAAAATATTCGATGAAGATAATGATGTGAAAGAAGGAATATTAAAAAATATCTGATAAGAAAACTTCCATACAAAAAGGAAGGAGGTAGAAAACGTAAAATCATGATTTCACTGTATGTGTATATTATATTGCAAATTTTCTAAGGACGAACATATAGGGCTATGTGGCATTTTATTCACGTCAAAGTGGATAGCAAATTGCTTTTGTCCCGGGATGATGTGATAGTTCTTACATATTTGTTATGTTATGCTGGCAGTTAGATTTTTTTATGCTGGATCATGATATATAGAAATAACATTATTCAAGAATGAAATTTTATTGAAATAAGAGTTGGATAATTTTGCTTCAATTATCAAATATTTAGAAAAAATAAGTTCGATTTCCTATTTATTTTATATATTTATTTATTTTAAATAACCAAGTGACATTTGTATAAAAAATACACTTGGTTTGTCAATTACACTAGGTATAATATTTTTTTTAACCTGGCGAGTTTATTGCAATGTCGCAATCTCTTACAACCAACCAGAAATATGTTTTTATAGGCCCTAAGGTAAAATCAGACTGGAATCCTATTTAAAAAAGTCTGGGTTCCAGCGGGGATCGAACCCGCAACCTCCGGATCGGCAGACAAGTGTCTTACCACCAGGCCACGGAGGTCATCGAATATTATACAATGGATAAAAATATACAGCAGACGAACACTTTTTTTAACTTACTTATTAAAGGAAAAAATATACAGTAGACGAACACTTTTTTTAATTAATTTTTAAAGAAATCTATAACACAAACATTTGCCAAATGATATACCTATATACAAATGTATATCTTAAGAACTAATCATATTTATATATATTAACTACGACCTAACTCCATTGTAGTTTCCTTCATGTATTTTATTTTTAATAATCTTAATATTTAATTTCAAATAAATAGTTAACACCTACATGCTAACTTATAACAATTCTTCGAACACAGCACAAAAAAAGCAAAATTACATAATTTACTAAATTCGTCTTGGTAAGAATAATTTATTCACTTTCTTCTTGTATATACGAGTATGACACTTACACACATACCCTTTTGAATTATATAATTAAAATTAAACTATTGCCATTTGTTTTTAATTGAATTATTTTGTTTTATTTTATTTATACACAATGCAACCTAGTGGATTTATTGCCATGTGGGAATCTCTTCCGACACACCAGATTAATGTTAAATAGGTCTTAAGTGAAAACCTGACTTGAACTTTTTTTAATTTATGTATCAAAAATAATCGAACCCACAACCCTCAGGATGAGCTATAGGCGTCTTATCAATTAGACTCCGGAGGTTGTTAATAAGTCGTTTGATAAAATTTAAATTTGGTTTGATTGTTAAAAAAACAACACTATGGATGCATGGTAAAGAAAGTTTACGACATGATTTTAGGACCCTTATTCTGATTACACGCGAGGGATGAGATTGATGGAGAGGAAACTTTTCTCGTGGCTTGATTTTCATTTTTCTCATTATAGTTTTTCGATCCTTAGTGAGATGTTAATTTTTTTGATATTTTGTTCGGAATTTGTTTTTGAAAATCCTACTGATTGAATCCTATAAAAATGTTTTAAATGAGATTAAAACTGTGTTGTTATCTGGGCTTGAATCTTATATTGAAACCAAAATATTATCAGAAAGATACACAACAAGGCATAGACAATTTCCTAGTTTGTTGGATCTTGAACACGTAACGTCTAATTTACAATACCATATTTTAAATAATTATCTTTTTCAAATATTTAAAAAACTAAGACCTTCGTATTCTAGTTGATATATTGCATATTTACCATATGGAAATTTCGGATTTGATTCTGAATGGTACTCAAAGAAAAGGTTTTCAGTCCTAATCAAGTATTGCTGACGAATATGAATCCATATACTGGTTCTATGGAACCGAAGATAATGTTGTCTTTGGCAATGTTTCTTTTATCACCATTTAACATCACTTTCGGGAATAATAACATTCGGGAATAATACTATAAGGGTGAGAGAACTTAACATTTATAATATAATATTTCGTTGAAATATTATTTGAACTAAACCTGTATGCAGATTTTTTAGACATTTTGAATTTTCTTGAAACCAACCTTAAACATTTACCAAAATACGTAATATGCTACACAATGTTTGCAAAATTGTACGAATTTGGCGCTAAAGCTTTCCTTAAACTCTTTTAATAGTTATTATAGTATTTAGAAGTTATCGGTAGTCCTTAGAAGGTTGACTTACATAAACAGAGAATTTTACATAGAAACAAACATTTTTCGCCTAATATGATTATTGACGACCTCCGTAATTTGTTTATAAGATGTTTCATTTCCACCAGGAGAGTTTGGATCTCCTTCCCGACAGTACCAAAAAAATAGTCACAATTTGCTAAAAGAGTTCGTCTGGTAACAATACTCACACGGTCTTATTTTTACACTGGTGCGAGCATTATTGCCTTTCCACGTGCGGGAATGAAACGTGCCAGCACGTGCGAGGATAAACCGCGTATTACGTGCATCCTCCAGTAGTTATAAACCCGAAGGCTCGATTAATAGGGCGAAGACAATGTTGCCTCTCGGCCATATTATTTATTATGTCTAAATCACCAGTTTGGAAAGGTGGAAGATAATGTCTTGCAGCTTTTTCTTTATTATGTCGAAATCAACAGCTTTAATAGGGTGAAAACCATATTGTTTCTCGACCTTTTTCATTAATATGTCGCAATAACCAATTGAGATGGGACGATGACAATGTTATTTCTCGACCTTTTTCTTTTATATGCCGCAATCACCAGTTTAGATGGGACGAAGACAATGTTATCTCTTGACCTTTTTCTTTAATATGTCGCAATTACCAGTTTAGATGGGACAACGACAACGTTGTCTCTCGACGTTTTTCTTTAATATGTCGCAATCACCAGTTTAGATGGGACGAAGACAATGTTATCTCTCAACCTTTTTCTTTAATATGTCGCAATCACCAGTTTAGATGGGGGGGGGACAATATTGTCTCTCGACCATTTTCTTGAACTTGTTGAAATCATCAGTTTGGATATCTTGAAAGTCTTTATTACGTTGTCTTTATCTATGTAGAATATGGGTATTGGTTTAAAAAGATATCCTAGGACCGAAACTTTTGTTAACGAATTTTATTCTAGTTCTTGTATATATATTATTTTTTTTGTGATATACAAAAGTTTAAAAGCAAAGCTTTTATTTAAAATTGATGGTTATATGGAGTTTATGAAAAAAAAATACGCCTACGTTCTAGTAAAAGGGTTTGATGACTATCAAAAAACGAAAGTTTCCTTTTAATGGCGGTTAAACGAGGTGAATTGGGTTGTCAATTCATCATAAAGAATATAAAATATTCATATTCGCGTGTTAAAGAGAAGAATTATGAAGGGTCCAGAAAGGTGTTTTGTCTGCAGACGAGATTTATGAGACGCGCAAGATCAATCGATCAATTTGTCAAAATATAAAAAAAAACGATATTAGTTTTTGGGTGTTTCTCAATAAAACATTTTTATTACTTTTAATGTATCAAGGTGCTATATGATCCAATAATTGCACTAAAATGTGAGATAATAAATAATTTAACTTACTTTCTAAATACTTAAGTTATTTTATAGAATAAGCGTTTTACTTTAAAAAAAACATCAAAGAAAACAGACTACACACTTTGTGCGTTAACTTTAAAATCAATTATTATAGATAGAGGAACCTCTGTTCTTATAACTTGGTGAAAAGATGTCTAGATTAAAATGCAAGTAAGTTGTTTCGAATAAAATGCAGTTAGGTGCAGGTACTAGGACTAAGGGTGGCCGACAAATTGAATTGACATTTTAAGGAGAAAAAATAATTCTAAGTTATCTAATTTTCATCCATGACCTTCGGTGTCGAGTCAGTAAGAAGTTGACTTCCAAACCAGAGGGTTGAGAATTCGATTCCCCTAGGCACCTAGTTTTTTTCAATAATGATTCTAGTGTGGATTTCATTTAAAGTTTCTTTAACATATTTTTGGTTAGTTGGAAATCATTGTCACATTACAATAAACTCACAAGGTTGTACTTTTTACAACAAAAATGCAATACAAGTTTACTAAACAAGCAAAGATATCAAATTATTAGTTTTAATACATTTTATTTTTATTTTATCAAACACCTAAAGCAAATCAATATACACGAAACGGCCATTTGTAAACAATTCCAACGATCACAATTATTGTGTTCATCAAATATGTCAGTCAACAGGTTAGTTAAAATGACGTAATTATGGAAGTAAAATAATACACATTCTTCCGTTAATTCAATCACCATCTTCCTAAACCTGATAGCATTGAACCAAAATATCCACATCCGAGATAAATACTGTATTATACCTTCCCACTATATGAGGCTGTATTATTTCTAAATGTAACTGCTAAATAAAGCAAGTATTCTAAGAGAGCGAGACAAAATACTTAAATCAATTTGTTCCAGAGTCGCAGGTGAGTCCACTGGACCATTCAAGATTTTATAAAATAACACAAGATAAAAGGTAGTAGTCTACGAGTCACAAGTGATTGAGGTTCGAAAATGATAATTTATCACTGCATGACTTTAGAACTTAGATAAACCCTCCCTGTGATAAAGAATCTTTAAGAATTGTCGCTGGACCGCCTCAATTATGACAACATACAATCTATAGAAAGGGCTCCGTTTCATAGAGGTGCACTCCAGGTTGATTCCTAAATTTGTCATCAACGGCGACAAATTCGTGAAAAGCCTTGTAGTTGTTATTATAAATGTTAGCAACCCATTTTTTAAGTAAATGATTAACGAGAAAATTGAAAGCTAGACGATACTCGTAATATACACTGATTTCACGAATAACTTCTACGTTTTAGCAACGTTTGATTATTTGGTGTATATTGACCATGAAAAACGTTGAAAACTTATAGAAACTAATAAAATAGACAAGTAATAGAAAATTTTACTAATTTTCATGAAATCATTCGTATGATACGTAAATCTTTTTCAATTTTCTCATAAAAATATTACTTTTACGTTCGTAGAGTTAAGCTTTTACTCCGTTCTTCGATGCGAAATATTAAGAATTTTAGCATACATCAATGGAGCACAAAGTTAGCAAGCGACCACAATATTTGCAGATTTATGGGCGGTAACGCGTGCCGCATGGAAAGGAGACAGCTTGGGAATATGGGAGAATATAGGGGAATATGTAGAAGAATACATAGGGTGATATGGAGAATATGGAGGGAGATGTGGGGATATTGCGTGAAGATTGTCATGCGGTTTTATTGCTCTGTCACCAGTTGTTATTATGGACGGTAAAAACACATTTATAATATTGTTTTATTTGCGTAAGCTATTGAAAAAGGTTTAGATAAACTGAGAAAAATGGTTCCACCAAAATGTATTTTTGAACTCGTGCGTCTTGTTTGATTTATCTTATTTGATTATGTCAGACCTTTTTTGTTATTTACAAAAAAAAACTGATTGACAGTTGGGCTTTTGGCTTTGATTTCAACTTTTTAGAGGTTATAGTCGTGACTTAATTTCTTCACATTTGCTATGGAGATCAAAACTAGAACTTTAAGGGCACCCATGTTTTGTAATGATATCTGTCTTAGTATATATAGGTTATTTAGTTCTATTGTAATGTTATGAGTCAAGAATTAATGTCACCCATGTGAATAGAACTATCAAGATCCTATAAAGTGGACATCACTAAATAGACACTGGTGTATACTCCTTCATATATATGTAAGAAGTTCACGGTCATTATTCAAGAAGAAGAAGTCAAGAGTTTATTTACATTTTAAATTAAATTACGATGACCTTCGCGGTCTAGTAGGTAAGACATCAATCTTCCGACTTGGGGGTTACGGGTTTAATCCCCGTCCGAATCTATTTTATTGTAAAAGGGTTCCTGTCTGGTTACCACTTATGCCTCTTTATCTTTTTTCTGGTTGCTTGTAAGATATTTTTACAAGACAATAAACCCTCTACAATGTAATGTTTTAAACAAAAGTGTAACGTGTTGTTTATAGTTAAGGCATTAACGTTCTGGAGGTTTAAAGACATTGTAATTTATTTTTAACAAACACTGTTTATTCCACTTTTTTGTGACGGTATAACCCTACCGGTTTCAAGGCTTTCACCTCATCTTCAGGGGAGCGCAAACAAGACTAAATGCTGTTCGAACTGGTACCGATATAGACACTTCAACGAGGACTTTGCTCCATTTATAGGTATGCTTATAGGTGTCGTTTAATAGGTATGCTTATAGGTGTCGTTAAAATAAATAATTTATAGGTATGCTTATAGGTGTCGTTAAAATAAATAAAAGATTATATATTTAACGACACCTATAAGCATACCTATAAATGGAGCAAAGTCCTATTTATAAAAAATATATCAAATGAAATAATCAAAAATATTCCAAGTCACATAAAGCCAGCTTCTTACACTAACTTTAATCTCCGGAAACTCTTATTTAATGGGAAAGGCAAAAATGGAATACTTAGCAACAGTGGTGTGTATAAACTTTTATGTGCTGACTGTGATAATTTCTATATAGGAAAGACAGGAAGATCTTTTGAAAAGAGATTTCGTGAACACCAATCTGCCTTAACAAATCCTCTAATTTATTCTGAAATGGCTAATCATTGTCACCGTGAGAATCATACTTTTTCTATCGATGATGCCAAATTCTTACATATTAGCGGCAACGGAAATAAATTGGACAGATTAGAGGCCCTAGAAATTTCTAAGTCAGTATACCGATTGGAGCATCTGTTGAACAGTTATTTCCCCAAAATCTCCCCGCTCTTGGCCGAAATTATCCCTAGCCTTCCTCACCCCCCAGCCTCCAACCATTGAAGTGTCTATATCGGTACCAGTTCGAACAGCATTTAGTCTTGTTTGCGCTCCCCTGAAGATGAGGTGGAAGCCTTGAAACCGGTAGGGTTATACCGTCACAAAAAAGTGGAATAAACAGTGCTTGTTAAAAATAAATTACAAAAAAGTGTAACGTTATATAATATAACGATCCAATTGAATTAATAAGGATTTTATTAACCAACCTTTACAACATTAATGGAAAACCCTTTGATCACGATATTTTGCAATCGCGATAAAGCATGTTTCAATACATTTTTTTTATTAAATCCTAGATTTTTTAAGCATTTTCACTAGTTTTCATGAGTTATTTCTCACTGTGTGCTAATTTTTTAGAGAGATTATGTTAAAAGTCATTTGTATGGCTCGTTCTCAGTAGTAAGATTCGCACTTCTTAATAACTTGAAAACTATAATTTTGTCTATTAGACAAAACAAAAAATTGATGCCAGATTAAACATTGCATCAGATGGAATCATCTTCTTAGACAAGTATACAAAGTAGTACAACTCAACAAAATAATGGTGGAAATACGATTATGAAAGTACATTTAGTACGTAAAAAATGCGGATATGAAAGAACATTAAAGTACGTAAAAATATTAAAATTTAATTATACAAAACAGAATACGATTATATTGTATATTAAGTAAGAAAAAAATATGATCTCGAAAGCACAGTGATTCCTTATTAAAATAAACAATAGACTAAATAAGTTGACGTAATTTTAATAATTTTCCCCTATGATAAGCAATTAATGTTAAGTGAAAGTATATTCTTTCAACAAATATTTTAATATGAAATCAGTATAATTTTGAAACCTTTTTGACAATGAAAACGGTTTTGGCAGTTTGCGTTTGCTATATTTAAATAAGACTTTTAACAAAACATATACGACTATGGTTCTTCATAACAAAAAGTAACCAAATCACAAAGAGATTTGACAGACTAAAAATGTCTTTAAAATAAAAGTGAATTCACACCACAATTATTTTTAAAAATATAAGTAAACAATGATTCGAAAAATGGTTTATGTGTCAAGTTTGACGCGGATATTTGTGTTATAAAAAATTCTTCCATGCAATCATGCTGTTTCCCTGTCAGGATAGGAAAAGAACTTAACTTTCTTATCAGGACACATGTTTCACATCAATAAGATTAATACACCTCCTCATATATCTCTCATGCAGCGTTTTCGTAACGATGAAGCACGTCTGATTGATTGACCTAACCTAACGTAACCTCCAATTTCGTTCAATCGAGGGAATAAAGCTGCCAAAGTTGCTTGCGATATTTGCGAAGTGTGCGGTGAAGATTCTATGAGTTTAAGGACAGCTCATCGATGGTTTTTTCGTTTCAAAGACGGTAATTTCGAGCTGAAATACATGGAGCGTTCTGGATGACTAGTGGACTTCGATGAGGACCGCTTAAACCATATTATTCATAAAAATCCCCTTCAAACCGCCGTAGAATTGGCTGAGCAAATGGATTGTAGTCACATGACTGTATACCGCCATCTTAAATCAATGGAAAAAGTCTAGAAGTTCGGCGCTTGGGTTCCACATGTTTTGAGTGAAAACAACAAAAATCAACGTTTGACAATTTCTGCTAGTTTGCTCGCGCGTCATCGAGCTATGCATGGCCACAAGCAAAGGTTGAAAAATGTTTGAAGGGGATCTTCATGCATAATATGGTTTAAGCGGTCTTCATCGAAGTCTTTCAGATCGAAATTACCGTCTTTGAAACGCAAAAACCATCGACGAGCTGTCCTTTCATCGATAGCATCTTCACCGTACACTTCGCAAATATCGCGAGCAGCTTTATTTCTTCGATTGAATGCGAACAGAAGGAGGTGTCGAAATGCTCCATTTCGTCTACTTGACGTTCCATTTTGAAGGCTTGTAATAAAATAAAATAATATATGTAACGTAACAACAATCACAATATCTTGAAGAACAGAAAATTTTCTTTCGAATGACGTATAACATTTACCATTTTGTTTTACTTTTGGGGCTCATTTTTAAATTGTAAAAAAACGGACACAACTTATGTTAACACCTAATAGTAAAGATTATAAAGTATTGCAATCTACTCGTACATTAAATACTTTGTATTTCACTAACTAAAATTTATATAATTCTTATGAACCGATTGGATTTTTATTCACGTTTGAATTCTTTACAAGTCTTTAAAAGGAAGTCAATCGGTTTAAGAACTTGTTAAGTCATAAAATAGTTGATAAAATACTTTTTCTCAAAGTGTCGTTTTCTAATGGACACCATCATGGCAATTGTTATATTTAAATGCAGCCCGGGACAATTTTATTAGACCATCCTCTTTAGTGCCTAATCCAAGAGATGCGGCGTCTTCCTCTGGCTTGTTTGCCATTTATTTTTCTCTGGATTATCAGTTGTGTTATAATGTACTTGTGTCTTCATTATGTGAACGAGATACTGCGATTTGCGAACCTTCACAGTTTTAAACGGTTCTTGGTAATTACATAAACGTGCAAATACTATTATATTTGCAAACCTTCACAGTTTTGAATGGTTTTTGGTATTTATTTAAACGTGCAATTATTACCTTATTTGCAAAACTTCGCAGTTTTAAATGGTTCTTGGTATTTATATAAACGTCAAATTACTACCATTTTTGTAACATGACTCAAACGGCACTCTTAAATACGAGGCATATCCAGAAAGAAAGTGTACTGAATTTTTGTAGGTTACAATTTTTTTTATTTAAACAAAAAAATTACGTGGTTACCGTAGTACACATGTAAGCTATTTTTGGACATAGTCGCCATTCCTCTCAATACAGGTAGTGAAGCGGGGTATCAACTTTTTTTTTCCTCGAAGTAATTTCCCGCCAACCCCTCCGTCCACTTCTCCACCTCCTCCTTTAGCTCCTCGTCGGTTGAAAACCTTTTTCCACGCATGTACAGCTTCAGGGAGGTAAAGAGATAGTAATCTGAAGGTGCTCGGTCAGGGGAATGCGCGGGATGGTTCATGACATCCCATTTAAACGAGGCGAGCAGTTCCTTCGTGGCGTTGGCCGTGTGTGGTCTGGCATTGTCATGCAGCAGGCGGACTCCCTTTGTCAGCATGCCTCTCCTCTTGTTCTGAATTGCTCTCCGCATTTTTTTTAGGGTCTCACAGTATCTTGCAGAGTTGATGGTCTCCCCTTGAGGCATATAGTATATTCAATTAAAATTATGCCTTGACAGTCCCAAAACACGGATGCCATGATTTTCTTGGCTATAATTGTGGTTTTGAACCTTTTTGGCGGACGGTGAAGAGGTGTGACGCCACTGTTGAGACTGCCTTTTGGTTTCAGGCGTGTAGTGTGCAACCCAAGTTTCATCTCCAGTAACGATGGAGCGGAGAAATTCATCTCCATGGAGTTTGCAGCGCCTCAAAAACTCTTGCCTTTTTACAAAATTTCGCGGGAGATTGGGTTGACATTTTTCACAAAACTTGTCGCGTCGACATTTCTCAACGTGCTGACCTCGAACCGGTCTCGTTGCGGAGGGGAAGGGTCAGGCTACACGGAAGTGTAGCCAACATGTTGAAAATAAAATCAATCCGGTCGTGAGAGCCTCAGTACACTTACTTTCTGGATACGCCTCGTATATCGGTAGATTCTCATCTGAAAATTTTCAATCTTACGTAATGTTTCCTAGTTTAGTGTCCACGACATGCCACAGAGAACACATAATAAGAGGTACAAGAAACAGCGAAGATTCAGCGGAGAAGTACAGACTCTCAACTACAATCTTTGTTTTTATTTTCTGTTATTTTCGCATTTTTTTATTATTAGATATCTGTTATTTTATTATAAATTCAAAATAATGGTGATGGAAAAGTGTAAAAAGAAAAGTGCATGCGACAGATGCATTAATAATGAAAGATTGGAACAAGTTGAGGATTTCTGCTATTTAGGTAGTATTTTCTCAGATGATGGAAGAGTTACGAGGGATACTAAACGGAGTGTAGCGATAGAAAACAAAGTCAATGGGGTACTAAAATCGAGCCGGACAGTTTTAATATGTACTTAGGTTCATAACAGTATTTTGGTGATGTGTTAAGTAAGATGAAGAGGGCTGATGTGTTAAGTAAGATGAAGAAGAGCACTCTGAGATGGTTTGGGTATGTGAAACGAATGAACGAAGAAGGACTAACAAAATAGATATATAGAGCAAATGGGAGTGAAAAGCGTGTGAAATGAAAACCAAGGAAAGTATGGTTGGATCAAGTAAATGATATTATATTGTTAATGAAGCAAATGTAAAAATTCAGAGAAATCGTAGCAGAATTATGGAGAGGCATATGAATGTAAAAGAGGATAAGGGTGTGTGCCGAGTAAGGAAAATATGACGCTCTGTCCTCTATGCCTACCCTGACATGGAAATGGCGTTCTAGTATAGATATGTATGTATGTACAAGAAGAAAGTGAAGTAATTCTTCTTATCGAGACGAATTGAGTAATTTTGCTTTGTTCTCTTATTAATTTTGCTTTGTTTTCGTGTTGTGTTCGAAGAATTGTTATCAAGTTATAAATTAGCATGTAGGTGTTAACTATTTCTAAGAATAAAATATTAAGATTATTAAAAATTAAATGCCAAATAGGAAATTAAAATGAAGTTAGTTCATTGTTATAATATATAAATAAGATTGGTTTTTAAGACATAAATTTGTATACAGGCATACGCTTTTGCATATGTTTACGTTATAAATTACTTTATTAAATAAATAAAAAAGAAACACGTAAAATTGATTTGGAAACCATTTATTGAACACGAATTATTATATATCTATGTGAGTATATGAAAGAATAAAGTGACGTATAGGAAGAGACGCAAATATGTCAGAATGGAATGTTTACTTTGCCGAATGGAGTTGGAAATCTAAATATTGAGCAAAAAAAGGAGACGTGGAGAATGAAGACGACATATAGAGACCTTCCGCTTAAGTGATAAAATTATGTTGGCATTTCTCAAAATGTATATCACGAATGAAAAGGGATTTCTTTATTTATTTTTAACATCGTTGCGGAATTTCTTTTGAAGCTTTTGTATGAAAAAAGTAAACAAGTATGAATTGATTTTTTAATGAAAAATATATATAATATAATTTTTCGCATTCAATACTTGATGATTTATGTAGTGCAAAATCGTTAAATTTTATTCAGATTTTTCTGTGGCTCTTAGCTAAAAAAAAGGTGGAACCAATCTGATATTTTGATATTTTCCAGTTTATTTTTTCACCTGCATTGAGTAAACTTTTTTTGTGTCTTTAAAGCATTTTCCGATTCGACAGCCGCTTGAAGTGCGATATCGAAAGAAAATAAACAGCGCGAGTATTTTTACTAGATGAACTCTTTTAACCAGACTGGCACTCTTTTAGTTTATATTTTTCTGGTACCATCCCGAAACCCCTGACGAAGTCGAGACGCTACACTACGCAAAGGAGATCACCAATCAATGATGTGATGGTAATAATGATAATAGAATCAAATAAGTAAATTTATTTCAGTACTATTGCTCACCTCAAATATTTTACTAAAACCACTTACTCAATTTCAGAGAAACGAACAATCAATAAAATGTACTATACAAGTATTGAACTGTCCAAAAATAAATTTTCTATAGTTGAATCAAATTTTAACTTGAAGAGTTTATATTTCGATGCAATTTATTTGTAGACGATAGTTCTTGATATTTTCAGTATCTCAATAACATTTAATATCTAAGAACATTGGTTATCTCGATCAAAACCTTGATTTGGTCATCAGTGGTAATCGGCCTTCCAAAGCGAACACTTTTTTGAATGTTGTATCACCATAACGGATTTTTCAAACCACATTTGACACACGCGATCGCTTACTGCATCTTCATCATATAAAACTCATATAGTTTTTTGCTTTGTGTTGCATTTTTTTCCTTTGAGGTAGTAAAAAAAAAAAAATAACTAATATATTCCATCTTTAAAATGACACCGAACAACTTTTTGGATAAACTATGGTCTAAAAATGCGCTAAATCATTATTTTTTTGATAATAGCAATGCAGCACGTTTGGTGAATGAAGTTAGCAATCAACATTTAATACTAACGACATCTTTCCGAGAAATATGAAACTCCCGAACAACCTTTTAATATCACTGCGCCATTCAATCGTAATGTAAACTATTCGTTCTTCAAGTATTACACAAAGGTCAACATTTGGTTAGTAGTTTACACGTAGCCCATACTTAAATATTCCAATTCTTTTAATATACTATGAGTAATAAAGAAATTTCGATTCCATTCACGAAGCGTTATGCAATCACGAATTTCTTCTGTTTCTATACGTGTAACTTTATTATATTTGAATGACATTTGACTCATTTTATACAGAGCATGGGATTGACTACGATCATGCAATCAGCCCATTTGTTACCGTCTGTCACTTCAGATTGTCGATTTCCGTCCGTTTCTAGGGACTGGCTCAAAGTGGTATTATTCTAAAGGTGCGTCTATTAAGAAGTTTTCTTGGAATTAAATTTAATTTACAAATTAAATAAGCATCGATCAATCAAAATAAAAATAATTTGCATTCAAGCTGGAAATATTTTAACCGAACTTTAACAAAAATGTGCAGAGAAATTGAGAAATAAAATTTTATAAATTTGTTTAACAAGGACTTCTCAAGATAATTGCAGAGCTCATAACTCTTATCACGATTTTAAGTAAAGAAGCTGATTTTCATTTTGCTTAAAGTAAAAATAGAAAAAAATTATTACAATAGCGTTGTGATATTAACGTAAAATATTTTTTTTATGACAACACTCATTTTATCCAAAATCTGATGTACTATTTTTATACTATATATTTTAACTATTTATGGTTAAGGCATTAATACTGGAGGTTTAAAGACATTGCAATTTGTTTAATAAAACAGTGTTTATTATGTTTATGACGGGTTGAAAACCTTGAAACTGGTAAGATTATATAGTTATATAAAATTGAATGAACAGTGTTTAATCAAACAAATGACAATGTTTTTTTAAAATTTTATCACAAATTCATATATCTAAGTAATACAATACACGGCAGTGAAAGTAATGACCAGTGACAATATCTTCCAGCCAACCAGAAATTACTTAAGCGGTTTTTAGTGAAAATCAGACTGAAATCATTTTTAAAAATACTGGGTTCCAACATCAAAACCGCAACATCCGGGTCATGAAGGTCGTTTAATAAAGTAAACTTCGATCGATCGTTGCTGGGTCTCGTAGTCGAGGATCCTCTCGCCATTCCAACGTCAATTTAATTGGAAAGCAAAGCATACCGTGGAGTCCGTTTTTTTTAGTGAGTGAGCCGCTGTACACCAACAAACTCACTGGCCACACCGCTGTATTGCATCCGATGGTACACAGAAGTGAAACGATTGGAGCCAACCGGCATGTTTTTTTTCCTCTTTTTGAAAGAATAGATATGCAACTTGTCATGCGTATCCTTATACCCCTAAATACGGGGCGAAAAATACCTGCGTCATCCCAGGGGAGAAGCACAACGCTTAGTTCGAATCAGCGACCTTCGTACGGAAGTACAGTGCGTTACCGCACAGTCATGTACCTCATAGGGTAAAATGTAAGAGAAATAAAAATATATTATTTATAGTTAAGGCATTAACATTGTGAAGGTTTCAAGACATTGTAATTTATTTTATCAAACACAAAAAGTGGAATAAACAGTGTTTGATAAAACAAATTACAATGAACTAAAAATATATGTTTCATTAAGCGTACTTAGACATGATGAATGTATTGATGAGTAAGTTTGTCGATTTTATATCTACTTAATAAGTAAGCTTTTTATAAAAATATGCACTCAAGTTATCTTTACGGTTTCCAGCCTATATCGACGATCGGAGCACACCGACATGTCCCCCCCCCCCCTCATTTTGAAAGAATAGATATGAACGAAGTCATACGTATCCTTATAATATATAGAGCATTCAGACAGAAGACTTATTTTTCAAAAATGTGTGTAACAGTGCGTTTACAAAAACTTTTCACTTAAAATAATACTATAGTGGATAGAGTGATACTTAATTCTAGGAAACTTTAATTTATAACAAAGTATATTCCAAGCTTTCGAAAAATTTTGAATTATCCATTACATTAGACAAAAATCGCACTCCTAATCTCGACATGGTAGTGTTTTTCTAGTCACCGAGTATTTTAACAACAATACTAATGTGCGCTCTGCGCGAACCAATCGTGTGGCATTCTAAAACCAATACCACTACACAAGTTGTGTAATACAGAGAGTGTTACTCACACTATTGCAAAATGAGTCTTCTGGCTGAATGATCTATACCTCCGAATAATAGACGAAAAAATGTCTGCGTTATTTGAGGGAAGTAGCACAGCGTGGGGCTCGTACTGACTACGGAAGGTTGATTTTATCTGTCACAACCCATTTACTATGCAGAAGGCATGACTGGCCTGTCATGGTATCTGTCCATATAAGCTACAACTTGTTCAAGCCGAAAACTTTTAGTCTTCACTGGTATGTTAGCTAAGTATCTTCACCATAACATAACATTACGTTGCAAAAAACAACAGTATGAGGACTCACCTTTAGTGACCCAACATAAACCCCAAGGTTACTTATGCAATAATGTTGAGTTGTTTTAGCAGCAAAAGAAATGTCTAAGTTCAATATTTTGATGTATCTGATTGATTGAACAATCTAGTATTCATCGATACTTCTTAAAAAGATAATTCTTTAAAAAAAACTGATTTGTTATTTCTGATAAGGGGGGGTATCTTATAACCAGTTTGACTCATCATAGGTCATTTTTGCATTTCTTTAAATTTTTAATGCAGTTCTTTCAAATACTGTCCAGAATAAAAAAATTACGAATATATATTATATTTTTTTTAAAACTTGTTTCTTAACCTTTTTACCCTTGCGGCCCATCAAAAGATATAAAATAATAATAGTGAGACTTCGCAACCCCCCTGCAAAAATATAAAATAAATGTGTTTGTTTTTTTCCTTTTATACCCGTGAGTTATTTTTATTTTTGCGACTTTCTTGATATTTCACCGCTACCCTCTGGCGGTAAGAAACGATGATCTAAACGTTGACAAACAACTTGAAGTAAACTATTTTTTAAAATGTCACCCAAAAAAGAGTAATTTTTAATAAAAAATCCCAATGCATTATTTTGTCATTGCAATAATAATTTTATTGTGCCTAATCCCGAATAAAATAGTGTTTCAGGATATAATTGATTTTAATTTTCTTTTAAATTTTACGAAAATGTACCTTATTTAAAAAATTGTTGAAAGATGTCGGATTTAACTCCCGATGGTACCCTAAAAAAACAAAGAAGTTTGTCTGGTGACAACAATCACACGCGATAAACGCGTGTTGCCTCTCCTCGTGCGGTAACATTTAAAACACGTGATATGGCTTTCTTACTCACGTGGTTCTTAAACGAAAGTTCCATTACTGAGGCCAAAGATAATATTGTCTCTCGGCCACCCTCTTAGTGATGTCTGCAGCATCAATCGGACATGTCAATAGGTATTTTACAAATTAATAAATGAAACAACAGTGGAATTACAATGTAAGAATGTCTTCCATCCCGAAGGGGTATGAACTCGATTCTCGTTGATTTCATTTTTTTAAAAAGGATTCCAGCCTGGTTTTCACATACGGCTTCTTAAATATCTATGTGGTTGGTTAGAAGAAATTTATACTTGACAATAAACCTAATATAACAAATCAGTATAATTCTAATACATTACAGTATATACAAGGTTCAAATATATTTTATATAACTCGACTAATGCCGTGACCCCGAAAATGAAACAGAACTTACTGTGACCGTGAAGTGAAAATTAAACAAAACATAAATGAAACGGCCTAAGTAGCGGACGGGTTCACGCAGAAATCACTACGTAACGCATTTCAGTTTTGAAACGCGCGGTATTGAAGTAAAGCAAGTCGGCATTTAGAAGGTAGGTGCTTGCAATAATCGTATTAAAATAAGGTCGTTTATTTTTAAAGTAAACATTTCGAGTACGCATGCACTGAAATAGAAGGTGAATTTTTTGCACATTCTCAGATTTTTAGCTGTTTTTAATATAAATAAATACATTTGATGTTTTTTTCTGGTCGATCAAAATAACTTTTGAATACATAAGAAATATTGAACAAAAATACGCTGATACACATTTCAAATTATGTTATAACACTCAAAACGTTTAGTGTTTCAAAAAAATCCTTTTTTCCCCCTTGAATGAATAAGTCTATCTGTTTAATCAAATATGTTTTATTTCTTATAACCGGATCTACTAAATCTCCCGATTTGTACATCAAGTATTGGAATACAGTTGTACCCTAACATACGACGGTGTGGGTAAAAATGCAAATATAGAGTATAAATATTTCTATACTCGTGAGTATTGTAACACTTCCCTTACTGTGCTAAAAAATCCCACCAGCCACGTTGTTGGACTCTAGGTGCACAGTAAAAAACGTATGTTTTAAAACAAAATTATGCAAAATCTGCTATGTTATTTTTTGTAATTAGCTATAAAAATCATTTTATTATGCATTAAAACGTCGAATAATATAAAATAAGTGCAAGAAATTATAAAATAAGAGCCGAAACAGAAAGACAACATTTCTATAGGAATTTCGTTTGTACAGTGACAATTATGGTGCGCACATATATCATTATCCCCACTCTATCTGCGTATGCGTAATAGGGGCTTCCAACCGTTTAATTTTTTTTTTCATAAAATAATATTTCATAAAATAACAATACAATAAAACGTAGCGTGTTATTTTTTAGCAATAAAAATAAAATTCGAATTAAGACAGTGAATAACATATTAACAAAATATAAAATGAATATATAAATTCAAAAATAATAATATATAAACAAACACAAAATTCAAATCAATTAAATATGCAATTTGGAAAAAATAAACACTACAAATAATTTTAAAAATTATCGATCTAATATAAAATATTCATTTCTGTGGATATTTATATATGTTTTTATTTCGTAATGACATCATTCAAATCATAGAGGTTTTGATAAGGAATACATAAAGTATGAAGACCCTGCAATCAGTATATTTAGAGAAATTAAATAAAATATAAGACCTGGTCACCCGCTATCCATCACATATAGGCCAGTGTTAAGGACAAATGTATGAAATTTGTGATTCAATAATGATACCACTTCGACACCGGCCTAAGTAGCGGACTGGTTCTCTATATATACAAAATAATTACTTTTTGCATTGTAATGCACTTATCATATATTGTACACTTAATTTTTCCTTCAAAACGATATAAATTAATAATGTCGAATTACGGATAGTTAAAAAAGGAGGATTATCGTAAATAGAACACAGCCTGTATTCCGTGTTTAAACTTCTTATAATATTTTCTAAGTATGATGAATCTCATTCATAAAAACCAAGTCCGCCACTCTGGCCCTGTCCATGGCTCTAATGACGTTTAAAGAGTCATTTAAACTCCAATTGAAGAATGATTAAACAAATTAATGGCCCTGAAATATTTATCTTTAAAAAATATTGATTATTTCCGTCCGATTTGAGATAAGCCTTGAAAAGTGCTACTACTAAACTGCCAATGAGTGATTAATTTTATATTATGGACGGCTACCTCCGTGATCTGACACGATGCTGGATGCGGATGCCAGATATTCAGTGGACCATAAGGCGCAACAACGTCTCCATCATCGAAATATTAGCGATCACCAAAATGCTTTCGTCAACATGCAAGAAAAGGATCATGCATGATACATGTTGCTAGAAAGAACAACGTAAGTCTTGAGAAGCTAGTGATCATGGGGATAGTTGAGGAAAAGGGAATAAGAGGAACTTCTTCTAATTAAAATTCTCTTCAAACGTTGTATTCAACATTTTGTTTTATATTTGTATTTTTGTTTTTATTTTTATGATTGTGTGTGGTATATTGTAGGATGAACATTTTAGGTATTTCTGGAGTGATGATATGTGAGGAGTTTGATTTCACATGATGTTTCCAGTTGTAATTGAGTGTCACTGTTTGTCAGGTTGATGAGAATGTGCAGCGGTGTTTTGTTTTTGTGTAGTCGGAAAGAAGTATCGATTTTTTTTAATGCTAAATATCCTCAGTGAGATACAGGCAAAAGCCTAGTTTACTGAGAACACGACAAATGACAGGCAACAAACCCAGATTCATTAAAATTGTATGTCCAAATTAAATTACCTGTTGTTTTTCGCAAATTATGTATATTTCTTGTCATGTGTAAAAAAACCATAAACCCATAATCGGGAAAGATGGAGACAAATGGCGCACCAAGTTTCAGACATAAAAGAGAACGACGTTACTCAGCATGGATCACTCAATGAAAAAAAATAAGAAGAACCTCAGTAGTCTACGAGTAGTTGTCAAGTACTCGATGGAACACAGAACATTTTCAGTCCGGTTAAAACTTTATCAACGACATGTGTTACTGTCTTTTCGGCATGCCATAGTGTTACCAACACGTACCTACATATCGCCTGTTGCGAATCATAGTGGTGAAACTCCAAAAAAAATACATTTTCGAGTTAAGACTTTCAAATGGCACTAAAATGACTCATTTTTTACGTGCGTAAGTGGCGAAAGTATATTTCATCTCCTTAACGCTTCAAGAATATTTCAACTTCTTGAAGCGGCAAGGAGTTGAAATATACTTTCGCCACTTACGCACGTAAAAAATGAGTCATTTTAGTGCCATTTGAAAGTCTTAACTCGAAAATGTATTTTTTTTGGAGTTTCACCACTATGATTCTCAACAGGCGATATGTCAATGATCTCTAGTGGTATATACCCAAAACTTCGAATAACGAGGCCAAAGTATGGGATTTACTTTTTAGTGTTATCTCTTAGCCACCAATGTGGACGCTACATGTGAAAAGATCAACTTTTTTATGGGCATGTATCAAATTTAAAAAAATGTAATAATCAACCTATATTCAATTCAGCGATTTAAAAAAAATAGGAAGACATGTGCAGTGTTTTGGTTGCGGATGTTTTCAATGTAATCTTATATGAATGGGAATTGAATAACTGAATTTCACCATAAAATATGCAATTAGTTGACTGACCACTTTTTTGTCTACATCTTTATATATACGAGTATATATATTAGAAGGTAATTTATTTGTTTTTTTAGTGTAATGAAAAAACTTGTTCATTTGGTTATTAAAATAAAAAATCAAAATTTTTTATTTTGTCAATTAATAAATAATGTTTTGCCAAAACAATGGCATTGTTTAACGATCTAAAAAAAGATTTCAGAAGTGTTTTATTTGTATGATCTAAAACATAAAAAAATTAATAAAATACATTTGGACTCTGTCGATTAATATTATATTTATACAAACGATATATGTAGCCTAATTAGCACTTGAACTATCTTCCAGCTCGTGAATTGCAGTTCGTAATTCTGTCGGTATACAGATTTTTTATAAAGGGTTTCATTTTTGTTTTCACTTAAGGTTTGTTTACAAACTTTTTGATTGTCTGAAACAGAATGCCGCATGGTTATTAACCCACCATATTGTAATATATACATTAAAATATTATATAATACAATTTTTTTAATTGGGTGTTTCCTGCAAATATTTGAATCCATAGGTAAAAAATAAGTTCTAAGGCTTAACATTTTGTATAAACTCTGATGCATACAATACATAACATAAAATGCATTAATCTTATTTTTTTTTTCAAGAATACGTTTTAAATTTTTGAATCCTTGTCTAAAAGATTTTCGTGTTAAAATAAATAATTTCTGAATTTTAAAAATAAATTATTTTAATTAAACTTTCATTTAAACTTTATTGTAAAATCACGATACTTTTTCTATTTGAATTAACAGATGTAATAAGTTGAATACAAGAAAAAGATGTTTGAAGAGGATATACCAAAACATTTATTCAGTTATAAAGCTAAAACCTCAACTGATATATAACCTTAAAAATATTGAAGTTAAAGGTTGGTTAATATTGAAAACAACAAAATAAATTTCAATGTGTTCAATCCAATATAATTTCTCCAATTTCCTTATTCATTGAAAATTTTCACATATACATAAATCGTAATTATACATTTTATGTTATTCATTCCGTTCTTAATTTTTATGCGTTATACTCGTATGTTAAATATCAACCATACCAAGGAACTAAAGCAAAAGTTCAACTCTCTCACCATGAAACCATATCCTTATTTTGATACTAAGAGAGAACAGATTTCTGCTTTATTTTATCCATGCACACATTTTTCGCTTCAATCCATACACATTGACAGACGTTCTATCTTTTTATAAAGATTTTTCACTCTTTAAGAATTTGATTAATTTGACCAAGCCACGTTTTCCTAGATCTTTCGAAACTCGTTCCATGTACACTACTTATATTGATAATTTTTCACCATTTATCATAATTATTAACTGCACTTTGTTTCTTTCGCATCATTTACTATTATCCTCATTCCTAATTCTGTCATAAATTATTATATTTTCCACACATTCTACGCAATGCTGTAAATAGAAAATAATAATGGAAAAATATTTATCGATATTTTAGATATATGCTAGATATTAAAATTTAGATTTTGCAGTCACGGAAATAGAAACTTCAATTATTTCGTGTCAAAACTCGATTAAACTTGATACTTTAACAGAAATCTGATAAAAGCTTTGGAATTTTAGACTTATGAAAACAATTGATGTTATGAATCTTATGAATAATGTGAAAACACAACCTCAACGCCAAAAAGCACACTCCAAGTGTCGCAAAAATGTGAAAAGACATTTAGAATGTGTCTGTAACCATGGATGTTGGGAAAGAAAACGGTTAATGACAGGAGTCACGGAAGAAAACCTTTACATGGAAAGGAAGCACCTTGTATTGTTTCGAATCATGCGAAAACTACGAAAGTTTGTAATAAAATGTCCATAATATTTTTCATTTACAATTATTATTGGTATTGTATAACCATTTTGGAATAACTTAGTCTCAACCAAAAATACCGCAAGTATAAAACTCAATATACGTTTGTTTACGATGTAAATAAAGTTGTGCACATATTAGCGAAAAGATTTCAACGATTTACGCAATATTTAGTTTTCACCATATAAATAAATGGTTTAAACTGTAATATTAAACTTTCTTTTGAAATAAAATTCAATAAAAAAGAATTTGAAAAACTTTGTGTTATTTTACACAACAAAAATACATAGCACGTGAAGACTTTCAAACAATACAAATTTCAGAAAATACTTGAAGACTTTCGAACAATACAAATGTCAGAAAATACATGAAGCATTTCAAACAATACAAATTTTAGAAAATACATGAAGGCTTTCAAACAATACAAATGTCAGAAAATACACATGACAGAAAATACACGAAGCATTTCAAACAATACAAATTTCAGAAAATACATGAAGCATTTCAAAAAATACAAATTTTAGAAAATACATGAAGACTTTCAAATATTAAAAATTCCAGAAGGCTTTCAAACCATGAAGGCTTTCAAACAATACAACCAGTACTCACTGCAACATTTTCTTCAGTCATCGTCGTTGCTGGACCCCGTAGTCGAAGATTCGCTCTCAATTCCAACGTCAGTTTAGTAGGAAAACGAAGCTGGGCCGTGGAGTTTTCGATTCTTTCTTTCATTTTCATACTCTTTTTTAAGTGGGTGAGTCGTTGTAAACCAGCAAATCGACCGACCTCACTGGTGTTCTAGAGATCCAATGGCACTCCTAAAGTGACAAGATCGGAGCACACCGGAATGAATTGTTTTTTTTTTTTTTGAAAGATTAAATATGACGCAAGTTATACGAATAGGTATCCTTGTATCCTTGAATAATAGGCTAAATTACTGTGTCATTTGAGAATAGCATAGGAAGGCTGCCCTGGACTGGTCGACATGATATTTGGAACTTGGGGAATTTTGTAAAGAAACATTTTCTGAACAAATTTTTTGTAGTTAAATTCTTACATAACTTTTTCATGCCCGATTATGAAAACTCTAGTGAGGTACATTATGACAAACATTAAAATTAATGTATCAAAGGTTTTGGCTTAAACTTCATGGAACTTCCTTTTATAATATTCAACAATGAACTACTTCGTAAATCTATTTATTACATTAAACCCCGTTACACGTGTTTTTACCTACTGTCCCTCTTGACATTTTTGTTCCAAGTAATATTTTTTTATATTTATTTTCATAAATATATCACACACTTTAGATGTGGGTGGTAGATAGTAACATGGCACCAGTCTGATATATAAGCACTGTTTTTAGAACCAACTGGTATCATTCCGCCTGAAGGAAGCCTTGGAATAGGAAGTAGAACTACGTGTAGCGAGGTTTAATATAACTACAAAAATAACAAAGTAATTTATTGTTAACTAATAAAAGAAATATTTTGAAAGAAGTGTCGATAGCAAAATAAATTCATGCTTTATGAACAATTTCCAACCTGATGATATATTTATTATTTATATAATTGACACTTTCATGCAAATATGTCACATCTGGAGAGTTTGATCTATTTAAAAATAATTTCTTCCAATCAACCAGCTATTGTTTCACAGTAATTACTGTTTTCCAAGACCTTAAACTTTGTAAATGAAAATAACATTAAAGAAGTAACAAAAATTTAAATAAAAGAAAACGGGGAAAAGAATGTGATGAGGAATGATTTGAGATAAATATTGCTTCTTTATTTTTGCTTAAATATCGATAAGGATAGAGCACATCTGGTTGACTCATGAAGATCGTTCCAAAGAGAAAAAAAGTCAAGAATCAATGGAGTGCATGCAAGAGGACAGTGAAGGGAATGAAGAAAGAGTGTGGTAGAAATTTTGACAAAAGAAATGAAATATACATGAGAATTAGGCAAGACGATGTAATTAGACGAGGTGGTAATTCTGTGTGTATAGAAAGGTGGGAAAATTATAATCTATCTACCAAAATCAATATTTCATTAAAACATTTATGTATGGTCTTAACTTAATAAACTTTAACTAAAATTATTATCCTTTTTGTATTAAAATATTGTACATCAGCAAACACAGTATTGGTAGATTAAATCAAATTAACATATGGCAAGGAGTTTGTGGGCTTATTGATTATCGAATGGTTCAATTTGCCGGGACCTCGTCTAACTGTATTTAGTTTTCCCTTTATAACACTCTTAAATGTATATAAAATCACCCAGATAGGAAAAAAGTGTTAAGAATAATTAAGGTATAAACCCTTTGTATCTCGATACCGTATTTTTACGTGATCGATATCTCATCCGAAAAATGGCATATTACTGGCATCTAACATAGGATATATTTTTATCAACAATTCCACCTTTAAACTGAAGTCTCTGAATTTCAAATTTCTAACTTTAAATAATGCATAGAATAATTTATGATGGAGATTCTGACGTCAAGTTAGAAATGTGCAGTTAAGTGTCAGATCTTGAAGATTTTTCCAAAGACCGACTACAGCCTCCAGGTACAAAATAAATAATTATTTTTCAGGATCCTCAAACAGGTTGTAAAATAATGTGGCTCAACATATTATGTCTATATGTTTTCCGTCAACTAATAAAAAAAAACCTGCAGAACTTGCAGGTTTTTTTTAATTAGTTGACGGAGTAAAGCACAAGGAAAAATGTGAGACTAAGTACATGTGTAAGGAGTGTGATGTAACTCTTGTTAGGAGTATATTTATTTTTTTTATAAAAGACGGGTGAGAAGTTTGGGATTTATCCAAAAGGGAAAATAACGCGCGAGATTGATTGATACGAGCGGAATTAAAACGGACTTCCCTGTATTCTGATTTTGACGGGTAAATAATGACGCATAAAAATCGAGTCCGAGCGTGACGCAGTTGTAATTAGGACAGGGAATGATGCAATCGTCCGTTGTTTCTGGAAGATTCTATTCCAAAACGGGCGGCTTAAAGAATTTCATCTAGCACCGAGCAATTGCGTCACTTATAATAAATAATCAAACGCAAGGGTTTGATTGGTCAAATTACGGCCCGACCAAAGATTTGACGAATCAGGACATCGCTTACAAATATGATCAACGGGCGAAAGGGTATCACGTGGGGATGCACAGGTGAGGCGGTCAGAAGGTGGGTGCTTCATTACGAGCGGTACCGTCACGATTACTAGTCCTGTTATTAAGACAGCTCCCGGTCGGGGGAATACGAATTAATAATTAAATAATTCGTTCAAGTTATCGGTCAGTTACCTTGTGGTCCGAGTTATAATATCCTGGTGGGAAATACGAATTAATAATTAGCTTTTTTTTTGTGAAAGTTCTTCTGGCACTTCCATCCAGACGTGACGCGGGGATTTATCTGCGGAATAGTATTTTCCAAAGAAATAATCTTGGATTATTATTGGCTCCATCGGGCGTGAAGCAAGTAAAGTTTCGAGAAACTAAAAAAAAGCGGTTCTTTAAATAACTGCGGGTCGGAAATCGTTCTCCCAGGCCGAAGGCCAAGGAAGAAGATTGGAAGCGGGGCAGCGCGAGCTTCAAAGGACGCTTGCGGCATCATCATCATCATCAGAGTCATCGTTCCGGTTTCGTTTTCGGGGGAAATCTTCTGGTTCTTCCACAGTTCCGAGAGTATAGACATTACGCGTATCGTTCCTTATCGATATTCATGGTATTGTGGGGTGAGTGATCTTTTTTTTATTGTAACCTATCATTGTGGATTTCTCCTTACCTCATAGCCTTTATGTTTGTGCTGAATATTGAGCGGGAATCGGTCTTTAATGCAGGCCCAAATTATTAGTCTGCCTACTCTGGTATTTTTGGTAATATATATAATTTTTTCTCGGCATTATTGCGGAGTTTTTTTTATTATAATCTCATTGGATTAAACTAAGTATTATCACAATTTTATGTCTTTCCTTTGTTGTTACCCTTGTCCCGGAGATAATATCTTGGAGGCTTAGTATAAATTATTGTGCCCATCGCAATCTGAGACGAAAGAGTACTTGTTCTGTAATTTCTTCATTTGCCGCTGAGAACCGGGTAAGTTTTATTGAGAGAGAAATATCGCAGAAGTGTTTAAACTATTGCTTTATTGTTGCATGGAGGCAACGCTCTTTCTTAATTTAGTAAATATAGGTTTAAGTGTGACAATGTCGCCCGTACGTGGGGCCATTTTAGAAAAATGCTGGCTTCCAGGGTATTTGACTGAGTGACGGGGTTATAAAGTGTATAAAAATATAATTTGTTCCTTTTTCAGAAAATTTAGCGCGAAATTCGTAAGACAAGCTTAGGTCTCCATTTTGTTGTTCGAGAAGCGTCTGTGGTTAAGGTGGTTGCGTATAATCAGGAGTATAGTTTTGCCGCGTAAAAAGTTTAGATACGCATTAAGCGATAGTTTAATTCAAACAAAATAAGTGACGGAATAAATAAAAGAGTGCCTAGTTAATTGTGATTAGAAAAGTGATTAGTGGTTACGTTCGTGAAGTATTCCAGTGTTTTTGGAATTTCAAGACCATTTGTTTGAAACCAATCTCGCCTTATAGCTTGCGCGGGGATAGGCAAGAGGAGAGTGCGTATAACTTACAGTAGTTCGGTTTGCGTCGCTGTTGATGCGGTAAAGGGAAATAGTGTTACTACTTTTAGATAAAATCACTTGGTGCTTATACTCAATTGTTTTCGGAACAAATCTTTGTAATATAAGAGAGTGAATAGTATTGAATTAAATTACTTTTAGATTTAAGTTGTAGATTCGTAGCAAGCGGTGTGGTGGAAGCGTGTTTTAGGAAATTTGATAATAATACATATTGGTTAGAATTGCTAGTTCTTAATTTCGGAACATTTCAATTAAGGAGGGGTTGGTGTTAAATTAAAGTTACGTTTTAGTTAGATTCTTGTTCCGGTTAAACGGTGTAGTTAAAGCATTGTTTAACAAGGTGAAGTAAAATTTCGTTGGGTATAAATTTTGATACCTACTGTTACGAATAGGATTGAAAATGGATAGCGCAATGGATCCTATAGTTAATATAATGAAGGCCACGAAGGAAAGGCTAATCGGGGAATTAATTGAAAGGGGATTAGTTCCTGGTAATAAGTTTTATGAGTTGCGGCGTCAGGCCTCTTTGTATAATAAGAGTCTCGTATCATCGTCATCAGAGGCGGTGGCCTTACCGGTTAGGTGCGGACCTTACCGGAATCTTATGAGAGCTCCGCAGTTTTTGGAGGGAACGGACCCGGG
Source organism: Odontocerum albicorne (assembly GCA_949825065.1). NCBI lineage: Eukaryota > Metazoa > Arthropoda > Insecta > Trichoptera > Odontoceridae > Odontocerum > Odontocerum albicorne. The sequence goes on from OX463855.1 coordinate 8,861,802, forward strand.
TGTGACAGTTTCGGGAACCCTGGCACCTTCGCCTGTAGCAAGTTCATCTCCGTATAGTGGGCAGGGGGCGGCGCGTGTAGGTATTCCACGTTCGTCCCCTCAGTGGAATTTAGATTTTTCGGTGTGGCCAGTGGAGCCTTTTTCTGGAGGAGGTTGCGTGAGGGAATTTTTGTCACGTCTAGAGGAATTGGGTTGTGCGCGAGGGGTCGAGGAGAATGCGCTCTCGGCGGTCTTACCGGAGTTTTTGAGAGGCGGAGCCTTAACGTTCTTTAGGAGTAAGAAGAGGGAAATGGTGGATTGGAACACGGTTAGGAGACTCTTCCTAGAGAAATATGAGTCTGAAGATTTTATGACGGAGCGGAGAATGGATATCTGGTCTTCTATACAAAAACCAGACGAGTCCTCTACGGACTATGTTTCTAGGGTACAAAATATGAATCAGTCTTTAGATTCGCCCTTGACTGATATGGAATTGGTGAACGTATTTAGGCGCGGGTTACATCACCGTTATAGTGCAGTTCTGGTCAGCTCTCAGCCGGTTTCAGTCAGTGCACTGGAAAAGCTGTGCTTGTCTTTTGAGCTGATGAATAGAGATGAGGGAAGGTTGCCTCGTCCTACTCCTTTCGTTTCAAGAACAGGTGCTAGCCTGTCTCCAGTATCTCGTGCCCCAAATATTCGGGATCCGTATCCCCGCGGATGTTTTCGGTGTAGTCTTCCTGGTCATGTGGCGCGTCATTGCCCCGAACAGCCGCGTACCCGAAGGGAGCCCGCGAGGACGGCTGACAATCTTTGGAGGGCTAGAGCCATCCCAGCGCGTCCATTGGCTATATTACCCGATATGTCTGGACCGCCTCCAGATGTTCAGTTTCCAAAGAACCGGTGGGGCACTTACCCGTATTAAGTACGTCGGAGTTACCGGATTTGTCGCATTACTCAGCGACCGGGAGAGTTTTCCTTTTTTGTAAAAGGCTTGATTGAGAGTACGAGTTCAGGGGAAGAGCGGCCCTACCTACGTTGTAGTATTCAAGATTTGCCGTTTTCGGCTTGGCTCGATTTGAGTGCGTCAGTGGACGCAGTAGCTGATCAGCAGTTCGTCGTCTCGCGTCGTACTGACAAATTGATACCGTTAGACCGCGAGGCGCAGATTACTTCTTCAATTCCGTTGCCATTGCGATCGGCTTTGTTTCCGTTAAGATAGAACCACCTTCACCGCAGATTAATCTCTTGTGCAGTTCGTCGTCTCGCGTCGTGCGGACAAATTGATACCGTCCGTCCGCGAGGCGCGGAATACTTTTTCAATTCCGTTGCAGTTGCGATTCAATCCTCTTTAACTTTGTATACCTTAATGGTGTGAAGTACGTCCTCTCGCGTTGCCCTGACAAATACCGTCAGGCCGCGGGAGACGTATTATATTATTATCAATTCCGTTTCCGTCATACTAGTATCTCCTTATCGAGGAATATTCTATTTAGCAGTTCGTCGTCTTGCGTCATGCGGACAAATTGATACCGTCCGTCCGCGAGGCGCGGCATACTTTTTCAATTCCGTTGCAATTGCGATTCAATCTTCTTTAACATTGTATTCCTTAATGTATTAAGTACGTCGGGGTTAACGGATTTGTTGCATTACACAGCGACCGGGAGAGTATCTTTTTCTTGTAAGGGGTTAGGTTGAGACTACAGGTTCAGGGGACAAGCGGCCCTTCCAGCACGATAGTATTCAAGAATTGCCGTTTAGGCCTTGGCTCGATTCGAGTGCGTCAGTGGACGCAGTAGCTAATGAGCATTTCGTAATCTCACGTTTGTCCTGACCAATTGTCCCGGCAGGCCGTGAGACGCGGAACATATATTTGGTTCCGTTCTATTCGCAGTTGAATTTCTTTTACCATTGAGAGTAGTAGCCATCGAGAATTAGTTCCGTTTCGTATACGGTTATAGATCGTTTGGCATGGTGTAGGTAGTTGAATCACGTTGTCTCACGTTGTCTTGACCCATCGTTGCAAATGATATACCAAGCATCCGTGGTCTCGATCCGCCGTCGCATGCAGTAGGCAGTAAGCCGTCGTCGCACGAGAAGGGATGCGCACGCATAGGTTAGATCCAGTCCGGTGTCCACTATTTAGTGACCCGGTGGAGTATAAGAAGGTTAATAGCATATGGAGTAGTGATAGGCTCATCGGTGCCTAATTGGGAGTCATTCATGGTCGGGAAAGTACAGGTTCTTAAATTAAATTTTCGTTATATTCTTGTTAATGTTTAAATCATACCTTGAAAGTATGCACTGTCGGATTCTTTGATGAATGGCAGTAGAGTTTTTTTTTTATAAATAACATCACCAGTGAGAGTTCATAGTTCCGCTAGGGTGATTAAACAGTGAGCTAGTCGTGAGGCAATCTCGTATGGAGTCATGTCCATATGTTCTATGTACGGGTTTGGTACTCTTCCCCGTGATTAGTGTGGTTATTACTTTTAAAGAGTATCTGGCGCTCAGAGCCTGGGCCTGGACCATGAGTGACGGAATGCTGAGAGCCTCGAGTAGAGTGTACTAAATTTCTTGTGTACTGAGGGGTAGGCTTCCTTCAGTATCGGGTGTTCATAAGGTTGAACATTGCTTTAGTGCAAGACCCGTGGAGGATGGGTGCTGTTTATAAACTACCTTCGGATGATAATCCGTAGGGTAACGAATCTGTATAGTATACAGAATTTCTTATGTACTGAGGGGTAGGCTTCCTTCAGTATCGGGTGTTCATAAGGTTGAACATTGCTTTAGTGCAAGACCCATTGAGGATGGTTGATGTTTGAAAATTACCTTCGGATAATAGTCCGTATGGTAAAGAATCTGTAGAATCTACAGGAATACAAATGAAGGGAGGGGTTGGCTTCCTTCCGTGTTGGATGTTCTTAAGGTTGAACCTTAATCTAGTCAAACATCCATTGAAAATAATTGCTTGAAACGTTGGAAAGTATTGTTAGGCTAGTTGCTCGTTATAATGGAAATGGAGATGGAGTCACCTCGCTAAAAGGATTCTCAAGGAGTTAGAAAATTGTTATTGGTTCGGTGATTGCATATCTGAGTTATTGGCTTGGACTGTTGGACCCGAGGATTTAAGGAAATTGGGGTTGCTCCTAATAATTTTTTTGTTTTTGAGATTAGTAGTAGCCTGCATCGGTGGAACGGTTGGTTAATACTGGTGTAACCAGTTCATGGGATTATTGCCTTATAGAGAGGAATGGCATCGCTGGATGAGAACCTGGGATTTACTGTTCTGTTTTGTTATAGCACTAGATTGACAAGTTCAGATATGTTGCCTTGTAGGCTGGCTCACCTTCTCTGTTGAAAGTAGTCTTTGTTCCTTTCTGTAATTCGTTACATACTGTGAGTTTTCTTTTCGGGTGGTTAACTATGAACCACCCCCTCATCGAAGAGTTGTTGTCCCGCACACGGGAATAAAATTGTTTAGGTAGGGCTTCTTGTTATTCCTGTTTACTGCATGGCGTATTAATATCATTTGTTTTTGTTTTTGTGTTGATTTTCCTTTTGTTTCCTTTTATTTTTTTTTCTCCCTCCCTAACAATTGTGATTAAAATTATTTTCTTACATGGCTTACGGACGGCCTTTATACATCCAGCAAAAGGCTTACGGATGGCCTAATACATCCAGCAAAAGGCTTACGGACGGCCTACATTCATCCAGCATTTCGTTTCATATTAATTTTTGTGTGTAATATTATTCTTTACAAGGCTTACGGACGGCCTTTATACATCCAGCAAAAGGCTTACGGATAGCCTAATATATCCAGCAAAAGGCTTACGGACGGCCTACATTCATCCAGCATTTTGTTTCATATTAATTTTTGTGTATGTAATATTATTCTTTAAAAGGCTTACGGACGGCCGTTATACATCCAGCAAAAGGCTTACGGATGGCCTAATACATCCAGCATGAGGCTTACGGATGGCCGGAACTCATCCAGTATCTTGTCTGTATTATTTTTTTTTTTAATCATCGTCTTTCTCGTGCTCAAGGTAGCATGCAGAAACCCTGAACTGCCTCTAGGAGTTCGGATTGAGAGAGGCTAGCCTCTCGACCGGTTAATATTTTGGTGAGGGCCGTTCGGTGCATCAGCGATGTATTGAATTGTCTCCACCACGGGCGTCATGAACCCGCATTAGCAGAGTTGCCGCTCCAGCATGTTCTGGTGGGCACGCGCTTCTGGCTTGGAAGGGTTCGATTGGTGCAACCGCGTGTTCTGACCCTCAGATCTTGGTTATCCTCAGGCGTCATATGCGGATTCGCGTGATTCTTGGTTCTGGTCTGGGGGCCGGGGGACGTGTCTTGCTGAAGATCGGGCCTAACCGCGAGTGTTTCAATAACATTGTTTATTCTTTTCAGAGAAAGAATAGGAATGGATTAGAATTTCGGGGAGAGGGTTAGGTGTGAGCCTTGTGGTAGGACAGTCGTTGAACAGCCGGTTCTGCTTCGTTCTAGCTATGTTAAATTTCCTAATAGTTTGGAAGGGTTCTTTTAAAATTCCGTCTCGAAAGAGTTTTCGGTCCTTATCTGATTATATTGGCTTGCGTAACAATTACCACTTATTATGCCAAGTAGGCGGACTTCAGGGATTATAGAAATGTGTAATGCAGTCCTTACCGTAAGGGCTGGATTTGGGCTTGTATTGATTGATCTCTGTTCACAGTGAGGGGGAGAGGTTGGCAATGGAGGAGTAGAGTCACCCGTATAAACCCTGTAAGTGTACAATTAAGTAAGTGTCCAGTGTATCTTTAAGGTCAGCCGCGAAACAGGCTACAGTGTTTAGTGAGAGGATGAATGGAGATTAACTAATTTGGTTGTAAACCTTTTCTCAGCATGATGCCCTGAGAGGAGGGGTGGGTTAATTATCTATTAACGGTCTACCTATTTGTGATATAGGGTGACCATGTTTAATATCATTTTGTTTTTTTTTTTTTGTTTTGTTGTTTTTTCCCTTTGCTCTGTACTTTGATGTATCACCAGCCGGGCTTTAGGTAGAATCATTATCTCCTTGTTATTATTCACGGTCTACCTTTTGTAATATAGGGTGACCATGTATAATATAATTTTGTGTTTTTTTTTATTTAATGTGGTTTCCTTTTTGTTGTTTCTGCTCTGTACTTTGATGTATCACCAGCCGGGCTTTATGTAAAAATCATTATCTCCTTGTTATTATTGACGGCTTACCTTTTTGTGATATAGGATGACCATGTATAATATAATTTTGTTTTTTTTTTATTTTTTTTTATGTGGATTCCTTTTTGTTTTGTTTCTGACCTACCCGTTGATGTATCACAAGCCGTGCTCATGTAAAATCATTATCTCCTTGTTCTTGGGGACGGCCTACCTTTAGTGATATAGGGTGACCATCCATAATACTTGGTGTTATTTTAATTTTATTGGAAATTCTTTTGTTTATATCTGATCACCTTTGAAGTATACGGTGACCATGCCCTAGGTGAATTTGTCTATATCTATTGTCTTTGTTTTTTTTTGTTTTATTTGTTTTGTTTATTAAAATTATTTTAGGAATTGTACTCCCTGTATTATGCAATTGTTTCAGTGCTGGTTGCCCTGTGGTTAAACCAGTATTGGAAAGATAATCTTCTGTACTATTGTAAGGAGTTACCGGAGGATTGTTCCGTGCTCCTTAGTATAAGGTTATGGGCTATAGTAGATTCAGTAGTGTGTTGTCATCGTAAGGTTTCCGTGGTTTCCTTGCGGCTAGGTTCCCTTACACCAATTAGGGGTGTCCTACAGGCAAATGCTGACAACCGGTAAATCGGCCACGAGACCGTATCCAGTAGGGGGGACATACACCCCTTGCTCCTTATTATTGCCTACAGCTGATGTGTCTATACTCTGGGAATGATAATTTTTTTTTTTTGTTGTTTTTTTTTTGTTTTCTTTTATAACATAAGATGGAGTGTTAGGAGTATATTTATTTTTTTTATAAAAGACGGGTGAGAAGTTTGGGATTTATCCAAAAGGGAAAATAACGCGCGAGATTGATTGATACGAGCGGAATTAAAACGGACTTCCCTGTATTCTGATTTTGACGGGTAAATAATGACGCATAAAAATCGAGTCCGAGCGTGACGCAGTTGTAATTAGGACAGGGAATGATGCAATCGTCCGTTGTTTCTGGAAGATTCTATTCCAAAACGGGCGGCTTAAAGAATTTCATCTAGCACCGAGCAATTGCGTCACTTATAATAAATAATCAAACGCAAGGGTTTGATTGGTCAAATTACGGCCCGACCAAAGATTTGACGAATCAGGACATCGCTTACAAATATGATCAACGGGCGAAAGGGTATCACGTGGGGATGCACAGGTGAGGCGGTCAGAAGGTGGGTGCTTCATTACGAGCGGTACCGTCACGATTACTAGTCCTGTTATTAAGACAGCTCCCGGTCGGGGGAATACGAATTAATAATTAAATAATTCGTTCAAGTTATCGGTCAGTTACCTTGTGGTCCGAGTTATAATATCCTGGTGGGAAATACGAATTAATAATTAGCTTTTTTTTTGTGAAAGTTCTTCTGGCACTTCCATCCAGACGTGACGCGGGGATTTATCTGCGGAATAGTATTTTCCAAAGAAATAATCTTGGATTATTATTGGCTCCATCGGGCGTGAAGCAAGTAAAGTTTCGAGAAACTAAAAAAAAGCGGTTCTTTAAATAACTGCGGGTCGGAAATCGTTCTCCCAGGCCGAAGGCCAAGGAAGAAGATTGGAAGCGGGGCAGCGCGAGCTTCAAAGGACGCTTGCGGCATCATCATCATCATCAGAGTCATCGTTCCGGTTTCGTTTTCGGGGGAAATCTTCTGGTTCTTCCACAGTTCCGAGAGTATAGACATTACGCGTATCGTTCCTTATCGATATTCATGGTATTGTGGGGTGAGTGATCTTTTTTTTATTGTAACCTATCATTGTGGATTTCTCCTTACCTCATAGCCTTTATGTTTGTGCTGAATATTGAGCGGGAATCGGTCTTTAATGCAGGCCCAAATTATTAGTCTGCCTACTCTGGTATTTTTGGTAATATATATAATTTTTTCTCGGCATTATTGCGGAGTTTTTTTTATTATAATCTCATTGGATTAAACTAAGTATTATCACAATTTTATGTCTTTCCTTTGTTGTTACCCTTGTCCCGGAGATAATATCTTGGAGGCTTAGTATAAATTATTGTGCCCATCGCAATCTGAGACGAAAGAGTACTTGTTCTGTAATTTCTTCATTTGCCGCTGAGAACCGGGTAAGTTTTATTGAGAGAGAAATATCGCAGAAGTGTTTAAACTATTGCTTTATTGTTGCATGGAGGCAACGCTCTTTCTTAATTTAGTAAATATAGGTTTAAGTGTGACACTCTCCAAAAAGGATATTATTTGCCGAGTTACCAAACTAAACTTAAATATTTAAATATTGTTGTCAATAATAAGTTTCATTAAAATATTCCTTATATTTACTAAGATACAACAATTTTAGTAAACCGTTCACAAAAATGAAAATTCCTCAAAAACAAGCCAAACACTAGCAAATGTCTTGATTTTGACTGGGTCTAAAATTGTTAAAATTAATGTGTCGTAATCATATTTGGGACACTAGTTTTATAAGCTAATAATTGCAATATAAATATATGTCATAAAAATGACAAAAAACTATTAATTTACTGTACTACTGTTAGAGATACAAAAAAAACCATTTGCTATAATGAAAGGCAATCCCTCGGGATTAAGTATGATTGTCAGATATCCTGTGGATTTAAGACACCTTTGCGTGTATACGTATATCGTGTGATTCAATAAGTAGAAGTTCAAGTTCAATAAGTCTTGACAGACCAAACCCAAAGTTCATGTGGCAAGAAGATCTAAGTTCCATGACAATCGACAGGTTTCATTTTCTATAGCGTTGACTTTGGCAAATATTAATAACGCTAGTTTTTGTTTTGATTTATAATGTTTTAACAATTTATTATATACGAGTACTTTGTTCAAGCTACAAAAAATAATATTTAAAACAGATGAAATACGTTAGTTGACAAGACTTGCCTTATTGATAAGATGTCTGTCTTCTAGCCTGGGATTTGCGGGTTCGATACCCGTTAGAACCCAGTTTTTTAAAGGCTTTCAGTCTGGTTTAATTCAGTGTTTAAAAATAAAGTTAGTTGGAAGATTTTACCACACAGCAATACGCCCGTTTAGTTGTATTGTATATAACGAAGGGGATATTTAATACAATACAATATACTGAGGATATATCACACCAATTAGACCTAAATGCTTATCTTTTAATAAAACAAGATCAGTCTGCTAGAAGAGACTAGATAGGAGGAAGAAACTTGTATCGTGAACACATAGTGTGGTTAGTGAAATAAAAAAAACATTCACATATACCATCCCACCGTTTGCCTAATGAAAGAACAAAGAAACAGAGACACACATTTCGCCTCTAACACATCCATACATCTTTTCACACAGTTCTTACAATTTTTCTTCCTTCTTACATTTCCTTTTTTCAAAAATCATTCACTTGCTCCAACCATACTTTTTTTGGTCTTACTCTACCACGCCTTCCACTCACATTGTTTTGCTAGTATTTCTTCATTAATTCGTTCCATGTGATCAAACCATCTTACATTTTTCTTCTCCATCTTATTCAAAACATCAGCCTTAAGTTCACATTCATCCTTTATCACTTAATTTCATATTATATCATACCTTATCACTCCATTACTTATCAGTGCATACATTTCTACATTTATTCGGCTTTTTTTCAGTATTTTTCGACATGCACATGTCTGAGTAATTTTTAGTTTTAGACGTGCATATGGATTTCCAAATAATTTAACTTGAAACATTTAATAAAAATACGTTATTAAACTTTCATATATTACCTACGGCTTTTTACCTCAGTATATTCGGGGATATTAAAATCGATCTTCACATGTAGGCCGATACTAAACGAGTTTTTGATTCATCGAAAAAGTTGATTATTTACGGAGTTTCGGGGGAATATTGTAAACAACCATAAATAAAGCGGAAAATTGCCTTTGAAAAAATGCCATTGCTGTCAAATTTAATTCCTTCACGGTACTTAGGTCTTTGTCAGATAGTATTATTTTTGAAAGACGCTTTTTTCCATATTTGTCACTTTGACAAATGTTGTTTTTTTTTAAACGTTTGCTACCTTCGACTATTTTGTATGCTTCTTATATTTTTCAAGACATTATTGATATATTTTGGGGTTGTGTGTATGAAGAAATTTGAGGTAGTAGTGAGTTCACCTACCTGGGTTCAACTACGAGTATAACGAAGGAAAACGAGGAGTATCCTGAGATTAAGAGAAGAATCACAACAGGGAACAAAACATTCTTCTCCCTACTGCCGATGTTCAAGTTCAGAAGTGTCCACAGAAAAACCAAAGTCACCCTATACAAAACAATTATTACAACAGTAGTGGAATATGGGTGCGAAGCATGGACACTGGCAGCTAAATCCGTAGAGTTGCTGGATGCCTTCAAGATACGAGTACTACGTAGGATCCTGGGCCCCGTAAATGACGGCGAAACTTGGCGAATACGACACAACGACGAGCTGTATAATATCTACAAAGCTCCCAGGCTATCAGTACATGTCAGACTGAGCAGATTGAGATGGGCCGGGCATATGCAGAGAATGCCAACATCGCGAGCACCCAAAAGAATCCTGAAGGGACACCCGGGTGGGAGAAGGAGAGTGGGTAGGCCAAGGCTGCGATGGGAGGACGAAGTTGAGAGGGACGCAACCCGGCTGCTGCAGGCGCAGGATTTGAGGGTCATGGCGGAGGACAGGAGGAGTTGGAGGCGAAGATTGACGGAGGCCAAAGCTCGATATTTTTTTTTTCAAAACAGGCTTAGCCCAATTACTTTTAAAAATACAAGACATATTAAAAATAAAGAAAAATTATATAGAATTAAATAAAAAAATAAATAAAATAAAAAATTATGTATATGCATACACATATACACACAAACGTATGATACACATATATTCACAGTCACTTAAGTACGTTGATGAGTGCTTTCTAACGCGCTCAATCTTAGGAGAAAATTTACTTTTGCTTTTGGTAATGAAATATGTCAATATCCGAAGCAGTCCCGCTTAAAAGAGTTAAGATCCTTCCAACAGGCATAGCGGCTGGAAGACCCGTTCTTGCGTATGTTATTGCAGTATGTTACACCAGGAGACGCAGATCTCTTCTTACGCTCAAGGAGTTATACCCGAGCATGCCCAGCAGAAACTGAGTAGAATAAAGCCATGGATAGATACCGAACTCTCTCATATAGAAATATCGTAGATTTTTTTTTTCTCCACCATGGGTGGAGAAAAAAAAACCCACCGGGCTCCAAATGCAAGCATTGCTTTCTAGTTTGCTACGGATCAATGAATTAAACAACGTTTTGAGCACCAATTGGTTTTCAAACGACTTAGAGATTCTCATTACAAATCCTAGAATTTTATAAGCTGAGTTGCACATAATATCTATGTGAGGACCAAACGCGAGATTTCTGTGGAACAAGACACCCAGATATTTAATATTATCTGTGCAGGGTATAGATATATATTCTAGTGTATATCTATGGAATTTCAAGATGTATGAGCGATGATACGACATAACTTTGCACTGTGATATGGGCTGTAAGGCCATCGAAAGAAAGAAGAAAATGTATGAAGAAATATAAAATGAAGAGGTTTAGAATAAATGTGAAGTTAGGAATGAAGTATTCAGAAAGACGATGAATAGTACTCTGAGATTCTTTGGACATGAAGAATGAATGAAATATATAACTTGAGTAACCGGGAGACAAACAATTTGGACCCATTAATTTAGCGTTTCGGTGAAGAACCACTGGAGTAGGCACACAGCTGTTGATCGTAATCACACGCGTAAGCAATACAACCACACGTGAAAAGATGACACTCGCACATGTTTACCGTATGTGAGTATTACTACCTTACGAATTTTTTTCACTAGCCTGAGATAATCTTGTTCTTCTTCCTGGCACTGTCCCAACTCATTGCTAAGGTAGGTTGTTGGGGTCGGCTCTTCAAGTTCTCAGGCTGTATATTCTTCGGTTCTGGGTGTCGTTTTCATCTAGGCCGTTTCTCTGCAGGATTTTGGAGCATTGAGTCATCCAGGAGTTTTTTGGTCTTCCTCTGGACGGCTGTCGAGGAAGATCCACAGACATTGCCTGATTTACAGTATGGTCTGGTGGTCTCCGTCTTATGTGCCCGTACCATCTCAGCTGTCACTCTTCCCGCTTACTATTTATGTCAGTGACTCCCAGGCTACCACGAATGCGTGAGCTCTTAATTTTATCTTTCAGTGATACTTCTGCCGACCCCCTAAGCATTCGCATTTCTGCTGTTTCAAATTGCCTAGAGTAGGAGTTGGACATAGTCCAGCATTCTGAGCCATAAGTAATTGCGGGTCTAACGACAGTCTGGTATACCTTTCCTTTCAGTTTTATATGCATTTTTAGGTCACACAAGACTCCTGTTACCGACCTGAATTTCATCCATCCCACACTTATTCCATGGTCAACGTCCGCGGCGCACTCTCCGTCTTTGTGAATGAGTGAGCCCATATACTTTAATGCACAAGCCTGAGATAATATAAAATAAAATTTGTACATTAGAAGTACAGCGTCTTATCCATTAAGTCACGGTAGTTGTCATTACAAATATCAGAGTAAGATATTTGGATGTATTCCCCATCCATTTCAGAAAGGTGTTTTACACTTAGAAACACAGCATATTAAAATTTACTACTCCTAGAAGTATTATGCCTCTCAAGTAATCATTTTGTGTAATCAAACGTCAATTATGGAATCCAAAGCTGATCGTTTTATTATTGTGATAGTGGTATGTGGAGACTGGAGACAGATACTGAAAAAGGTCAAGTCAAGATTCATCTTCAATTATAGTGTACGACATAATGGCGATGAAGTAAAAACCTGATACATGCAAGTATAATTATCCAAGCAAGACATGTTTGCATCATGAATCTTCATGGAAACCGTTTTTTCGTCTTGTTGGAGACTTATTTTATATGTTAAAATCTGATAGGCATACAATTCCTGCAGAGTTGAAGTCACCAGAATGATTTTGGATCTTAGATTCCATCCTTACCTTTCCCTTACTGTCATGTCTTGTCTTTTCCGTTTTTCGTCTTATTGGAGACTTATTTTATATGCTACAATCTGATGGGCATACAATTCCGGCAGATTTCAAACCACCATAATGATTTTGGGTATTTTGTTCCATCATTACCTTTCACTTAGTGGCATCTTTGGTTTTTACCATTTACCATTTTTAACTCAGTTTTGACTTATATTCAACATGGATGATTTGATCAATGTCTGATAGCATTCAAGTAACAGTATTCACTTGGTTCTGAAGGTAGTTGTAAATTAGGATTGATTGAAGCTGAATTAACTTCCGTGGGGTCGTGGAGCAATGAGAATAAAACCTCCATATTTTCAGATCGTATTTTTTTAGTTGTCTGTAAGACGGAGATATTCGCAAAAAAACTCGAGAATGAGCCATTTTTAGACTCAAGAACGATTTCTCTAGGTATCCGGACCGTTGTGTGATTTCTTCAAAATGCCTAAAAAAACTATCACAAAAACATAGATCGTCTCAGAACTGGCTCCACCACGGCTTCTAAGGACGTGAAGTGCCATGCTACTCGTATATACTAACCTTGTTGGAAGTAGTTTATGACATTCCTGTGTTTGTGGTGGAATCCATAGGGTGATGAAGAATTAAAACTATAAGCACATTTTATCCACAAATGGGAATATTCAGTAAGTAAATTTAACCAAGAGTCAACGACGAATTAAGGAATATGTATTTCTTCGTTACACAACATGAAACAGAATTATCTAATTTATTGAACTGCTCTCTGCCTTTGGATTTCATAATATACTGATTATTTCATTATTCAATAGTCAGTGAACCGTGTCTTACGGTTAGCTTTCATATTAAGTGAGCATCCCAGGTTTGATTCCCGGCGGATTCACTTCATGACTAGTTTTACTCTTAGACTATATTACATCTGACTGTTGCTTATATGTTGCTTATCATAAATTCGTCGAGTAATTTTTAGCAACATAAAAATAGCGCTGGATATAATTGCTCAACTTTGGTTTTGATCTATAAAGAATGTATGTTTGCTAAAGTGCAAAATCAAGACCGTCTTCCATTCAAAAAATAGCTGATAATCATACTTAATCATCACAAAAAAATACCAATCGATATAGATTCAAAGTAAATGGTATTTGGTTATCATTTAATAAAGCGTCAATGATTAATTACCCAATGCATCTTTTTTTGTTACACAAAATGAATGAAATAGTATCGTGACATTTGTTGAACTTTTATAAATCAAAGTTCTTTACACTACCGAATATAAATCAAAGTTCCTTACACTACCGAATATGATGATTATTTCATTATTTGATACAAATGGTATTTGCATAACACTTTTTTATGATAATCAAAGTACGATTCAACCTGATGTTCGCGCTCTGTAGGCAGCTTTTATACGGTTTAGCAACGGGTGGGCTTCTTTATCGACAAATCATCTCGTCAAATTTACATCAGAATTTAATTAATTGTTAAATTATTACGGATGAAATTTAATTGCGGAAAAATTACAGTGACGGATTAATTAAACATTTTTTTTACGAATGAGTTGTGCAATGGTTGAGAAAATTAAAAACAAAAAAAAATTATATTTATAAATATATCTCTCCTTAAGTGCGCTCTAGCTGGGGACTCGTTTATACATAAATATCCGTGTCCCTTTCGTGGTAGGTAAAGAGAACAAATCTCCAAACTTTTCTATTCAAACACACAACTTTCGCTTCTTCCACATTCATACATCTCGTCATGCACAATCTTCTATTATTCATATTTCTCACTTTACCTCCTTTTAAAACCTGGTCCAGTCACGTTTAACCTATAAGTAGATAGATTAAAAATATTATAAAATATATATGCACGTATATATATGTATGGAATGTAAGGATACTAAGATAGTGGCTGCGGCAAATAGATAAGGTAGAACCCCTCACCTGGATATGATAAGGTAAACACATTTGGTAAGTAAGCACTTACCAAGGGAAGACAAACTATGAAGGACACTTTGTAGATCTTTCAATATACGATAGTGACACATTCTACTTTGTAGATCTTCCAATATATGGTAGTAACACATTCTACTTTGTAGATCTTCCAATATACGATAGTGACACATTCTTCTTTATAGATCTTCCATTATACGATAGTTACACATTCTACTTTTTAGATATTCCAATATATTGTACAATAATGACACATTTTACTTTGTAGATCTTCCAATATACGATAGTGACACATTCTACTTTGTAGATCTTCCAATATACGATAGTGACACATTCTACTTTGTAAATTTCCAATAAACGATAGTGACGCATTCTACTTTGTAGATCTTCCAATATACGATAGTGACACATTCTAATTCAAATGAAGTGCAGTGTATGTGTGTAGTTTTCGTAAATCGTCATAAATTTTGATAAGACGTCCAAAAAAGAGTCATCTTCACTGATTTCTAAAGCTGCACACACCACCCACATCACTTAGATGCAAGACATTCTACGCCACACGACAAAAGATTTATCATAATATCCCACTTTATTGGATCGATTTAGAACAATTAATTTATTATTATATATATAAAAGAAATAATTACAAATTATAAAAAAAATATATCATCCAGTTAAGGCTGATAAGTAGACTTTCAATGTTAATGAAATGCTTATTAAGCGTTATCGCTAAGTTGAATTTCTTTTAATGTAAAAAATCAAACGTCCTTTCAAAATTATTCTCAATTTCATAAAATATGAAACATGGCTGTTAAATAACTCAAGTAAATGCAAACGACATAAAAAATAATAAGGTTATTTGTTAACCAAACTATTAACTAACGATCTTGACGTTTATGAAACTCGGATTCGATAGGGAACGAGATAAGATAAAAATATAACTTGAATAGTTTTGTTGGCATATCAGTACTTTCACGATTTTCTTTGTTCAAGTATTTGTATGAAACTTCTTTTGTAAAGGAATTGGAAACATAAAATTATTTTATTGCATAAATTAGAGTTGATAAAATGATTTATTTTATTTTATACTTTACGACAGAATTCTCTTATTGAAAAGCGAATCATTTGGTTTATACGTATTAAATTAGTGAATTTTACGTTATATAAACTTTGCACCTCGAAACACAGAAATAGATAAATGAAGTAATGTACGAATTTAGATTAATTTTGAGTGAATTTGGTGGACTGAAGAGTTGTGTGAATGATTTATTAACATAATAGAAGTGTGTTTTATCCTTCAATGACATCACGTGTGATTCAACAATCGTTTTTCGCCTACGGCCTCCCTTCCCTCTTCACTCAGTTTCTGCTGGGCATGCTCGGGTATAACTCCTTGAGCGTAAGAAGAGACCTGCGTCTCCTGGTATACGTTATCAAACTCGTTCGAAGAGTCGTGAGCTATCCAGCATTACTACAAAGATTAGCGTTAAATGTTCCTAACAATTACACTAGACTGCGCCGGCAAGAACTGTTCTCAATAACATACGCAAGAACGGGTCTTCCAGCCGTTATGCCTGTTGGAAGGGCCTTAACTTCTGAACGGGACTGCTTCGGATATTGATATATTTCATATCATATTACGAAAAGCAAAAGTAACTTTTCTTCTAAGATTGAGTGCGTTAGAAAGCACTCATTAACGTACTTAAGTGACTTTGAATATATGTGTATGTTTCTGTGTATATACAATATGATATGTATGTTATGCATGCACATTATTTTTTATTTTATATACTTTTTTCTTATTCCATATATTTTTTCTTTATTTTTAATGTTAACACCTCAAGTATTTTTCAAAGTAATTGGGCTAAGCCTTTTTTGAGAAAATAAATAAATATTTGATGACACTTTTAAATGTTTTGTTAACTTTTTAATACAATTTAACCGTAGCCTAACGGTTAAAGAACGTTATAGAACAGTTAACATTCACGCTAACAAGTGGAAGCCCCAATTTCGATTCCTGGGTGATTCACACTGCTGTACTGGTTTTACTTACTGGCCATTTAACAAATTCATTTAGATTTTTTAGTAGCCTGTATGTTGCTTATTATTAACTCTTGTAGAACTCTTGAGCAATAAAATAAAAAGGCTATGTTAAAAAAACTCTGGTCTGCTGCAGATTATACCTGCCGTTCGTCTTGGAAGATTGATCTCCCTGCCATCAAAACTTTGGGTTTGATCTGTCAAGATTGTGTGCATGCTAAATTGCAATAGCTTATCTCCAATAAACCGATATACGCACAAGAATTACAGTCACACGCGATTTCGAGGGATAGCTTTTGTATAATTTATCTCTGAGCGTAATAAATAATAACATTCATTACCTCTTATCTAGCAAATGACACGAATTCCATTTTATTCTTTACTGTTTGGTTGCACGAGTTTGGTTTGTATTGTATAATACTTTAGTTGTATACTTTCAACTAATCATAAATATCATATGTTAAATAGGCCTAAATTGCAAACAAGATGCGAGTCCTTTTTAAAAATGCGGGTCATAATAAAATGCCGGGAATCGAACCGTCAACCCCTAGATTGGAAGACATATCTCTTATCAACTAGGCTGCGGAAGTTATTCTTCATCGTACAATAATTCACATACTGTCTCTTTTGTATAATATCCTTAACTGTCCCGCTACCCCCTCTCATCTAGCCGAAATTTTTCAGCATCTTTTCAATCATGGATTAGCGCTACGCTCAAACAAAGATTTTCTATTGGCCTTTCCAGTTCACCGCTCCCCTTTTTTTACGCCGTCCTTTACTGTCCATGCAGTGAGACTCTGGAATCAGTTACAAACTAATATAAGACTCGCTCCGTCCTTGGCATGCTTTAAGAAGCAACTGAAAAAACTCTGAATTTCTAGTCAGTAAAATAACGTGTTTCATTCTTGATCTTTCTTTTCCTTTCCTCTCCACCATCCCTTCCTTTCTTATTGATTGATGATATATCACTTCATATGAAAAATAATGTTCGGGTGATTGTCCGTCTTTATTGGGTTCGTAGGCATATGCTCACGTATGTGTTTATGGATTTCGTGGGGATAGATAGTCATTTGAATGATTTATGCGACCACGTAACTTGCATAATTTTCTTTTGTCTGGTTGGTTGGAAGAGATTGCCGCCTGGCAATAAGCCCGCCAGATTGTATTTGCAATAAAGTGTTAAATAAAAGTTACAAATTAATTAAAATATGTATTTTAAACAATAAAATTTTTGTGAAATTAATGAATTGGAATTTTGATTCACATAGATGGAATGAAATTTCATTGTTCCAAATTTCCAACAAAAAGTTTTAATTTTTGGAACCCAATACTATATATTCTTGTGTGTTATATTATAAAACAGCATAAGGGTATATTATGGCGTTTAAAACTAAATACCTGCCTACACACTTGAGGCAGTTTTGCTGGTGTCACTAGTTTCATGAATAGTCGACTTGTTAATTATCATTATCCAGATTTTAATCCATTTGCAGATATTTTTACTACATTTTATCGGATTTTGAGAAGAAAGAGGGATATCTTGATATGAAATACAAAATTTAGTAAAGGTAGTCATGGATATCAGTTGGCACGGTAAACCAATCCGGAAAGAATAAAAGTCAAGTCGATGCCTCGATGATGCTAAAGAAAATCGTTATTTAAAAACGATACGACAAGGTATTCCTCGTGATCGAGTATTATTGTCAGACGTTCTGCAAATGGAGGACGAATATATTGCACTTAAGCAAGCACAAATTTGCAATATATCAAACCCAAAACTCTGATGGCAAGGATATTAAACTTCCAACACGATCGATGGGTTTAATTTGATGCAGCCTTTGGTGACGATAAGTTTTTTTTTTTATAAACCCTTTTTATTTTATTTCTTAATCGTAATTAAAACAAAATTAATAACGAGTCGCATGTAAACGACATAATTTTTTTTACTTACACTCAATCAGGAATGCCTTTTTTTAATAGACAAGTAATTTGTTGTCATATGTTTGTAATTTTATTTATATAGCAGTTTAAAAATTAATCTTTTACGTCGTGGTTTACTGCCCATGCAGTGAGACTCTGGAACCAGTTACAAACTCATATTATGGTTACTAGCTCCATTATTAGCATATTTTAAAAAGCGACTAAAAAACTCTCAATTTCAAGTCACTTAAAAATCCTGTTTGATTTGTTCCTTTTTCTTTTCATTAATTTAATTTATTTTTTATTCTCATTATGTATATTATTCATGAATTTAATACGGGTTAATACGAATAATGTGAATATCAAATACGGCCATGTAATTACTTTTCTTTACTGTTGTTTGGTTGGTTGTAAGAGATAACTGCCTAGCAATAAGCGCGCCAGATTGTTCAACAATGAAGTGTAAACGTTTTTTGCGTTATATTAAAAATTTATGATGAAACTTTTCTGTTTACTGTACATATTGTTCATTAAATTTGTACAGGTAAATAATAATTTGAATACTTTTTACGGCCATGTAATTTATTTTATAAACTTTTGTCTGATTGGTTGGAAGATATTGCCGCCTGGTAGTATATTTACCAGATTGTTTATATAATCAAGTGTGTGATAAATAAATATGCAATTACAACGTCAAAAATACAACACAGTAATACAACAATTTTTTTTATCAACAACACTAATAAAAAGTAAACAGAAATTGTAACCGATTAAAAATTTGGTTAATTATATCCCAAAACATAAACCACGGTGATAACAACGTTATGGTAAATGAAATTGTGATAAGAAAATACCTGTGAATACATAATAATCTTTAAAAAGTTAAATATTATAAACAAAAATTAAATATTCGCTTAAGTCCGCCAATATATTATACTATAAATCCGGCCCATCTTGCGAAAATCGACTAATCATTTTGCTCTATGGCATCTTTACTAATGACCATCCGACTGCTAAAGTAATCTAAATCAAAATACAATCAAGTCACACAGCATCAAACACATTGACGTCTCGATTGCCTCAATGGCAGTCATGACCAACCGGTGACGACATAATGACTGGCTCACGAAGACGTGGGAGTGGAGTAAGGTAGCATTAGACAAATGGTTTGACAGATCGGCTCATACCGAATTCAGTGATTGTCAGTTGTGGTTGTGTATCATTTTGACGGCTGTGCAATCATCTATACTAGTATTATCTGTATCAATATTAATGAGATTATTGTTATTTGTTTATCAAGTTTTCCGATTCTTCGTTTGATAATTTCAAAACACATTTTATCAGTTTACTATGCTGAAGTTTAGAACTATTGTATTGCATTACATAGTCGTTGTATAAAGTACAACCTAGTGGGTATGATTTAAATGAAACAGCTTACACATAAAAAGTCAACACACTTTACGACAGATAGCCTATCATTTATATAATCATAGACGACCTCCGCAACCTAGTACATAAGTCGCCTTTCTTTCAACCTGGGGATTGCGGGTTCGATTCTTGTTACACACATCTTTTTAAGGAAAAGGTCCAGCCTAATTTTAACTTAAAACCTCTTTAAGCATGAATTAGTCATTTTAATTAAAATTTTCGATATACTTGTGCTATATTTTTCTGTCGTATGGTACCCTTCCACATATAATATTTTCATCGATCCCAGTAATCGAACTTTTGAGTAAAAACAACTGGAGCAGGCACGGAACTCATGGTTTATAATTGCACGTGTTGGTAATACTACCACAAGGGAAGTAACAACAATATTCGCACAAGTACTTGGCGCGAGAGAGAATCTAACCCGAAACCCCATTGGAAGTTAAATGTCCTATCGAAAGTCATCTCTACATATTGTTATGCTATATTTTTCCGGTTTGAATTTAAATGTTTTTCCATTTTGATTGTGTTTTTTTTTAATTTGTAGAGGTATTTTTTCAATTATGTTATTGATTTTCATTTTTATGTGATATGGTTTATTTAATAGATTGATGTTTTCATTTAATTTTTTTGTTTTGTATAATTTGTACTGAATATTGATTTTTTGTTATGACTGTTTATAATTTTTGTAATGATTTTTTTTGTAATAAATTAACAATCAATAGTTAGAATTTTGTCGACATAAGCATCGTGATTATACATAATATTGTTAAAACTTCTGATGAAATATAATGTCAGCTTAATTGAGAAAATTGAAGTGTTATGATTCATGTGTCGATTGTTCTCCTAAACCATGCATGATCAAACTATGGCCCGAGGGCCAGATCCGGCCCACATAGGTTTACAGCGTGATGTCAAATGACATAAACTATATAACACATGGCATAATAGCATACCTATGTTCATTCGTAATTAGTGGTACGTGAAATATACAATTAAGAAAACATATAATATCTAATTTATATAAATATATAAACACAAAAAAAGCAATATAATTTGAAAGAATTAGTAATAAAATGCTTGTGATATTTGGTTCAATAATCTTAACCATTCCTTCCTGTGATGTGTAACTAGTACACATTGCTTCTAAAAACTTTAATATCTCTATAAATATAATAAAATACTGGGTTCAGAATTTAGGTATTCCTCCGTAATACATTTACGCATTGAATGAAAAAATAATATTAATAATGATTACCACTTATCGGCCACTTCAGAGATATTTTGTGAAAATCGGGAATAAATTCACCAATACAATCAAACGTATGACAGTGTGTGACGTAGGTATATTCATTCTAAAAAAACGCAATGGGTGAGGAAGCGACGCTATTCACGTCTCACTCTCACTCTACTTTGGTATATGGGAACGCAAGAAATAGAATCTCAGTTCGCAATTGTGTTTCTTCCTTCGAGGTATAACAGTCTGGTTAACAAAGTCTGGTTAACACTTAGGGCTTATAAAAACATATTTTAGGTTGGCTGGAAGAGATTACCACATAGCGATAAACTCGACAGGTTAAAAAAATAAAAATAAACAGTCGGAGACCGAGTCCCGTATCAGTTGTCAGTAGCTCTGGGGCATCCATTTGAGGTGGTCTCTTCGCGCATTTTGTGAACGTCGGCCGATGTTTTTTTTTCAGCAATTAAATTTCAATTATTATCACTTCAAATTTAATAAATTTAAGCGATTGGCTGTGAATATTCTTATTTTTCCGATTAGAAATCGCTCAGTTTTACATTTGTATTGATGTGTATTGAATACACAGCACCGGAACGCGCAGATTTTTTTTAGCACAGAAAGGGTAAGGTTAATAAAAATTCAATTCATATTGTGCCGTGTAAAGAGCAGTTCTTACTAGGTTCGCACCCAATATTATTGCCAGACTAAAAATATCACAAAAAATCTAATTCAACGTAAAAATAAGAAGTTACTGCGACTATAACATTTTATTTTATATAAGTGAAGATTTTTTCTCACTTACGAATATTCATAAAAACTCGATAGGTCGCATTTACTATAACTGATACTCTTTAGGAAGTTAAATTAAGGATGTCAACGAGCATGTAGTTTGATATGGAAAAATTGATTGATGATACAAAACAGCATAATTTTTCTCACTAATTATTTTCAAGTAATTGTTTTATATAATTATAATTGGAACAGTGATCATTGATTTAAAATAAATACATCAACGTGTTCATATAACCAAAGTGTTATTTTTGTCCTCTGGGCTGCGACAGCTTGTGTCAGGCAGTATATAACCCGCCAAAGTAAAGTTTGACCATGCCTGCCCTTAACCCTGCAACAGGCGTCGATCAAAACGTTTACTTACTCTTTTTAGCTTAACTTTGATTTATTATTAAATTGATAATAAATGGCAGCAATTGGCGTAGACTTTATTAAGACATTCACGATAATGGCAGCGATTGCTAAACGATTATATTGACAATGAGATAAATGATAATGTGAGACTGGCACAGCAAAATAATTTAATTTCGTCCGAACAATGAACCATTCTTCCCACAATGGTTTTCTAAAGATTTTATCTTTTTATGAATTCAGTGAAGTATTTAGACGTAATTTCTGGTCATATTGTGAACGTTTTTTTTGTCGTTTGTTGACAACTGACGGAATGATCATTTGATGAACTCAATGGCCTACTTGCTAAAACACCTGTCTGCCAACACTGCTGTTGTGGATTGTAACATATTTATATTTGGTTGAAAGAAATATTCACATTATAATAAACTCTCCAGGTTGTGCTGTATAACGTTGAACTTATTTTATGTTAAAAAATAACCAAATAACAAATAAAAACAGTTTTCCAAGTCACACCCCATTCTAGTGACAGGCGGTGATCGAACCAGGGCCGAGAAACTAAAAGCTTTTTTTCTTCTTAAACAATTAGTAGTTACATACGACTTATTTAGAATATTTTTTTCTTAATTCTTAGAAACGTCAAAGAAATTATTGTTTCACTGCCAAATTTGATATTTTTTTATCTTAGTCTAAAATGCAAATTTAACTGATGTATTAATTCATATGGTACCCTTCAACGTGTCTGGAAAACAGAAAACACCCCGTTTCAGCTCGATCAATTGAGCTGAGATTTGAACCATTTGACAAGGCACGGAACTCACGGTTTATCTTCGCAAATTTTGGGAAAGCATAAATAAATTAAAGTTTATTTATTTGATAAAGCGCAAGTTATATAAAATAAATATTTAAACATATTTCAGTTTATTTTGAATAGCACTTTTAGACTTCTTATTGTTTATTCGTATATGATTTTTAAGAAAAACTAAATGCGAAACTTTATTAATATTTCATCCGGCTAGGTCAAAACTGAGAGAAAACAACACATATTTTTATTCGTCGACAATTTTCTTATCTCAAGGCTTTCTTATCTCATATCGAAAAGTACGTATAAAAAAAAAGCCTTTTTCCAGTTTTATTATCACGTGGAGACAACGGCAAAGGTCTAAAAAATTTATTGCAATTTAAAGAAAAATACATTATCATGTTATGACCTCTGTGACATTGTTGATATAATTATGACTTTTTACCCACCCTGAATTGCTGGATTCCCGATATTTTTTTAACTGTTAATTTTCACTTAAGAGTTAAACACCTTTCTGATGGGTTGGAAGATGTTGACACATAGCAATAAACCCTTCAAGTTTTTATTCCAGGTACAAACACGTAATACAATACATAAGTTTGTTTTTTATTTATTTAAGGTGTTATAAAAACATAGTTAAACAATAAAAATATATGAAAAGTATCTAAAAATTTTCCAAATATTCGCTGACGAAAAATACCGAATTGTTTAAATTAAATGGCATCACAAAGTCTTTTTAAAAAAAATCAAGTTTTGATGTTCAAATAAATCTGTATAAAAAACCACACTACACATAAAGCTGAATGTGTTACTATCACATATCGGAAGATCTACAAAGATGGCTTTATAACTTGTATTTCCTTAGTATCTTATGTTTTCTACTAAAAATGTTTTTTTAAACATATGTAGATGGAAGGAAGTTTCTGATCTAATATCTAGTATTTGCCTTCATATATTTACTCAATTTGTGTTTTAATAAAAGTTAGTTATAATGCTGAATCAGAAATCTCTTGATATAAGTCTGCTCTCTAAACGGCTCTATATAAATTACCATTGTTGTTGTTTATAGTTAAGGCATTAACGTTGTGGAGGTTTAAAGACATTGTAATCTATTTTTAACAAACACTGTTTATTCCACTTTTTTGTGACGGTATAACCCTACCGGTTTCAAGATTATATATTTAACGACACCTATAAGCATACCTATAAATGGAGCAAAGTCCTATTTATAAAAAATATATCAAATGAAATAACCAAAAATATTCCAAGTCACATAAAGCCAGCTTTTTACACTAACTTTAATCTCCAGAAACTCTTATTTAATGGGAAAGGCAAAAATGGAATACTTAGCAACAGTGGTGTGTATAAACTTTTATGTGCTGACTGTGATAATTTCTATATAGGAAAGACAGGAAGATCTTTTGAAAAGAGATTTCGTGAACACCAATCTGCCTTAACAAATCCTCTAATTTATTCTGAAATGGCTAATCATTGTCACCGTGAGAATCATACTTTTTCTATCGATGATGCCAAATTCTTACACATTAGCGGCAACGGAAATAAATTGGACAGATTAGAGGCCCTAGAAATTTCTAAGTCAGTATACCGATCGGAGCATCTGTTGAACAGTTATTTCCCCAAAATCTCCCCGCTCTTGGCCGAAATTATCCCCAGCCTTCCTCACCCCGCAGCCTCCAACCGTTGAAGTGTCTATCTATATCGGTACCAGTTCGAACAGCATTTAGTCTTGTTTGCGCTCCCCTGAAGATGAGGTGAAAGCCTTGACACCGGTAGGGTTATACCATCACAAAAAAGTGGAATAAACAGTGTTTGTTAAAAATAAATTACAATAAATTACCATTGTATTGGTATTATTATACATAGAAACAACTTAACAAAATAAAAACTCTGATTTTAAATTTAACACTATTAAAGTTCCAAAATAGTGAAATAAAAACCTTTGATAAATATTTTTTTTTTGCAAATGACTGCTTATTAATCACGGTTGTTTAACACACTCATCATATTAATCACGGCTGCTTAACACACTCCTTATCATTTTAATCACGGTTGTTTAACACACTCATTATCACATTTTTATATTTGAGCTCCTGAATAATTGAATAACATTCCTATTTTATTATTTATATGCCAGAAAAATACCAATTCGGTTGTCTCATTCAATTTGACAAAAATTACGAAGGCTAGAAACAAAACACACGCAGAAGATTCGGAAGTATCAAGGACGAAAAAAATATAAACGCGTCACCTCTCATTATTTTTCTCGTGTTACGGAAAAAATATAATACCATAAATAAATAACCCATCAATATTTTCTAAGCTTGCTTATTTTCCGTTTCCTTTGAAATAAATCAAAGTATACATCTGAAGGGAACCCCACGCTAAAGAACCATAGAAAAGAGAAGCCTTTTAAGATAATTGGTCCGACCATAGACGTGTGAAACTGACACTGGTAAAGGTTATTTGGGCAATATATATAAATTAGTTTTTTTTTTTCGCTGTCGATATTTGACATGTGTGACGGATACATATAAGATATTTCATTTTCAAAGAAGAGCTTTAGGAAGCACTTGAAGACAACTATTTTTGGGAGGTCTTATCAAAATGTATGATTGCATATGAATACTGCACACACACACTACACCTAAAGCCGAATGTGGAAACACCACTAATCGGAAGATCTACAAAGGTTTCTGTGT
This sequence comes from Odontocerum albicorne, assembly GCA_949825065.1. Lineage (NCBI taxonomy): Eukaryota > Metazoa > Arthropoda > Insecta > Trichoptera > Odontoceridae > Odontocerum > Odontocerum albicorne. Next base: position 8,887,259 of record OX463855.1, read on the forward strand.
ATTTCGTCTTCTTTTGGTAATTTTTTTGCGATTTTTTACTATTATTGTTATTATTATTAACAATAAATTTTATGATTAAATGATCTCTATAACTTCTCCGTGACCGGTGATTCGACGCCTGTCGTCCAGCTTACCATTGGTATAGATTACCGTTGGAACCCACATTTGTTTTTAAATGTAAAATCTAAAAACATGTTTCACACATAAAACCCAATCCTGTGACAATTACACATATATTTCTGAATTGTTATAATATATGTCTCATTCTTTTAAAAATGAGTGCCCGCAAAAATAATTTAATTATTAAATCAAAATAATGTATTTTTATCCCCGTCCTGATATAGTTTTCAATAAATTATTGTTGCAAGTAAAGATTTCATAGTTTTGATACTCAGCTGTCAGTTGATGTGTAAGGTGGTATTTTTGTGTTTAATGCAGTCTATTGTTTGAGAAATAGTATTATAATATTGTATAATAGTTCAAACCCTTCATAAAAAAGACTCTGAAACCATGTATGAAAGGGTTTATCGTCTAGTTATTAAGACACATTAAATGTATAAATGGCATTAAAAATTTTAAACAAGCTTTAAACAGATAAATTATATAAACGAGAATCAATTTTTACACTGTCGTCATCAATTGGTTTCGCTATTGATTAAGATCATATTACTGTCGCAAATTTCTTTCAAGTAAAAAGTTAGAGGTTATCAAGTTATTTTTAACTTAAATTTGTTTTAAACAAAATTATAAAATGGCAAGTGTCTTAAAAAATATTTGCTATTCCCGTATTTTTTTAAATTAATTAAACATATAAGTTTTCTTTTTAATACTGGGATTAAGAAGAAAGTCTCTTCTTATTTAATATGGGCACTGGGCTGGTTTACAGGAAGATACAAACATTTATATAACTTGAACTTTATGTTTAAAGGTTAACGACTTTTTTTCACGTAATTTTGTTGTGTGAACACCTGAACAAGTGTTGTTTGTCAATTATGTTTATTTTTTTGAGAGATTTATTCTGTGGACATCTAATTACTTCTTAAAATTAACTTAGTATTTCATCCTTAGTCAAAAATGATGATTTGTGTCTTTAACGATTAAAAAGAAACGAGGGACCAAAAAAAAACACATTGAAAACTACTATATTCCTAAATATTTTAAGTTATGGACACTAAATTCTGATAATTTATAGTAAATTAGTGGATGATTACGTGTAAGTGGGTGGGACATGTTTAATGGGTGAGAGACATTTATACTAGAGTTTAGATCATATGTGGCATATACTAGTAGGAGACAAAAAAAACGTGGTCATAACTTTCCTCTCACATACAGATATTATATGTGAAGGATCTGCGTGATATGGGTTTTACAAATAGCCAGTTCTTTTTCAATATATATTGAGACAAAAAGGTGCCCACACTGCAGTTAGAAGCACATGGAACCTTTTACATTTAAATGCGTCAATAGTATTTTTTTCACGACCGTCGCGCGGTGTAATTCATCCGTCTTGAGAATTCAATGTTTGTTTAATCCCCTGACTAGATTGGTGAATATTTTTTTATTGACTGGTGAGTTCAGGGGGTCTTTTTCCGGCATATTCTCGAACTAAGGTCTTGATTGAGAGACCATTTACATTTTATCTAAACTATTTGGTAATTTGCCGTAAAATTTTGTGTCCATATTCTCCTTGAGAGAGATTTTGTATTTTCTTACTCAAGTCTTATTCTGTTGGTTGTATTTCATTATTTGTATTTGGTTATTTCTTTAGCTTTCCGTATTGTACGATACACTGATATTTTCATGTGCCATATTTTGAAAAAAATACTTATTCTAAATTATTTTGTATTTTACAGAGATTTTTACATTTTATATGTTACTGAGATATTTGAAGGAAACATTAGTGTCATTAATTTTTCAATCAATAAACTCTGTCATTGAATTCAGCCATCAATCATTTTTTGAAAGTTTTGAAATAATTTATGTTAATGATGATAATATGATTATCAGCCAATCAGTGGATGAAAAACACCTGTGCATACATTGAATTTACAGTGTGCAAGCTGTAACACTTCAGCAAAAATACAGTCTTGATAAATCAAACCCAAAATTTCAATAGTTTAGAGATTCAAGTTCTAAAACGATTGAGAAGTTTAATGTACGGCAGCATTTCGTTTCTTTTCATCGCTTTAAAACTTCATAATTTTTGGACGTGAATCTATTTCCTTTCCTCTCCACCATCTCTTATTCTTTTCTGCCTTTAATTAGTGATATCGCACTTTATATGAAAAGGAATGCTAGAGTAATTGTCCGTCTTTGTGGGGCTTGTGGGAATATGCTCACGTATGTGTTCATGGATTTAGTGGGGATCGATTTGAATGTTTTTGTGACCATGTAACTTGCTTCATTTACGTTTGTCTGGTTGGTTGGAAGATATTTCCACATGGTAATACGCCCGCCAGATTGTATTTGTAATAAAAGTGTTAAATAAAATAAATAAATCCGCAAGCAATTGAAACTAGAACGCTCGCCTGCTTAGCATAGATGCAGACGGGTTACGGCCACCGACGATTAATTAAATCTGCTATTCTAATGATTATAAAACGCAGAATGGTAAATAATATATCAATACTTTAAAATACAATTAGTTAAAATTATCTCCCAAAAACCTAAAGGGTATTAAATACAAACCACTGTCGCGAGCTATTTGTTTCCTCATTCAGGAAAACTTTAAATACTAATCAATTTCACATATTCAAGCTCTCAATAAAACAATAATTTTATTTTATTACGACTAGTAGCTTATTATAATATTTTATTACGACAAGTAACTTGTTATAATATTGATTATTATCAAAAATAAACCACCAGAATTTTGAAAATAATTGACTTGTAAAATGTAAATAACCCAGGATGCGTAGAAAAACGTCTTAAGAAGTGAACTTTTGGCATTTAGGATTAACATCTTTTAATAATGAATCGCTTAAAGATTATTAAACACGCTTTTCCACAATGTACCTGTAGAATTAATGTTAATACGTAGTAAATATTGATATTCATTGCGACATTCTATTTTGAACGTCAAACATATTAAAAATTATTACGATTATAAATTTAATTCACAAAAGTCATTCGAGGAATTAGCCGTATATATTTTTTTATTTAAGTTGTGAGGTACATTTTACCGTTGATGTAATAAAAAACACCTGATCATCCAAGGCAAAATAGAAGGCCGAAGAGGTATTGGCAGGAGGCAAATCTCCTGGCTCCGCAATACACGTGATTGGACTGGCGTTGGAGATCTTTTTCGGGCTGCCGGGGTCAAAGATGTCTACTCTCAAGTGATATTTAACGTTGGAGGGACCTGACATGATATTGGGAAGAAGTGAATAAATAATTTTAAAAATCACTTCGTCGCTCGTGCAAATATTTTTTTACCAAACGTACGTTCAACCAGACAAGGACAGTTTTTTTGTTTCTTTGGTACCAGCGTGAAACGAACCCGAAGTCTCCTGGTGGAAGACATGCATCTTACCAACTTAGTCAAGAAGATCGGCTAATAAAATCTAATATTTTCATATTGCCGAAAATTCATATACTCGTATGTCTGTTTTGGATAACATCAAGCAACGAACCCAAAATCTCCGAGCAAAGCAAGTTCGTCTTGAAAACGAGATTATGAAGGTTGTCAAGTCTTAGAATGTATGTAAGGTAACGCATAGGTTATTAGAGAAAAAATATACATTAAGTCTGTAATTAAATTACGTTTGGGACTCACCGGCCATCGAAACCAAGCCACTCAATATTAAATGCAGTTTTACTTGTTTAACTTTCATAGGTATAAAAAAAAGTCATTTTTAAAAAATTTATTGTAATGCAAAAAAATCAAAGTAACTTCCCGATACCATAAAAAATTGGTTTCTCACAATCTGAAACGAGAATTTATCGCCGTATGGATGTTATAAATAACCTTTTTTATCGCGAATCTTTATGATCTTCATAATTTCTCTTGACCTAACCTTAATGGTTAAAATCTATTTAATAATCGTAACTGTTGCAAGATGATAAAGGTAAGGTTTTACTTCGTAAATCACAATCATGTTTTACGAAGAATCTTTTTGTTATTACAAATAATCTTTTTTTATTATGAAGAAACATTTGTTATTACAAGGAATTTAATAAGTTATTATGAAGAATATGGTAGTGTTATTACAAAGAATCTTATTTTATTATGAATAATCTATTGTTGTTACAAAGAATCTATATTTATTGCAATTTATGTAGTCAAACACTGTTTATTCCATTTTATATAAAGGTATAACTCTACCGGTTACAAAGTTTTCACCTGTTAACAGGAGAGCACAAACAAGACTTATTTATATTCCCCTGACGATCAAGTGAAAACCTTGAAACCGGTAATTATTTCACTTTATAGCAATGCAACAGCATACCCACAGTACAATACACGCATGGGTGTCTTCCATCCACATACTGGCTGAGAATCATACTCGATCACGAGGGATAGCCTGTCGATGAAGAATACATTTTTATATCAATGAATCTTACGAAAAATTTATTGTAAAAAATAATTCAAAGAACAAAATTGCTAAAAAAAAGATCTTATGAGTATATTATATTGTAAATAAATTTTTATCTGAATTATTGTGAATGACCTCTTCAAACATGCCTTTTTGAAGATTTGGAGATTGAATTATTGTGTTGTATTACACTTTTATTGTATAGAGTTTATTGCTACGTGGTAATTTCTGTCAACCAACGAGAAAGGTATTAAACAAGCCAAAAATGAAAACTAAACTAGAAGGCTTTTTAAAGAATCCGGGTACCAACAAGACTCTAAACTCTGAGCCGAACAAGCGTTTTACCAAATAGGGCATTGCGGTCATCAGATTGCGTATAAATACAAAAATAACAAATTAATATTTTAATTATCATGGATGACTTCTATATACAAGTTGGATGGACGCTTGTCTTCCACCAAGAGTTTCGGATTTTTTTATTTATAAGAATACTCGTATATATGACCAAAACTGTGTGCAAAAGAATGAAGTGGCAATGGGCCGGACACGTAGTCAGAATGTCAGACTCCCGATGGACATCCGAAATAATCCAATGGTACCCAAGAGGTATAAAGTGACCCAGAAGAAGACCGAAGGTGCGCTGGATGAATGAAATCAGGAAACATGGCATCAACGAGCAAAAAACCGAACTATTTGGAGTCAACTTGGGGAGACCTTCATCCAGCAGTGGATCGACCCTGGTTGACAATGATGATGATGAAATGACCGAAGTCATAGGTATCCTTATACGATCCGACGCAGAGAAGTCCAGCGTGTTACGACATGACTGCACCTATAGTACCAAAAAAAGGAGGCCCAGATTGATTTAGTGTGTCGAAAAGTTGTCTGTATCAACAATGAAGACCTCCGTGGTCCGATTGGTAAGATATGTGGTATGTCTGTCAGCCCGGGTATTGGAATCCCAATTTTTATTAAAATTGCTTTATATCTAGTTTTACTTTAAGGCTTGTTTAATACCTTCCTTGTTAATATGAAGAGATTGTCACGTAGCGATTTATTAGCTAAGTTGTACTGTATACAAAGAACGTGTAATACAATACAACACAATGTGGTTCAGCAGAGACTAGTTTGCACACGAATGATTTTTTTTTAAATTTGTGGTACTATTTATATACGAGCCTCTTTGGAAGTTATTATATTAAAAGATAACAAGTTAGTTAGTTAGTTAAAACTATCAGAACGGTTTCGTTCACAGAGTTAAAGGTGAACTACTATGATTTTAAATATAAACTAATCTAATTTCCTTAATTAAGATTAATCAAGTAATATTAAATTCAATAATTGAAGGGGTAGATACAACACTAGTTCTAGCATATTTAAAACTGATATTTTGTGTATATTTTCTATCAAAGCTCCATACTCCTATTTATATATGGAAGAAAGCTCCGTGAAAGATTTTAGGAAAGTTTATTGCTTTATATCAATATGTCCCGACTAAAACTTCTGTTTGAAAATGCATTTTTTATAGAATCGGATTTGGCTGTTTTTCTATTCTTTCAAACGCTGCAAAGTAGATTACAATTCATGGTAAAGTCGGACCATTGTATGTTATTAACCCCCTAAATTTCGTTTACTGTAAGTGTCAAATTCCATGTTATGATTTAGACTGTAGTCTATTTTTAGAGATGCTCTTATACAACCTTACTAGACAACAGAAGATATTTTTTTGGCTCGTTAACATTATACAATACAATTATCTCATATGTTATTAACTCAACAAAACTGGACACACGTTCACTGTAGGCCTATAAGGCAAAATATATTATTTCAAAAATCATTTACTAACTTAAAAAACTACCTGCATAACGCCAGAATGTTATACATACATTGTATGGTATTCCATTTGACCGTGTAACTACAAATGCAGGAAGTTATTTTAAAGGGCTGCTTTTTTTACGAAAGATTTAATTTTGAATATGGTTTTTTTCATAAGAATCGATAGTAATGATCGAATATATAAGATCTGTGTTAGGTCAATCATTACTTATAATATTGAAACCAGAGACGATTACATACTTGTAACTAGAACAAAGAACCTTCTTACAACAGTCAAGGTGAGAATATTGGAAACCATAATACGAAAAGATCTCAGAGATTGGGCCAAAAGCTCTTAAATTCAACACTCTTGCAACACAGATAATATTGTCAGACGAAATAGGAAGAGAAGGTGGAATAGCGTGACCATATTGATAGTATGGTACAGAGACCCATACATAGCAGCAGTCCAGATCCCCGCAGGACTACTCATATCAAGAAAGACGTCTTAAAGGAGGAGAAACAACTGGTGATCTACCTCTCAAGGTAATTTGGCAACAATAGATCCAAGATACAAGAAGGTTTTTGTGTAAATCTATTATACTTACAATTAATATTCTGCTTAAATATCAACATATTTTAATTAACAGTTTTTTTTTTAACTTGGCCAAGTAAAGTGTTTTTAACTTTTTCGAATTACAAATCCATTTGACATTTAAATTAAAAAACTTTTCAGTTAACTCGGTTTTAATTACCATATCATGTTTAAGGTCACAAAACTGTTCCGTTTCAATTTACCGATAAATTTCTCCGATATAATACAGTTCACTACATACTCTCGGATGAAACGATTGTCGATACAGTAATTAGTAATTATTATTGTTTCGAAATTTCTCGTGATTTTTCTCGGCCGAATAAACAAATAACGAACGTGGATAGTGATTTCGTGACTCGCGGTCAAATTATCCACAAACGGTTTAAAGAATTAATCATCCGAAAATAATTTCGGATATGGACCGATAGACATGGTGATGATTATCTTTGTTTCAATGACGGTAATTATTATATCTATCCCAGGTAAATTATAAAAAAAGCTTATCGATATAATTGTGATAATTTTTTAACACTTTTTGTATTTAAACAATGAAACTAGGAACTATCTACAGCCGTGTTAGCTTTCATGCTAGTCAAACAGGTGCCCCAGATTAGATTCCTAGTGTATGCACTTCCTAAGTGGTTTTACTCTTAGACTAGTTGATATTTGAATTAAGGTTTTTACGTTGTTGAGATGGCTAAGCTCCTTTATATAGTTGAATTAAAAAAGCCTCCAAATAGGACTATAAATAAACAAAAGTTAAACGAATTTCCTTGTTGTGGATAGACACGTGGATTACGTAAAGATTGACGAGTCTATTTGCCAAGGTGCTCGCATTTCAAAAGACGGAGAACATGAAGAAGACATCTGAAAATCAATCGGAATGGCAAAATCAGCACTTTTATGTATAATTTAGTAAAAAACTAGATCTTCTCACAGAACTAGGTATGGGTAAATGCCGCCTAATTTGGAATTCATATATTATACTAGTATAACAGAGCAGTTCACATACTGATGTAGATAATACTCGTACATTTAAATTCATTATTTAATGTATAATATAATACAAAAAACAGTAATGCAAGAGAAGTTATCACATTGACGTAGAAGATACTTTTACATTCACTATTTTATGTCTAATGTAATATAAAAAATACAGATCTTCTCACAGTCACGTTAGGGTAAATGTCTCAACATTTTTAGTACATCTGTAAAATAAGAGAGAAGTTAATACATAAACGAAGAAGATACTTTTGCATCCATTATTTTATGTATAATATTAAAAAATATAGATCTTCTCACAGAGTCAAGTCACGTATGATGTACTATGATGAAGAAGATGTTCCGATATAGTTTGGGCACGTGGAACGAATGAATACAGTGCAAATGTGAGTGAAAGGCGTTGTAGAGGTTGTGTGATTGGATCAAGATAATAATATTTTGAAAGAAGGAATTATAAAAAGAAAGAGAAATCTAAGCAGCTATGTGAAAACGTATACCATATAGGTGTAGAGGAAGCGAAAGATGTATGTCATGATAGGAAAGTCTGGCGCTTTGTCCTACCTGTCTACACCAAAAATAAAACGGTGTGATAGTACGTACGTATTTATTTATGAACAACAATTATTATAAAAAAACGTAATTCTCACAAGTTGATCAAAATTTAAAGGCAACGTTGGTTTTTGGCACTCCTTCTAATAACAAGGGCATTTTTTACGTAAAAAATTCGGGGATATAAGGAGAAACCCTGTAATTTTGGACGTATCAGTTCATTTTTTAAAAGTATAATTGAAAATCAATTTCCAACACCTTATTCATTTTTTTAGATATTGAAAAATAAATAATATTTAAGATAAAACTTTAGATAAACGAATTATGAGGAAAAAATATTAAAGCGACCACGTTTGCTACATTCATTGAAAATATATGTGGACCGGTCCTGTACATTCATTTGCCTTTCGAAATACCTATACACGTTTTTATAATTATACGTTCGGATGTAGCAAACCGCTACCAAAAAGCCGATATAACATCCATGTTTACAAGGAAAAATTATAGGTTTATATTACTAAACTTTTTATTACAGATTTCCTTATTATTTTAATACACAAATTTATTTTAATGATGTTTGTATTTTTTTTAATTGAAATGTTATGCATTATACAAGCATTAAGTATTTAGATCTTGAGTTTAAATATTTACAACTAATCACTGTGCCTAATCGATTTCGGAAGCTCAATTGGTGATTGTCTTTAATATGACTGCATGTAAATAAATTGCACAATTTTCAACAATTATAGTGCACAGTGGCTAGTGCTTTGATTTATGTGGTAAAAACGCGTACTTGGTGAAGAATTTGTTGCCGTGTAATGAGTCATAGAATGAGGAATGATGGAATAAAAAATGTTGATTGTTAGGGACGGATGTCATAAGAAATACAGAATGGACCATATCTCACTCTTCAATGTTCATACTCAAGGCGTTATTGCGAATCTTGTGATTTCAACTCTCGCACTAACTAAATTTTATACAAAATATAGTGAAATCGTTAGTGTCGTTTGAAATCATCGATTTCCTGGACAATCTGCATTTGTAAAATAACGTCGATATGCGAATTGTGTTCGAATAATTGGCATGTTTCTCAATTGCTCGATTCTCCATAGTAAAATTCAAGGATGCCTTTAAATTAGTTTTAAGAAAGTACCAAATGGAAAAAAAAAATAATGTTCAAAACTGAGGTGCGACTAATGGACCATCTGATATTAACCTTTCCCTTCCTGTGCTAAAAAATTCCGCCCGTTCCGGTGCTGTGTATTCAATACACATGTAAAAATGAGCGATTTAATATCGGAAAAATAAGAATATTCATAGCCATTCGCTTCAATTAATTAAATTGGATGTCAAAAGTGATTTAATTGCTGAAAACATGAAAAAACCATCGGACGACGTTCACAAAACGGGTAAAGCGACCACCTCGAACGAAAGCCCGGCTACTGAGCGAGAGAAGCGAGCAAACTGAGATTCATTTTCTTGGGTTCCCATATACCGAAGTAGAGTGAGAGTGAGGCGTGAATAGCGTCGCTTCCTCACCCATAGCGGTTTTTTTAGAATGAATATACCTAAGTCACACACTGGCATACGTTTGATTGTATTGGTGAATTTATTCCCGATTTTCACAAAATATATCTGATGGGGCCGATAAGTGCTAATCATTATAAAAAATATTTTTTCATTCAATGCGTAAATGTATTACGGAGGAATACCCTAAATCTGAACCCAGTATTTATTATATTTATAGAGATATTAACGTTTTTAGAAGCAATGTGTACTAGTTACACATCACAGGGCTGGAAGGGTTAAGAAAGAAACTTACGGGTTGACTAGCTAAATTGATAGGATAAGTTGTAAATACAAAAATAAACTTACAAAAATATATATTATTGTAATATCTGAAACAAGGGAAGACTGAGGAATAGGTTGATTAGGGAAGGAATTAAAGAAAATTGTTGAAGATTTGTTTTGTTGAGCAAAATATAAAATGTGGGAGAAATAGAAGTCTTTATAGATGTGGAAAAATAATGGTATAATATATGTGCCCATGTGTGTGTGTAGATAGAATAGTATACCGATCTATATTCTGGTACTGGTTTAGTGCGCCCAAAATGTTGCACTTTAGCAAACAACAATAGATCGACTCGAAGTACCTATAAAAATCCCCTTTCATCTGATGCAGCATTATATTGGGAAGATTTTTATAAAACGTTCATAGAATAATATTTATTTAGCTTATAGGCTACAAAAAATATGTTAAGTTTGCAAATTAAACTAAGACGGAATTGAACCCGAGACTCTATTTTGATTAATCCAATTTCTAACCCTCAGAGTGTTGTATCTAAAAGTGTATACTTAATTGATATAAGGATAAGCAGTGAGCAATGATCAATGAAAGCTTTACTTTTTATTCCAGATCCATATATTAAGTGATATACGTAATTCGTAATTTCTAACTATTGTTTCCTCATTTAATTTTTTTTTCAATTATGTAAATCTTTCATTTTTCTTAATAATATACCGCTCATTCTACTTAACTTTCCGATTCCATTTTTTTCAACTCGACTTTTCAATGTGCTCTTAACTGTCTGAGGATGATTTTTATAGTAACTACATATTTATAATACTTCTTATTACTTCACGAGACTAGAACATAAATACTCGAACTAAACAGTGTCAAAATCTGTCAATATGGTAGTTCGCAACAGTATTGTAGTACCAATGTTGATATATGGATGTTAAACATAGATGTGAAATAACACTCAAAAGAACCGAAGAAATGCTATGGAAATGCGTGCACTAACAAGCATATAATTACAGGGGGATAATGTATGACAGAATTCGGAATGAAGTTATTAGGGATGAACGTGAACTTAAGTATGACATATGGAGTACATCGGAGAAGAACACTCTCAGATAGTTTGGGCATGTACAATCGAAAACTAAAACGTAGAATTTAAACGAAGGAAAAATGCAATGAATAAAGCGATTTTGTAAAAATTATGTATCAAAGAAAAAATAATACATATATTTGTAGGGATAAAGACCGGAAGGTGTCAACTCTGCAGGTATTTTCACGTTGACGTTGATACCAAATGGTAAGCATGATTGCTTGCTTAAAACACAGGAATGCCTATCTTGTCCATATGGACACAAATTTAAAGGGAAAATAAAGTCGCGATTATGGCAACCCTTAATAATTTTTCTGCTATTGCAATACTTTCTAATTACTGTCAAAGGAGTTAGCTGGCGTAACAGCTAATGAGGCACCAATTTTTGTCGGTGCTTGTGATTTTATTCAAGTCTGAATTAGTAATTTGAAGATAAAATTGATGGAAGTGATGAGTAAGTGAATATTACAATATTAAAAAAATACTTATCAATCCAAATGTTTTTTGCGTCTACGTGTACCTTATAGTATAATCTAAAGAAAGTGATTACATTATTACAGATAGCTATTTTAATTCTAGTTTTTTTTTGTGGTTGAGCTTATGTGTCCACATGGACACGCTAAGCACTTTGCATGTCTTTGATCGCTTTGCACCCATTTAGTTACAGGTACGTGGACATCGGAGTTTTTAAAAATCAAAGAACGTTGAATAACGTATTGAATATATTTGAAGAAGAAGAGAGGCCGGTGGTGCCGGAAGCATTTTTTATCACACCACCAGAGCCCTTAGTCTTGAATGATAAGGATTCTGGAGATAAAGATACTGGTGGTCTGTCTCGGTGGCCTATCCGGTGGTATCTCAATAAATTCAGCCAACCTCCCAAGGGGTCTGGAAGGCCTAGCGCATCCAGTTCTACATTAGCTCACACCACATGCTTTGACATGGTGGAACACTATGTGTCCAAAACAGAAAAGAAGAGAAGACATGTGGGTCCCTATTGCAAGAAAAAATCCTCAGCTGTGAGAACATCTTGTTGTAAATGTAATGTCGGACTATGTATTGAGTGTTTTAAAGACTATCATCAAAATAATATGTGATTACCTTGTTATTTTTCTTTATTTTTGCTAATAAACATTTACTAAGTACCTACTGACAGATTCGTTTATTTTATTAAGACAAATGCTTAAACAATAGCGTGTCCAAATGGACACGCTATTTTTTTTATGCAAGAAAAATATTTTCTTAACCAAATATCCGTTTTCTCATTTCTTTGACCTTACATTATTCCATTTATATTAAAATATAACAAAACTTTAAGAACAAAAAAAAATCGGGCATTACTGGGTTAAAACCTAGAAATCTTAGGTTTGATTCTCGACGGTTCTCGGTCTAACTTTTCTTCGAACCTTTTTTCATCGACGCCAAGTGACTCTGCAGTTACATAACAATTATTGGAGGTTCTTATACCAAAAACCGACCCGAAATAGCGTTATATACGAGTATGTTAGATTATAATTATTAAAAGATTTTCTCACCGATTTCAAAACAAATGAGTACATATTTTACAAATTAATTACAGAAAATGTACTCGGAAAGGACAAACTTCTAAGATTATGTATTCCAATTTCATTGTAAACAGTATATCTGGTAGTTTTATTGCCACGTGACATTCTCCTCCAGCCAACCAGAAAGATGAAAGGAGACCTTAAAACCAGAATCTTTTTTTTTAACTGGCTAACAACGACATTTGAATTCATAAATTTCGTCCAGGAAGACAAGTGTCTTACCAACATTGGACGTGTTTTTTAAATTATCTTTGCAATTTTTTTTGATTTGCGATAAAAACATATTCGATATTTTTAAAATTTACAAAATCTTGCATGTATGGTTGATATAATTGTGAAAAAAAAAAAACAAAACGAGTACAATTATTTACATTACTAATGTCTTGCACCTTGGCCAAACTGAACAATCGGGCGTTTCAATTAACGTGTAACAATGTCCATTTAAAAAGACTGAAAAACCGCCTTCCGAAATTCAAGACGGTGTCAATTAAATTCAATAGCGATTATGGTTTCTAATAACGAGTAATATGCTAATTAGAACAATAAAAATAAAATGACAATTTATAAAGCGCGGTTTAGAGAGTACAATATACAAAAAAGCGCTCTAACTCGGGATTCAACCCCCACTATTATTGACAAGTTAAAAATAAAAGTTGAATGTAAGGATAGGAAGGAAGAAGTAAGAAATCCGCCAATGGAAGACGAACTACAAAGAAACCTTTGTAGATCTTCTAATATGCGATAACACATTCGGTCGTAGGTGTAGAGTAATGTGTAATATTTATATAACCTCATATTTGATATGACCTCCAAAAAAGGTTGTCTTTAAGAGCTTCTTAAAGTTTCACACGCCGCCCATATATGATATATCTAACACTAAGAGATATACCATTTCACGCCGTAAGAACAACAGTAAAAGCTCGTAATATCCTGCCCTATTGTATCGATATGGTGCAACCAATAAGCCTATACCTTTATTTAAAAAACAACAAGCAATAAGTCCTATATTTTTAATGTTACTGGACCTGAGACACCTATTCAGAAATATTATTCTATAAATTTGCCAGTTGGATTTTATAACATGACTGAGGGTTCCCTTAACATATTTGTGGTTGATTGTATGAAATTTTTACGATATTTTATCATTTTTTTTAATTATCGTATAGTATTCAAATCAAAATTGAACTAAATTGGTATATGATATGGTTAAACACAACTACAAAATTATCATAGTTCAAGTGTTCTTTTCTAAACATTGAAACTCAATTGAGGAAACTTAATAAAGGAATGGGAACTATAGGTATATTAAAATAAAATAAAAACTCCAAAATTAGCGATACACTTCATGTGTACTGTAAAACAATCAATGATTTTTAATATTTGAGTTTTTTTGTGTTGCATAATAACCTGTGGCCAAAATATTGTCGAAAAGGTGTAATATAAAATAATAGTACATAATGCCATAGCCCATAAATGCCCTACAAAGAGTCGCGATGACTTTCGACTGCCAAAAACCAAAAATTTGTCTAAATAATGAATACTACAAAGGTTTCAAATATTTAAGCAAAATGACAAAAAGTATTATCCATTAGTGTCCAAAATTTTCGTAGTCTACGTGTTTTAGATTTTAGGGATAAATTAAAGTTTTGCTGAAGGTAAAAAATATGTCATTGTAAGTTCTAAAATAATGTAATATGTTAATAATCATTGTAAAAGGACAACTTGTACAGCGCTGTTAAGAAAGCAGACTTTCCTTAAGGACGCTTCAACTCGGGATTCGAACCCACTGTTATTGACAGATTAAAAATGTATCAAAATAAATATATATACGAGTATAAGCTGAGTGTACGGATTGAAAGGTAGTGGCTTCGGCCATTAGATTAGCTTCTTCCATGCATCTGTATATGTTCATAAAAACATATTTGGTAATAAAATCGCAGAAAACTTACTAAGGAAAGATGATTTACAAAGCAATAATATGTTGGACTTATAAAATCACAATAAATTTTGTATAATTTTTTAAGGTTCAGTACTATAAGCGATACCTTCTGTCATCATCCGGGAGTTAATCCGAGTATCCTCGATTCAAAGTCATCAATTGGTATACGAGTATTTGCTCGATCTAATTTAACAAGGCAAAAAGTGACAAACGCACGAATGAAGACATTATACAAAATGTACAATATGTGATGACATTGAGCATGTGTGCATTCATGAAGTAGATATATTGAAGACCATGACCAGGAGACTACATAATATTTTGTCTTATCAATCAAGATCTCTGTTTAAAGCGTTATTAGCTTTTTGCAAGTGTTGGAAATATTACCTACCACACACAGAAAAGCAAGAATAACTTTGTTTTTAAATCGAATCATATTAGGGACTTTTTTTGGTATCATCAGTGACAAACCCGATATCCGCTTATATGGAAAACTTATGGATACTCCACTAAGCCACAGAGGTTACTGTATGAAGAAAAAAAAAGCGTTTTAATAGTGTTCAGAAAATGACGCAATAAGACGTTACGAAAAGTGCGTTTATATTACTGAAATAGCATATTATGGTATGATTCGTTTTAACTGAAAAAAATATGTGAGATAAAAGCTTTTTATTTTGTTTATGGTAATTTTCAAAAGCGTGTTTTTGTAAAATCTTTCGTTTATCTCATACAGCTAATAAATCTGAAACAAGAAAAGTAACCATAAATCAAAAGTTTGGAAAAAACGCAATTTTTTTTTATTATCTTGCTCAAGAGTTATTTGTTTCGTGAAATTCTCGATAAGAAATTAAATTAAACACGAAATTGATGAGAAAGATAAGGAAATATAGTGAATAATTCATATTATTTTACCAAAAAATACCACTGTGGGAAAATACACATTTTGCATCATCAGTCAAAATTTGTTACATTTGCCTTTTGTCATTTTGATTTTACATTGTTTTGATTTATACCCTGCAATCAAAATATCGTTTCGTTAACGAAGAATTTATTTTTCAAACTATTGTCATGAATACGCTTTATCTGGTATATGGAGAGAACGAATGGTCTCACCGTTCTACCTTGACACATTGTTGTTATTTCTTTAAAGATAATTAACATCATTCAATTTATTTTTATTTATTTATTATTACACATGACAAGAAATATACACAATTTGCGAAAAAAACAACAGGTAATTTAATTTGGACATAAAATTTTAATGGATCTGGGTTTGTTGCCTTTCATTTGTCGTATCCCCAGTAAACTAGGTTTTTGCCTGTAACTCACTGAGGATATTTAGCATGAAAAACTAAATCGACACTTCTTTCCAATTTTTTATTACACAAAAAACAAAACCCCGTTGCACGTTCTCATCAACCTGACAAACTGTGACACTCAATTACAACTGGAAACATCATGCGAAATTAAACTCCTCACACATCATCACTCCAGAAAGACCAAAAATATTCATCCCACAATATACCGCACACAATCCTTAGAATAAAAATAAAATATAAAGAATAAATAAAACGTATGCCGGTCACTTTGAAATTGTGTTTTAGTCATCATGAAAAATATTAATTCAGATGAAAACCGACTGCGGAACTCAGGGAGATTTGAATTCGGATCAACAGAATGCAATACGAGCGTTTTAATTTTTTTTAAAGAATATATATGACCGAAGTCATAGGTATCCTTATACCTCCGAATACTAGGCGGAAAAAATACCTGTGTCATTCGAGGGGAGTAACACAGCGCGGGGTTCGAACTGACGACCTTCCGCACATAAGTCTAGTGCGTTACCGCGTGGCCATGCACCTCACACGAGACTACTGACATTGACATACCCGATCTTTTCGTTTTACTCTTTTAGATTGCTTAGTTTTAAGGGTGCTTTCAACACGGACGGTCTAAGGTTCGATCCCTGATGAAACCCAAAAAGTCAGTCTGTTGTTTCACATTAGGCCTTTAACTATATTTTGTTGAATATATAATAAGTGTAACATAACAACAAGTTGTACTATTTACTCGTATAACGAAAATTTAATACAATATACTAGATTTTTTTTTTCTTTTAGGATGTCTATAACAAAAGGATCGTACTACAGATTTCTTGTAAAATAATAATAAAATGACAATTTATATAGCGCGTTTAGAGAATCGACTCTCCTCAAGTAAATACAATTCCACAATATTCACAATCCGTCAATATCCATCCCATTTGCGATCTGTGGTAGAGAAAAAAGAAACAATAAGTTTATTCTATTGACAACGAATTCATACTACCATGTAAAAAATATCAGTTTAAGGAAGGAATGAAGAATTACTTTAAAACAAACATGATGATCTTTCATGCCTAGTTCGTCAGATACGTGCCTTCTAAACCAACAAACACAAATAATGATAATAATATAAAGAAAATTTACACAACGCCATTTAGAGAGAAGACTCTTCTCAAGGGAGCTCTTACTCGGGAATCGAACCCATTATTATTGAAAAATAAAAAATATATCAAATCAATAAAAATAATTTGACTGTAAAGATAGGAAGGTGGCGACTGCGGTCATTAATTAAGAAACTTCCCCGCAGATTTAAATGTTTAATTGGAAAGAAAACCGCTGAAAACTTACCAAGAAAAAATGAACTACAAGAAATCCTAGTAAATATTCTAATTTATGTATTGTATTACACTTTTGTTGTTGTTCATTGTATTGTATTACACTTTTGTTGTATTCAGTAAAACTTGATGAGTTTATTGCCATGTAGCGACCTCTTCCAACCAACCAGAAAGATGTTGAAGTGGCCTTAAGTGAAAATCAAATTGTCATTTTTCTGTCTGGTCTAAAAATCTGGTTTCCAGCGGGATATGAATCCGCAATCTCCGGGTCGGAAGACTAGCGACTTACCTACTGGCCACGGAGGTTATCTGTTGTTTATGTGTGTTCTTTTTATATAAAAAAATCATATTTCGTAAGAAAACCGAAAAAAATATTTCCAAGAGAAGACTAACTACAAATAAACCTTTGTATAGTAGATATTTCGATAGCAAAACATTCGACTTTGGTGGAGTTTGATATATGTATGTATTGTTAACATATAATAATTTATTTCGATAAGACGTCCTAAAAAAGGGGTGTCTTCAAACGCTTTCTAAATCTACATACACTACTTATATCTCTACCCTCGGAAACAAATAAAGATCCACCCAATTGAAATGTTATTCGAGAAAACAAACGTTTACCAAAAATAAAGACGGTCAATTAATTGAATATTACGAAATAATAATATTATTGTTGCAGTAATAAAATTAGCACGTTATAATGTAGAAAAATACACTGTTATAGATTTAATTCACGATATAAATAATAAATACGTAGGAATATTATTTTGCATAGCTCCAGGAAAACCCAAATAGCCAATAATCTAATAAATCACAATTTACTTTAAAAATTAACATAGAGAATAACAAATTCTGTCGCAGCTATAGTAGCGCTCGAGCGTAAAAAAATTGTGGGTTTGATTTCTGCTGGTATCCATTTTTTTCCAAAAGTTATATCGGTGGTTTTCGCTTCAAGTTTCTATTATTTCTTTCTGGATGGTTAAAAGAGACTTCCCCATGGCAATTAGCCCTCCAGGTTGTTTCGTATACAATGTTATGCCTACACGATACATTTTAAATGTGTCCAAATGATCTATTTTAAAACTGGGAGAATTTTTATAAAATTTTCTAGTTTTAATTTATTCCTGTAAAATATTACAAAGAATTTCGACAGAAAAGTAAAATTTTCAAAAAAGTTTCAAGGTAGTTAGGAGAACAGTTGATAACTATGCAACACACCCGGATTTAATATAATCGTATTCCCAAGTCACATAAATGTAGTGAAGCATAATATAGTATATGCAACTGTCAGTTCAACACTTCAGTACAAAAAGAGGTTCCTTTCATCTCAGTAACACATATTCTTTCCCAAATTGTAAATACATTTTTAAATGTCTTAAATATCTTAAATTCTTAACCAATCGTCCCAGTATGGGTTATGTTACCTATTTAAAAAATATGTTAAATAATATTTAATTTTAATCTGGTCTTATTTATAGTACGAACTATTTCGAAGAAAATTTTCAACACCATATCAAACAATCCAAAAAACATAATATTATAATACACACTTTCTTAGAATGAAACCTTAATAAAGCCTTCTTATTTCGACGAAGAACCAAAATAATACTGATAACCCCAAAAATAATATTTGATTAAAAATAACTTTCATACACACCTACATTTATTATTATTTGTGTTTAATGTAAAACGTTGTACTCGTATTTAGCAGTAGTATTAAATTTATTTTTCTGTTGAAAATTAAAAACATTCCGCTTACATTTAACGATATGAAAATTGATTGATATAAATACTTAAATGATAGTTTATCTATTTTTTATTTTTTGATTAATGATATTTTAACAAATTACCTTTTTTCTATAATGAAGCTGTGTGAGAAACAATCTTTATAAATCGTTTCCGTCTGACGATGACTCGAGATTTTCAGGTACCTTTTCAAGTTTTAATTATTTAACACTAACGCTCACTTAAAATCACTTAACGAATATTTAAAACATCTTAAACACGTCACAACAATTAAATTTCAAGAGGCTTTACAGGGCACAGTGTTTAATTAAGACTTTTGTTATCAATCAATGTTCTTTCACATTTATAAACAATTATATCAGACCACCGCACACTGTGACTTTTTTTATGTATTCACTTGACGTTTTTTGGAACCTCTGGAGTCCATTTAATCGCTTTATAAATTTTAGTACCAGATTTATAGAATAATTATTCGAAACACGTACAAAAAAGGTGTTTGAATTAGAAATACAATTAAAAGTGACCACGAAAACTGATTCATAAAATGTTGAAAGAGTACGATTGAAAATGTATTTAGAAGCAAAAAATCTATTTAACGTTATTATTTTTTTGCTGTTTTACATTATTTGACTGTTTACACTGTGGTTAATATTATAATTGTACGACACTTCCTCTCAAGTCCCTCACTAAAGCAGACAAAATGTAATTGGTCACAGTTGATTCGTCTTATTTTTTTGCTAGATTAGCTAAAAAAATTCGTTCACATTGAATTTTAAACGAAAAATTCTTTTTATAGATGAATTCGAAAATTCTCGCGGATGACACCAATAGAAAACACAAGTATCATTAAAATTTGAATATTTAATGACGTATTAAAAATCCGGTGATTAATAAATCTGGCTGTTATAAAATAAAATTTCAAAAAAACCAAAATACCGGTTTATAGTAAAAATAAAACCGCGAAGAAACAACACATCACAAAAATATAATCACTTAAAAAATATCAATTGTTAATTAATCGGTGATTTTTTTTTCTCCGTAATATTATATTTTATTCTCCGACGTCAAAATCACAAGGACGAAATCGCGTTATGTCAAAAAAATCTGACGATGAGACGAAAATCACGTTACGCGTTTACGAGTTAACCGTTCGCTTGTTAACCGGTCCGAGAGCGATACAGAACCGCTTTGCCTCATTGTTCGGCGCAGACTGTCGGGAACAGCTCTGAATAAACTCGGCGATGGTGCGCGTTGGGTCTGGCATTATACGGTTTACGTGCTTTGGAATTTTCTACGTAATAAAGGTATGATTTAAGTCGCCTTACTTAACCGCGTTAAGTAGAAAGAGCGCCAAAAATCAGAGTAATTCGGATGAAGTGTACAGGAGAATGGGGGAAATATATAAAGAAGTCCCTTTTTTAAAAATACATGACTGGAGTAAATATTAATATACAAGAAGAGAAAGATAACGCTCATTTTCTTCCTTATGTAACGTTTCGCTACTTTTGGGGCGAATTTATAAGTTCTTTATTTCTTTAACTTATAGTGATTATCATTGTGATCAACTTTTTTATTGCAATATTAATAATAAAAAAAATACTATTTACGAGTATATACCTTCGTTTAGTAAGGAGGATCTTTTCAAGAGCGCTCTTTCTGGAAATTCTAACCTACTTAATATTATTGATTACAATATTATTAAATAATTATAATAAAAACAATGAAATAAGTTGAATATAAGGATAGCAAGAAGGTGGTTGCGGCCATTAGATAAGGTTCTTCTCTGCATAATATGATATCCAGTTGATATATGGCTTCGTTTAGAGAGTAGACACTTTTCATTGGTACTGATTAAAAATATTACGAAATAATTATAATACAAATTAAATAATTTGAGTATACCGAGAGGTTTGTGAGGTCCAAGATGTGGTCAGATGGGGACGACAGCGTCGACGATACTGGTACCAACATGTACAAAGACTGAATTCTACAAGAATCCCATGCATAGCTCTACATGGGGTACCGGTTGAACGGCGTCCACCAGGTAGACCCCCGAAACGATGGAGAGATAGCTGGAGCTCAGCATCACAAGATGATAATACTGTAATAACAGACTCTTGAGTCTACAGAAAGGTGAAGAAGAAGACGAAAAGAGTTTAACGATAGGAAAAGGTGGCTGCGGCAATTAGATAGAGTACTTATTTGTATACTATGGTATCCAGTTGATTAAATTGAACGTATACAGTGGAGGTTTTTACAATTTGTAAACTCCAAACTACAAATCCCAATAACTGAGTTAGACTTAGATTTATTCTTGGAAGTGACGAGTTTTAAAACCTTGACAGTTAGAATAAAGATGTTTGATTAAATTCAACGCATACAGTGGAGGTTTTTAAAATTTGTAAACTCCAAACTGCAGATCTCAATAACTGAGTTAGACTTTGATTTATTCTTGGAAGTGAAGAGGTTTAAAACCTTGACAGTTAGAATAAAGATGTTTGACCTCACAACATTGTTTAAGATTGTCGTCTCGTATTTCGATAGTCCGGAACGAACTCAGCTTGTAATACTATACGAATACACTTTCCTTGTATGCCCACTCGGCAGTATATTTTGTTCCATAGTGAAGTGATTGCAACTAATTATTTGTACAACTCTTTCATAACATAACTGCACAGATTAGATAATTAATAGGGCATTGTATAAATTTTCATATGGCTTTGGCTAATTACACGAGTAAAATTAAGGAGTTGTTTTTGCCGTGATAGATTGATTGAATTGTATGTATTTGTATTGTTCGACTTGTTCTATTTTTCTCAATATTAAATTTTATATTTTGTTTGTTTTTAATATTTGTTATTAAAATTGAGTTCATTATGAGAATGAAAAAAAAAACGCAAAACAGTGAAGTAAACCAACATTTTTGGGGCATTTTCCAAAACCAGTATTCGGTAAAGGATTGTGGACTGTGTATTTTTTTTAAATTTCTTTGCATGTCAAAGTTCGACTATCTGAAAACAAGATAATGTGACTTAAATATTGCTCCTAAGTACAGTGTTTAACTACTAACGCTACTAGAAAAAACGGGATTCGAACCCCAGACCCTTGGATTGTGAGCCAAACGATTTAACCACTGATACATGAAGGCCAACGTATTCTTATGCTATTTTTTTTGTAGAAGATATATACAATTCACATTTTACGAGTGTCAACGTGGACCACTAAGCCTGTAATCTCTTACAGGCTTAGTGGTCCACATTATGTACCACCTTTTTTCAACGCAGCACTGCACAATAGTACACGCAATGTACCACTCCATTGCTGCACGAACGCTCAGATTATGTACCACTTCGTATAATATAATATAATACTTATGACTCATATCCGCACAGCTGCAGGTCTGGTCCTGTTCAAATTCATTTAGCTTTTTATATTATTGACAGTTAGTTGTTCTTGGTGTGCCGAATTGTGCGTATAAAAGAAAACGTTATATATTTGTATTAAATTTTAATAAAAAATAGTTGTGTTGTGATAAAATTGACTTCAGTAATTGTGGTAAATTTATATTTAGGTTAAAAAATAATTTTACTTAGATGTATTTCGGCATTATTTGATGGTACATTAGAAGTACCAGTGGAAATATGGACTAGTGGTACATAAGTTGTGCCACCTCACCAGGAGTTCCTTCACCTACCGAGGAAGTGGAAATATGTTAATTTAGCATTTGTATGTATCATTTTTCAAACACATTAAAAAAATAATGAGAAACTTGACTTTTTATTTTTTGTGCAGCCTGAGTAAAAATAAGTGAAGTTTACCTGTGCCTGTAAAGGTTATATAGATGAAATTGAGAGAATTGACAAAACTGTACATTTTTTGTATTATTTATAACTTATATTGTACATCTCACAGCAAACATTAAATTATTATATATGAAATATTTTATTTCAACCGAACTTCATTATTATTTGTAAAACTTTTGTTTGCAAAATGATTGCGTAAATTCCGAACAAGTGTTGTTATTATATGAAATATCTATTAAGTCGATACTTAAATGATAATTCTGTTAATAAAGTTTTAACAAAGAAAATAACGATTGAAGTATTTATTAGTCACCTTATTCTTTATATCATTACACCGTTTCCCTGTCGGAATAGGCAGAGTACAGAGTACCAAACGTTCCTATCGCAACACACATATTTCCCCTCCGATACATTCCTACACCATTTCACATAACCCTACCGTATCTGTGACATTTTACATTTTTTTCCTTTCAAAATAACATTTACTTTCCTTCGTTTTCCTTCACAACGTCGTTCACTCATATTTTCACTATCATATGTATTTGTTTTGTTAATTTTTCTTCATTCGTTTGTTTTACATTTCCAAAACCTCTTATAGTGCTCTTCCCTTCATCTTTTTTTATATACTCGTATCAGTATTTAGTTTCTATTCAGTTCCAGTAATATATTGTGAACTTCGTGTATTCTTCATAATGCACGTATTTCTACAGCATTTATTCGACTCATTTCTTCTACGTTCTCCTTTTTCTTTCATACGTCAAAGTTGATATTAAAATATTTGTGTGGACTATCCTCCGGATTGATTTAAATGGTAACTGGAGACTGGAAATTGAGTGAGACCAATGAGGTGGCCTTCAACACCTCTAAATGTAAGCTGGCTAAACGTTTTTAAGAGCTGGGATCTAGCAGCAAGTTTTTAAGATACTTAATCGATGATCACTCCATCGTACACGTCAACAATCACATGACCTATGTGGCCTAGCTGTAAAACAACTTTTTCCCAGCCCGGAGGTTGTGGGTTCAAATATCAAAATTATTTAAAAAGGATTCTAGTTTGGTTTACACTTAGAGCCTCTATAACATCTATCTGATTGGTTACAAAATATTGCCACATAGAAATAAACCCACCACGTTGTATTGTGTACATCGAAAGTGTTATACAATACTCGTACAATACAATTTGAAACTTATGAGATATTAAACTATATTCAATGGTTGAAAAAATGTTTGAAAACGATACTTGTTAGAATATGACTTTAACTGAACAACGAACGTCAAATGCAATACCAAGCACGTTAATTATTAAACTAAATGCGCCAATAATTATTACCACTATATTACTACTCACTCTTTCAACAAACGTCAAGTTTGCTGATGACAATATCTTTAGAATTCCCATAGTAATAAGAACATGTTATTATATTTTATATTAATAATATTTATTACAATTTATACTATTTATTGCATTTTATCTTCAAATGCAAAAGTTCACGTTTACAAAATTATTGCACTTATTTGAAACAAGAGTTGTAACACTATTAAAATTAGTTGCCTCAAGGCAATGAGGTCATGAGAAATGCAAATAAATACATTCTTGATTTAAGATAAATATTATACAATTCAAAACAACTTAGATGGTCAGAAATGATATGCAATATGAGAAAAAAATTTAAGACATTAATTAATTCTGTTTATTTATCTAAATACCAGCGTTTTAAATTTCTACTGTAAAGTATACGATAATGAAATATATGTAGCTATTAATGTCAAATTGTCATGCTAATATTTCATGTAATAATAATATTGTGTTATTGTATTACGTTTTCATTGTATAATGTACAACCTGGAGGATATATTGTCATGCGACAATCTCTTACAATCAACCAGAAATACTTCAAAAAGGTCAGAAATGAAAATCAGACGAATACCCTTTTTTATGAAATAATAGGTACCAACGGGAATCGAATACATAACCTTTGAATCGAATGACAGTGTCTTATCAACTAGGCCACTGAGATCGTGTTTCTTATTTAATTTGTGGTGAAAACATTCCAAAATTTATGATGTTCACACAAACATCGTCAACTTCGTAGTCGAGGATTCCCTCGCCATTCCAACGTCAAGTCGGTTTGAAAATGAAGCTATGCCGGAGTTTTTTTTAAGGGAGTGAGCCGTTGCTCACTAGAAAACTCACCGGCAACACTGCTCTACTACTACCAATGACACACCGAAGTGAGATTATTAGAGCGCGCAAGCATATTTTTGTTCTCTTATTTGAAATAATATATATATATGACCGAAGTCATAGGCATTCTTATATCCTTGAATACTAGGCGGTATAAATGGCTTAGTCATTCGAGGGTAGTGGCTTTGGCGCGGAAGTCTAATGCGACGTCATACAAACTTACCATTAGACTGTTTATGTTCAGATAAGACAGATCTCGTTCCTAAATTTGCCTTGGCCATATTAATACATCTCGGCATACATGCTCTTGTGTTGTAATGTATTATATTTCACTTTCGTTACATAAAGTTCAAGCTAGCTATTGATATGTGACAATCTCTTCCAACCAATCAATCAGAAATGTTAAAGACGTCTTAAGTAAAAACCAGATTAAACTATTTAAAAAAATAAGTTCCAACTCGATCATCCTTGTCCCCGCTGTCATTTAGGACATAGTTAAAATTGAAGGAATTCTGTCTGGCAATCAAAATAACCAGTGAAAGTGTGTTTCTTTCTTCGGGATACGGCTGACAGCAGGAAAGAGGCAGTCGTAAAAACTGTGCTTTATCACAACTTCAGCACCCTGGGTTGGATCATACCATAGAAATACCAATACAACTCCACTTGTTAATCTGGTTGCTTGCAGCAGCCAGTCGGAGATAGACTCTCATCTAATCAGATAGCGAGCGACAGACACGGATAGGAAATGACTGTCGTTTCAAGGACTTGTGGTCAGAAAAGATCATCTAGTTTCTATAATTCTCTCGCTAGACTCCAAATAGCAGACCTCTAATCCTTAACACGTCCAGTCTGTAGTTAACCTATCCTAGCATCAAGGGTGGGATTACATTGTAAGTTCCGATCCACAATTTCCGCTTCATGGTCCATTATATTAATGCTTAATTATTTTTATGTTACTGCTTAATTATTTCCATGTGTTATATTGTGGTTTTTATGTGTGAACATCATTTCCCATTTGCCATTTTACTTTCATAAAATTTGGACTCCTTGAGGCTTTTTTTTTTTTGTTCTCGTTGACAGTTAACCTAAGGTTGTACTCGTAAATGTGGGTTTACTTTTTATTTAGTTTTCTGCCATATATTTTTTTGTTTTTTTAGTCTAGATGTACAAGGGTGTAAGCTGAAAGCTCCCCGATGTCCTTGCGGTCAGGCTCGCCCTGCATAAGTGGGTGTATCTCAGCAGGGGGAATGTTGTGGGATTAGCCCGGACCTTTTAATGTATTCTCTCTTAAATGTATTTTCTGCAGTTTATTTTGAGATGTATGTGCGATACTTGAAATGAATTTATTATACATACATATATGTACACATTGTGTTGCTGTCAAGGAACCTTTATTTAATTGTTTGAATTAATCTGAGGTGGTATTTGTAGATTAGCTTTTTTTCTACCATCTATTTTTTTTTCTTTTTATTCTACATGTGCAAGGGTGTGGGCTAAAAATCATCTGGTGTCCCCATGACTGGCCTCGCCCTATATTGGTGGGGTGTATCTTGGCCGAGGGGATGTTATTAGATGAGCCCAGACCTTTTGATAGCGTCTCTCTTAAATGTATTTTCTGCTATTTATGTGTTTTTGAAGTGTATTTAAATATATTATGTACATACTATGTTGCCATCAATAAACTTATATTTATTTATTTATTATCAGTCCCAATCTATTGGCCGCAGCCACCACTTTATTCTTTTGTTTATATTCAACTTTTTTTGCAATACTTTTTAAATCTTTACATACGTATGTCAAAATATTTGGATATTGGCGATAATTGTACAAATTTATTGTAATACACTTATGTTGTATACAACACAATAAAGAATTTATTGTCATCTTTTCTAACCAACAAGAAATGTATAAAATAATCTTTAAGTGAAACCCTGTATATAACATTTTAAAAAAATGGCCACCAATCGAACACGAAACCCCTGAGTCGGAAGACATGCAACATATCAACATCGACAAAGATCATCATTGGAGGCTGTAAACTTGGGAGGGAAAAAAGTAGGAACGAATATCTCCGCTAGATCGTCCAGTTAGTTTAAACGTTTTTGACATGCCTTATTATTCAATAGTTTGGCTTACGAAGTCCAAATATTTATAGAGAGGAATTCTCAGGAAAATAAGGAGAATGATAGAGGCTTTGAAGGCATGAGAGCGTAATAGAAATCATGGATATCACCCAATTGAGTGAGTTTGTGGGATTTAGAAATACCTTCAGAAAAAATATTTAAAAGGTGAAAGGTCGTGATGCCAAAAAATATGATAATGATGATAAGACTCGCAAGTTAAAACATCAACAAATATTTTCAAACCTGATGCTCAGGGTGATGCTGCGAGCAAGTAGATCTGATAAGCGGTCAGCAAAGCCATGCCTTAATCTGACAGGTACGGAAATGAGTAATGGCGGATTATGGATAATACCGGTGTACGGGTGGGCTAGCTACACACAGGCTCCGATACGCAGATGAGACGCTATTAATTAAAATTTCAATATATTTTTTTCGCAGCCGCACTAATCGGTTGTCTTGCCGCATCATTGATAATCTTGTCACATTGTTTTTATTGTGATTTTAAAGGCTTATCGTTCATTAATCCGGATTTCGTGTCAGGGAAAAAATTATACCTTATTTGGTGAACACTGTTTTGGATATCCTTAAGAAACAATATACCTTATTTGGTGAACGCTGTTATTAATATAGCCTTAAGAAAAAATATACCTTATTTGGTGAACGCTGTTATTGATATAGCCTTAAGAAAAAAATGACATAAAAATATATAAATAATAATAATTAATTAGTTATTGAATTATATATATTAAAACTCTTAACATCTCTTCACTTCTTCTTTTGTATGGTACCATTCAACCTGTGTGTATAGGTAATAAGAATCGTCGTCGTTGCTGGGCCTCGTAGTCGAGGATCCCTTCGCCATTCCAACGTCAAGTTTTTCTCCTCTTTAAGTGAGTGAGCTGTGGTGCACCAGCAAACACACCGGCCACATCGGTGTACTAGAGCCGACGGTGTGTAAAGTGTAAAGTGAGACGATCGGAGAACACTAGCACATTTTTTTATTCCTTTTTTTTTAAACAATATGTATGATCGAAGTCATATGTATCCTCCGAATACTAAGTGGAAAAAATGCCTGTTTCAATCGAGAGGAGTAGCACAGCGCGGGGATCGAACCGGCAACCTTCCGCACGGAAGTCCAGTGCGTTAGCTCAATTAGAATAAACTGTATAGCGTGACCAGAAAACTATTGTCTTTATTCCCAATTATCAAGAAAACGTGCGACACGCGAAGTATCTCGCAAGCCATGACGGCATGCACGGTCGAAAATAGGCGCTTACGATGAGCGATTGACCGCACATAAGGAGCGCAAAATATCAAAAAATACATTCTCAATTTCACTACAGTCTACTGTGTTTTACTAACAACCAACTTCTACCTGTTAAATAGGAATCTCTTCACCATGCTACTTTCACCGGAAAAGCATGAAGTGAGCCGAAATCTCCGAGTATCGAGCGGCAGCCATCCACCTATTTTACAGTCTTTGTACCGGTGCTGTACAAAGTGGTCCTTCGAGCCGGATCTACTGCATTACTATGCCGTACAGTAAACACTTCTACCCTCATTTCTTGTTCGTCATTTAGTTTTGAGTGATATGTAGCTGTGATCACAACTTTTAAAAACGTCAAGGGTTCCATCTCAAAAGGATTAAGGCCAAAGAGGCGAAAAACTTCGTGTCTGAAAGAATATGACAAAGTGATTCGCCAAATTAATAACTTCTTTCGTTAGCGCATAACAGCAGTGAATAAAAAAAAATAGTCAACATGATAGCTAACTAGAACTTTATTTAAACTATTGAATAATACTATTGAATAATAAGGCATGTCAAAAACTATTGGTTTAAACTAACTGGACGATCTAGCGGAGATATTCGTTCCTACTTTTTTCCCTCCCAAGTTTACAGCCTCCAATGATGATCTTTGTCGATGTTGATATGTTGCATGTCTTCCGACTCAGGGGTTTCGTGTTCGATTGGTGGCCATTTTTTTAAATGTTATATACAGGGTTTCACTTAAAGATTATTTTATACATTTCTTGTTGGTTAGAAAAGATGACAATAAATTCTTTATTGTGTTGTATACAACATAAGTGTATTACAATAAATTTGTACAATTATCGCCAATATCCAAATATTTTGACATACGTATGTAAAGATTTAAAAAGTATTGCAAAAAAAGTTGAATATAAACAAAAAAATAAAGTGGTGGCTGCGGCCAATAGATTGGGACTGATAATAAATAAATAAATATAAGTTTATTGATGGCAACATAGTATGTACATAATATATTTAAATACACTTCAAAAACACATAAATAGCAGAAAATACATTTAAGAGAGACGCTATCAAAAGGTCTGGGCTCATCTAATAACATCCCCTCGGCCAAGATACACCCCACCAATATAGGGCGAGGCCAGTCATGGGGACACCAGATGATTTTTAGCCCACACCCTTGCACATGTAGAAAAAAAAGAAAAAAAAATAGATGGTAGAAAAAAAGCTAATCCACAAATACCACCTCAGATTAATTCAAACAATTAAATAAAGGTTCCTTGACAGCAACACAATGTGTACATATATGTATGTATAATAAATTCATTTCAAGTATCGCACATACATCTCAAAATAAACTGCAGAAAATACATTTAAGAGAGAATACATTAAAAGGTCCGGGCTAATCCCACAACATTCCCCCTGCTGAGATACACCCACTTATGCAGGGCGAGCCTGACCGCAAGGACATCGGGGAGCTTTCAGCTTACACCCTTGTACATCTAGACTAAAAAAAAGAAAAAAAAATATATGGCAGAAAACTAAATAAAAAGTAAACCCACATTTACGAGTACAACCTTAGGTTAACTGTCAACGAGAACAAAAAAAAAAAAGCCTCAAGAAGTCCAAATTTTATGAAAGTAAAATGGCAAATGGGAAATGATGTTCACACATAAAAACCACAATATAACACATGGAAATAATTAAGCAGTAACATAAAAATAATTAAGCATTAATATAATGGACCATGAAGCGGAAATTGTGGATCGGAACTTACAATGTAATCCCACCCTTGATGCTAGGATAGGTTAACTCACAAGTGACATATCAAGAATATCAGAACCTGGAAGGTGGAGAGCTTCGTGATTAAAATAATCTGTGAAAGTGATTCGCCAAATCAATAAATCATTTCTTTATGAGATAGATTTATCTTTTAAAGATATTGTCAAAAACTTTGGCTTACAGGAGGCACTAAAAATAAAAAAAATTAAAAGAAATATAAAAAAAGATCGTCCATTTTAATAACGTCGTTTATTAATTCATCAAAATCTAACGATTTTTACATTTCAGACTCTTTTGACATGAAACCAAGTGAAATCAATCGATCTTGGTCAATGTTGTTTCGTAAATAATGTTTAATTCATAACGACGATCTCCATGGCCTAGTTGGTGAGACGCCTGTCTCCAGCCCGGAGGTTGCGGGATCGAATCTCGCTGGAACCCAGATTTTTTAAAAAAGGATTCTAGTCTGGTTTTTACTTTAGGCGTCTTTAAATTTTTTTCTGACTGGCTGGAAAAGATAACCATATAGCAATAATCCCGCTGGGTTGTACTATATACGAGTACAACGAAAGTGTACAATACAATACAAAGAAGAAAAAAAATATTTCCCTTCGGCAATTAGTTGCCGGATATAAATATTTTGAATGTGATTCGAATGTTTGGAAGAGCACTAAGAATTGAGCTTACATCTTCTAGAAGTTCGTGCATTTGCTATGTTTTTTTTACTAACAAAACTGTTTTAAATTTATTCACAAAATTGTTGTTTTAAATTTATTCACAAAATTGTCGTTTTAAATTTATTCACAAAATTGTCGTTTTAAATTTATTCACAAAATTGTATAAACTCGTCCACTAACCCGATCTCTAGATACTAAGAATATTGGTAAGAAGAGCTTTGTATCTTTTCCGTACATTCAATAAGGGTAGGGTATGTTTCATGTGTTGCGGCGTGCGTCGTACGCCTTTTCATGGATTTTTTCAATTTATTTTTCTGGCCACGGGCCCCCCACGAATTTGAGGGCCCTAGGCTATAAACCCTCTAGCCCTGTAGTTAATCCGGGAATATCGTTAACATGCGTGGACACGGCACAAAGAGAAAATATATAAGAAAAAAAAACAAATACTTTATTTGGATAAATAAATTTACCTCGATCAGCGCGAATTAAAAAAAAACACTAAGAAAAATTTCAGGCTTACATGACCTTTTTGATCAAGCTAACCTCCAAAGACGAAAAAGCATATCTAACAAAGAAAATAAATAACATGTTGCATAAAAATAATTTAAAAAATATCGATTCACCAGTTCTCTTATAAAAATCATTTTTTCATCATTAAATAAATTTAACCCCAGACCGAAAGAAAATATTCGTACGACCACTCGAACCCCAATCCGCAAAGGTTGGCGTCAAATTGTAGCAAAAGCACAAATATGACATATATTTATCTCCCCCAAAATTTGATATATTTAAAATATTTATCTTATAAAGTTACACCATTATTATACTGCCCTCATCTTCGAAGTATATTTTAATTTTAAATATTTATATTGATGTTTATATCTGTGACGTTATGGCAAAAGTTGATATGTCCGTTTTTTGTCATTTTGTGTTTATTCTCCCAATTTATAGAAAATATTTCTCAGCATGTTGTGGCCAAACTTGGTGTGCCAGTCATTATCCAAACAAAAGATATATTGATATAGGATTCCAGTCTGGTTAACACTTAGGGCCTATTATAACATCTTTCTGGTTGGTTGGGAGAAATTGCCACATGGCCATAAACTCACCAGGTTAAAAAATAAAAATAAATAATAAAATAAAATTGTTTGGAAAAACTTAAAAAATGCTTATTTGTCCTGATTTTGACAGCTTATCAAAGTTAGTATTGCTTCTCCTGTAAACTAAGGTAAAACAGACATATCAACTTCTGTCATAACGCCACAGATATATGGTATATATACATATATAGTCTTCCTCTCTGCATACATATATACATAAACGCGTGTAACAAATAAAAATATAAGTATTTTATTAACATTAATATATGTATAAAATTCTATCATTTCTTATTTAATACCGTTGTTTCCTCCACCACCCAAAATATCCAATCAAAATCTCTCTATTAATGTTAATAAAATACTTATATTTGTATTTGTCACACGTGTTTATGTACATATGTATGAATTTTATAGAATTTTATACATATATTAGTGTTAATAAAATACTTATATTTTTATTTGTTACACGCGTTTATGTATATATGTATGCAGAGAGGAAGACTATATATGTATGTATACCATATATATGTGGCGTTATGGCTTAAGTTGATATGTCCGTTTTACCTTAGTTTACAGAAGAAGCAATATTAACTTTGATAAGCTGCACGATATCGGATGATGGAGTAAGGCGTTCCAAAGTCTGACCGACACTCCGAGCACAACCATCAATAGTGTGTAAAATAGTTGATCTAAATTAATCAAAAAAATTATTTCCCTACATGCAAATGTATTTGTAAAGTACAAAAATTTGATTTATTGATAAAAACTGTACATGACCAAACATTACTTAAATTTCTTCACTAATAATATTATATTAAGTTCATGTCAAACCTTTTGGATTCAAACCAGTATTCAATTTGCCACAAAAGCCAAAAATGAATCTTTAAAAGAAAGTGCTAAATCCAAATAACTGTCTCGAAATTATTTTCGAAACCCAAATTAAAGTTTTAAAATTATATTTTCCCCCGTTTATTCCATTTTATTATTCAGAATTATTTGGATCAAAAAAATTTGCACCTCACCCCATTGAGTCGCTTATACATCGTAAAAGACTCTTAATATACGAAGGTCATCCAGAAAGTAAGGTTACAACATTTATGTAGGATCGAAAAATGCTTGTATTTAATTGAAATTCACAGAATACTTCACAACTACAATATTTTTCAACGTAATCGCCTTTTGTATGCCAGTGTCATAGACCTCCGCCGCCAGCTCTTTCAGTCACTTTTTCACAGCTTCCTCGACCTTCTGATCGTTGGAAAATTGTTGGGGTATAGTAACACACCCACTTATCATCTCCCGTCATGATATAGTCCAGAAAAGCTTCACCCTCATGTGCAAAACGATCCAAAAATTCACGCGCGGTGGTCACGCGATTTTGACGGTGCTCCGGTGTAAGCATTCTGGGCACCAATCTCGCACATAATTTCTTGTAACCAAGTTTTTCCGACACAATATTACCAAGGAGACTTCGAGAAACGTCAGTAAATTCTTCGTGAAGGTCGTCAAGCGTCACACGGCGGTCATTTTGCACTTGTTCTTCAATTTTTTGCACAAATTCATCAGAAATCACTGCCTTGCCTCGTCGTGAGTATCAGTACGGCCTTCTCTGAACAACCTAACCCACTTCGTTACATGTTGTCGACTCATAAACTTCCACGAGCTTCTGATGGATATTTGCGGCGGTATTGTTCTGCAAAGTAAAAAAACTGATGACGCGCGGGTCTCGCACGGACGAGAGTTGGCGGAAGCGCACGACGACCTCTCCATTGGAAGAATTTACTATGACTGAACAAAATGGCCGACAAACACGCGGGGCCAAACAAACTGACCGTTAGGATCCCTCCTACATGCCAGGTGCACCAACTTTGAAACAAAATATTTCCCCCGGTCTCAGGAGCCCTTGTAACCATAGTTTCTGGATGACCCTCGTATAATTTAAAATATAATGGTAAATACCGTGTTTTATTATGACTGTTTAAGTCGAGAAATTTAAAATGTGCCACAACTATAAATATATTTACTGTCACCCGTCACTCTAGTTCCTGGACGGAATAAAAGAACGATAGTTTATTGGATTGAAAGATAATTTGAAATTATCAACATCGTTCATATGTTCGATGTAAAGGTTTCAGTGTATAATTGTGAAATGTGTAAATAGATTTGTATGATCAAGTCATATTTTAAAATATGTATGGACGGCATTAAGTTTTGGTAATTTTACGTTTGTTGGGCCACGGCACAGGAGCAATCACACTACTTATATTTTTATAACATTTCGACTTAATGGGTTTGATGAAAATGTGCCAACTTTTGGGAATTAAATTATGCCAATATTATTTCTCAAATAATCCAACGAAATTGTGATACTTAAATCTCACATAATTTTTGGAATAGTTGTGTGTGTTTCTCTTCATCATTGCGTGCTAAATGCTAAGAGTTGTGGGCCTCTGTTATATCTAGAACTCCGCTCACCACTTGTCTCCATCTCTCTAAGTTCTAGGTCATGCGCTACAGCGCTTTAAGAGGATCATGTTAACTCCTTTTTTATCTGTCCATCTCACAGGATACCTTCGTCAATCTCGTCTATCCTCAACTGTCCTCGCAATCACCAGCTTCTTCAGACTTTCATCGTTTTTGTCTAGCAACATACTCAGAGTAAGTAAGGATACTTTTGCTGCATGTTGCCAAAAGTCTTTCAGCAAACTGCAATTCTTGGATGAACGTTGGTATGCCTTGCGGTCCATAGGATAAGGAGAATTTCCCTCCAACACCACACCACGAAGGCATCTATCATATTTCTTTCCTTTCCTGTCATCGTTCATATTTCCACTCCATGTAGTGCTATGGAAAATACTAAAGATGTTTATTACATGTGAATTTGACGATGTATAAATGATATATATATATATATATATATATATATATATATATATATATATATATATATATATATATATATATATATATATATATATATATATATATATATATATATATATATATATATATATATATATATATATATATATATATATATATATATATATATATATATATATATATATATATATATATATATATATATATATATATATATATATATATATATATATATATATATATATATATATATATATATATATATATATATAAACAAATTCTATATTTATGAATACATATTTTCATAAATGTAGAATTTGTTTTACTTCCGTGAATATTTCACGGGCTGCAACTAATTGTGGTAATATTTAAATAAAATAAAACAAATTTCTTGTATTGTTTATTTGACAACTTTTGAAACTATGACAAAAGGTCAAATATCCAGAAATGCTCATAGAAAATAAGGTATCAATGAAATATTGTAATCTGTTAATATAAATAAACTAGATGCACCGTTGAAATGAGATCAGTAACAAGTACTTAATTCTGGAATGAACGAGAAATGTAACAGATCTTGACAAATGGCGACAGGCTATCTCTCGAGTAACACATACGTATTTATTACCTAGCATGATGATTCATGATAACGGTGGCTATACTAATAATATCACATAATGTGTGAAGTTAAAGTTAGTATAAATAATAATAAAAATATAATTTAATAGCGTTGATTCATTATAAAATGTCACCTCAAGAGCAATTTGTTCTAAAATTATAACTCACTACTTATATCACTTAAGATCGCAATTTAGAGCGTGCGGAGGCCACTGATTCTTTTTACACCAATGGATCGACTAATTGCCGTGACTACTGTTTCAGGATTATCAAAAAATGAACCACGCGAGTACAAAATAATAATCTTTGCTATATTGAAATCAGCCATTCTAAATTAGGGAAGATATTTTAATATATATCTTATCGAGTACTTACTTTATATTTTTCATGAGAATTGAAAAAAATACATTTTAAACTATTAGTTTCAATCTAACTTAATTTTGTTACTTCATAAAACAGTATTAATCTTTACAGTCGTCTACGTTTAAAAAAAAATATAATACAACTGTTAATAAACATTTATATTAATGTTATTCATAGTGATAGTACACAGTGGTGGCTTAGTGCCCAGCTTGATAAATGAAAGTTAAATCTGACGAGTGATAGGAGCAGAAAATAACGTGCTTTTTAAAATGGGAGATTGTGTGGTATTATAATGTATGATAAAATAATTAATATTTAGATTAGGTAGACAATTTCCGCTTAGTTTTCACTCAAGACCTTTAACATATTTCTGAATGGTTGAAAGAGATTGCGACATGGCAATAAATCTACGATGTTGAGCTGTATTCAGCGAAAATGTAATGTTATATAATTATTAGTCACATACTTACCAGAGAAGAAAAAGTACCGAACTTTTTTGTCGTGAAACGTATTTTATTTCCTCTGTATGTACATATCACCCCTTTTTTGAGAGCTTTTATAATCATTGACATGAAACAAAGACGGTTTCTTCAATTAAGCGTACTCATGCATAAAATTACCAGTGCAAAAATGCCACTTTATCTCTTCGAAAAACTGAACTGGGCTAGAAACTTTCACGGCTACGAAACTAGAGGCAGAGAGACTCTTTTACTTATCCCAAACCATAACCTAACACTGTTCAGGGGATCCTTCTCATACTCAGCCAGCAAATGCTGGAATGAGTTGCCCAGGCCTTGAAGGAGTGGGTGAATAGTTTTACCTTCAGGATACTCTAAACCAGTGTTTTCCAACGTGGAGCCCACGCCCTACAGGGGTTAATTTGATTTTTAAGGGGAGCAATTCGAAAATTGACTCATTCAGAGTTTAGTCATATTTTGATCGCTTTGTCGCATCACCGTTACGTAGGGGGGGCATAAGAGTTTTAGAAAGGCTTAGGTGTGGCATAGCACCAAAAACGTTGGAAAACACTGCTCTAAAGTGTTATCTTCTGGGTGGTTAATAGGTTTCTCAGTGGTTAATGGGTCTCTTATTTGCTTTTTTTTTTCTATTTCTTTCTTTTCTCTCTTTTCGCTGGTGGTGAATCGGGGATTGTACGTTATCTTCTCATTCATTCTTATAAAACTGCTTAACTATTTCAATGTTGTTTCAACTATTTAATTTCCCATTTGTCATTTTACTTTTATAAAATTCGGACTGCTTTGAGGCTTTTCTTTTTTTCGGTCTTGCTGACAGTTAACCTGAGGTGGTATGTATATGTTGGTTAACTTTTTATTTTGTTTTCTGCCATACGTTTTATTTTATTTTTTTAATCTAGATATGCGGAGGTGTTGGCTGGAAGCCCCCCGATGCCCTTGCGGTCGGGCTTGTCCTACATTGTGGGGGTGTATCTCGTCCGGGAAAATGTTTGTGGGATGAGCCCGGACCTTTTAATGTCTTCTCTCTTAAATGTATTTTTTCTTTGTCATATATTTATTTTCTGTGTTTTTTTTTCTCTTCTTATTCCACATGTTCAAGGATGTGGGCTGAAAACAAATGGTGTCCCCGTGGCTGGGCTCGTTTTATATTCGTGAGGTGTATCTTGGCCGCGGGGATGTTATTAGATGAGCCTAGACCTTTTGATAGCTTCTGTTTTTTAATGTATTCTCTTTTTAATGTGTTCTTGAAATGTGTCTAAATGTATTATGTACATATTATGTTGTATTACGACTTTTTTCCCGATTTTATATTATATACTAGAGGTTAATGTAAATTTAAATAATCAAAAATTAAGAATATCGGAATGAGTCATAACTCGAGGTTAGCTCAGCGGTAAAAGAAAGTGAACACAGATCTCTTTTGCCTTAGGATTTCGATGGGTAACAATACTGGAAACTCTCACTGCATTCGTCTGAGGGTAAGGTAATAACAATGAAACACAGTAGTAGTTTAAATTATATTATTTATTATCCCTACCGGATCAAGGATCTCGGTAGGAGTAGGTAGAATTTGAATAAGTATCTGACTCTAATAAATTCCCTTTAAGAGTTTAACTTTAAGATTATTTCTAACGATCGCTCTGGAAGCGTCGTTACCAAAAGAAGCAAGGTAGGTTAAAATGTGAAATCAACAAAGAATTACAAATAAAATAGGATCACAATACCTTCAACATTAGAATGACGTAATCGTAGTAGTCCTGGCGCACCAGAAATCCGTCGTGTCTGACACCACTTGAACGCGAAGTATGGTAGCTGGAGCTGCGGATCGAGCCGTGTTGGCCGTGAAGACAGCCTGTCCTAACACCCGCTTGGAGAATGGTGGCGATCTCGTTGAAGGAATTGAGGAACGTGAACTGACCTCGGAGTATGAAGTCATAGCAAGGAGCGTGTCGATAGAAGAGACTTCTCGACGTAGAATTAGAAATGGTCGGAATATGACGCAACAGGAAACCGCGTGTCGATAGAAGAGAAATATCGACGTAGAATTAGAAATGGTCAGAATATGACGTAACAGGAAGCAGCGTCTTGATAGAAGAGAAATCTCGACTTGGAATTAGACTCCAAATGTATTTAGAGTTTTTTGAATTAGGCTCGACAGTAATTATTAATTAAAAGAATTACGATATAAAACAGGCGGACGTGAACCGAGCAGCACTTCGTCCTGCCAGATTATGCCGCTCCGCTCCGTGGGGCAGCTCTTTATAGTATTATTCTAGGGAGGGGGAGGGGTACTGCCGACAGACGATCGCACGTGCAAAGTCGGCTTTTGAAAAAAAATGAATCCCTGTGCCGATACTCAGAAAACCGCCTCTAATAAATAATTATTATTTTGATCACGTGAAATTATTTCTAGAACACAACAGAACATCGTGATTTGTATTGATTTTGACACGCTTTACGCGAATGCACAGAATTAACGATATTTAAAGATTCAATTATTTGCAAGGCTCACTCTTTCTGATCAGAATGGCGTCCAGCGTTCATTTTGGAATTCTTTATCCATTTTGACTAAATAAAAAAATAAAATACTCCTCACAGTTCCTATCAATAAACCTGTTTTTATTATTATTATTATTATATCTTCTCAAACATCTCATCTCAGTTTTTTTCACTTCTTTGTTATTAAAATAAGCGTTTAACGATATAAAAAACAAAAGGGCACTAAAACGTTTTTAGTTAAACCGGGCAGAACCAAAATCGTTGATGCATGAAAGTCAAACGTGGACATGGAAAAATAGTGAAAAGAACCGAGTAAACTCGTGCACTGAGGAAAATACATGCGGTGAAAATGTATGACAGAACACGGAATTACGCATTTTGTCATAAATTGTAATTACAGATTAATGTGAATTTAAGGCTTGTATGTTGAGTGATGTAGAATGAATGTGAATTTAAGGCTTATTTATTGAGTAAGGTGAAGAAGATTGCTTAGGGATGTTTTTTTTAGTGTAGATGTGAGTGGATGGCGTGTGGAGAAATGAAAGTAAAGTAGGATCAAGTGAATGATATTTTGAAAGAAGGAAACTTCGAACGCTCAAGTAATCGTAGGAGCTAGATGAAAAAGAGGCAAAGGATGTGTGTCGAGATAGGAAAATCTGGCACTCTGTCTTTTGTGCCTACCGATAGGAAAATGGCGAGACGGAATGTCTAAAAAGATTACCCATAAAAAAGTGTAAAGTTTTTATACATATTATATTTTGAGAATGAGAACAATATAAAAGTTAATTAAAATAATCATTAATAAATTATTCACATGATAGCAATCTCCTCGTGGCCGCGGCTCTCGCGGATGCAAAAATAAAAAAAGGCAATAATTGAATGCATTATTTTGAAACGAGTTCCTAGTAAATAAATTAAAGATTGGCATTGGTTACAGGTGCAAGGGTATTAAAGTGTATTAATTTTAATAAACTGAGAGAAAGAAAACCACTGACCAATGTTTCTCAATAATGGTTTTGGGTTAAAGCGTATTATGCAGCTACTTTTTTAGTAAAAAAAAAAAGGTAACCTCATATTAAAACAATCTAATTATTTCTATTATAAATTAAATGGCTTCAAAATAATACATTTTCGTAAAAATAACACTGTTTTATCAGTGAAACAAATTTTTGAAAAATTATAGCACACAGTTATGTTTCAGGGTCCACTTTGACGTATGGACATACTCGTAAGTGATATGAGCTGAAGTGTTCAGCGAAATGCAAGCTTTACGAAGAATATCTGGTATGTTAGAGTAAGAAATTGCCATATTAGAAAACTGTTTATGAGAATAGAATGTTAAGAATTAAATTAAAAATCTTGAGATGGTTTGAATACAACGAGAGAATGAGTTAAAAAATAAATACTATATACATATCTGGAAAGAATATCGTGCGCCGAAGAAGTATGACAAGAAAATAATAGGTTATATGTACTCGTAGTAGGAAAAATTCTTTCTCGGGGAAATGCAAGAAACATAAAAAAAAATGTGTGTATGACGAAATATATGAGTGTGGGTGAAGTGAAGCCTGCCCTCTCTACATTCCCAAAATGGGAATATCTTATTTATACATCAATTTATTTACAATTTTTTACTGTAATTTTTCGCTTACGATTTGAAAAATCGCTCAATGTTGAAGTTAACATATATAACTGTATATTATTTTGCCTAAAAAAAGAACATAAAATTAAAAAAAATGGTTATTAAAACTTGCCTTACTGTGCTAAAAAATTCCCCCAACCACGGTGCTGGACGCTAAGCGTCCAGTGAATAATGTATATTTTAAGTTAAAATTATGCAAAATCTGCTAGGTTATTTTGTGTAACTAGCTATAAAAATAATTTTATTATGTATTAAAACGTCGAATAACAAATAAAATATAAGTCCTGTGTCACTCGCTGTCCATCACAGGGTGGCAAGTGTTAAGAATAATAAAAGGGTAGTTTATTAAACACCGTTTAGATAATATACTCTCCTAAAGAGCGGCCTTATTTGGGATTCGAACTCACTATTATTGACAAATTAAAATATTAAAAAAAAAATTAATGGAAAGTGTATCGGACGTATGCGTCAACATAAAATATGATTGATTTATTTTCTTGTCATTTGGTGTTTTTTATGTATAAATTCTTGGTTATATTTTGATGTTTTGTATGTTTAATTTTATGTTTTTTGAGGTCCGTGCTGTGTCACGACCGTAACTGAAATGTTCCTTATGCGCGGCCATCGCGCGAAACAGTATCAAAAGCTGGCCAGCCCATGCATGTGAAAACTTGCGAGAAATGTGATATCTCGCAAGTCATGACGGCATGCACGGGCGAAAACAGGCGCTGGCGATTGGCCGCACACAGGGAGCGCCAAAAGTAAAAAAAATACATTATCAGTTCACTCCAGTCTACTGCATTTTACTTGCGACCATTAAACTACCTGCTAAAGAGGAATATTTTCACCCTGGTACTTTTCACCGGAAAGCATCAAGTGAGCCGAAACCTCCGAGCATTGAACAGCAGTTATCCACATATTTCTACAGTCTTTGTACCGGTGCCGTAAAGGAAAGATAAGAACGCGGTGACTACAGCCATTAGATTAGAAACTGTCCCGCAACTGCGTTTGTTTTTAACATTATATATTTGGTAAGAAAACCGCAGAAAAGTTACCAAGGCAAGTCGAACTACAAAGAGACGATTACACATATTTCGATATCGAATCGTTATACATTCCGGTCTAGGTGGTGTGTAATGTATGTTATAATATAAAAATAAAAAAATTAATTCTCCCAAAAAGGGATACCTTTGAGTGCGTTTCAAAGGTACGCACGTTGCCCATATATCTAACACTTTGAGTAAGACCATTTCATTTAGTAACAGCAATGGCTAAATCCTTGTCATAATATTCCATCCTATTAGAACGATTCGTTATAATCAATTCATCCCATGAAAATATTCGTATATTGGTCTCAAAGTTCTGATTTTCTCCGAAGTAACTCTCTCAGATACAGATTTGAAAGGTACAATGGAAACCTCTCATTGAAAACAAAAAAACATTATAAACGAAGCAGACTAATATGACTTAATATTGTTGTTAAAATTTCTTGAACGAAATAAAGAAATCATGAAGTTCAAATCCTAATAATTATTTCAACGAGCAAGCTCTGCGTCCGAAGTAAAATCGATTGAACTGAATACTCGTTTAGATAATCGATTGAACTGAATACTCGTTTAGATCATTTCCCGTATCGAGTGGCTGGACTCTTGCAGAGCATAATTAAAATCTGATTTTCCCGATTGGCCAGCAATCCCTGGATCAATAACACAGAATATTTTCATCTCCCATTGGAAGGGAAGTAGAGAAGGATCGGTTAATTAGTAGATAATTAGTTATCAGTCTTTCAACAACTCTGTCAATTAATCGGTATATTAATCATTGTTTATTTGATTTCATTTTTACTCGTTTTTAAGAAATATAACTTTTACTACCTGAAATATAAGTTTGTATTTCTAATATATTTTATTTAATTACTGATGTTTGATATGTGAGTTAACGATAATTAACTAGTACGGTTTTTTATGATATTTTCAAAACAATCAAATCGTTATTTGGTTCGCATTTCGTAACTGAAAATTATTCGAAGCAATTAGTTAATCCTAAAACCCTTTACCTTTTTGTTGGAAGGGCTACAATTTCTGCAAGTTGTTGTAAGTCTAATAAGATCTGCAACAAATTTTGAAATAAAAATAAAAATATGTTTATCTTACCCTTGAACAAAATAAAAATATGTTTATCTTACCCTTGAACAAAATAAAAATATGTTTATATTACCCTAGAACAAAATAAAAATATGTTTAGCTTACCCTTAAACAAAATAAAAACATTTTTATCAAAGATTTTGATATCTACTTTGTGGAACAACACAATAAATTACTTCGTTATCCAGCAAATTATTTTAATCAACATGATAAGAGATGGAAAAATATTTATCCAGAATTAATATTGTGTGGAATAACATTTATTGGTAATTTAATTTAGTAAAATTACAGAGTAATTTATCGTTACATATTTAAATAAAAAGAAGTTTATCTTACTCTTGAACATAATAAAAATACATTGTTTATAGTTAAGGCATTAACGTTGTGGAGGTTTAAAGACATTGTAATTTGTTTTATCAAACACTGTTTATTCCACTTTTTGTAACGGTATAACCCTACCGGTTTCAAGGCTTTCCCTTGAAGATGATTTGAAAGCCTTGAAACCGGTAGGGTTGTACCATTACAAAAAGTGGAATAAACAGTGTTTGATAAAACAAATTACTAATAATAAAAATATGTTAACC
This sequence comes from Odontocerum albicorne, assembly GCA_949825065.1. NCBI lineage: Eukaryota > Metazoa > Arthropoda > Insecta > Trichoptera > Odontoceridae > Odontocerum > Odontocerum albicorne. Next base: position 8,930,701 of record OX463855.1, read on the forward strand.
TATCTTTTGAATTTCATAAAAGCATGTTAACCTTACTCTTGAATTTAATAAAAACCTTTTTACCTAACTCTTGAATTTAACAAACAAATGTTTACCTTATTCTTGAACTTAGTAAAAACATATTTATTTTTACTACTAAACTTAATAAAAATATTTTTAGCTAACTCTTAAATTAATAAATACATGTACACAACCTACCGCACTAGGTTGTGTACATACATATCTCACTTATCGTAAAGCACCAACGATTTCCCCGATTTTTGACATTTCCTCTTTTTAAATAACATTAATTTAAATGATACAATAATATTCGCATTGGCGATGAACAAATTACGTACATACCATCAGATCATTTACCTGTCGCGGTAGACAGATAAGAAAGGGCGTCAGATTTTCTAATCTTGACATCTATACACCTTCTCATACCACTCCCACGATTTCTCTGACTTTCTACGTATCTTTATTCTAAAATATCATTTACTTGATCAAACTATACTCTTCTCGGTCTTCCTCTTTCACGCCTTCCACTCGCGTTTGCATTTTATATTAATTTTGTTAGGGTAATCTCTTAAATATTACTAAATACACTAGCCTTGAGTTCATATTCATGTTAGATTCAAAACTAGTTTTCACATATGTTAAGCCACAAATAGTTTAGAAGTAAGTAAGTTAAATAGATTTCTCCTCAACTCTTCGATTCAGAGCAGGATCATACTGATTACGTTTATACAAAATGAGAATCCCGTACAATACCAAGTTAATGCGTGTTCATTTGCTGAGATGGGCGAACTCTGTTTAGCCAACTAATGCAATTTGAACTTCAATTGCGATTGCACCTCCCCGGATCACAAAACTTAGTTTAACTTATAATGAACCTATTAATAACACCTTCTTCTCGTTTCTGTTCACCATATAGATAAATATAAAAATTTGTTTGTTATCAACCAACAAAACCAAATTGAATTAAACATTAAAAAATATTGAAAAATACTGAATTCGGAATTTCTTAGGTGATGGAAGAGTTAAGAAAGATATCGAACGGCGCGTAACGATAGAAAACCAAGTCAAGGGGGCGCCAAAACTGATATATTTGAACAGGACAGGGTAAAAATCTGCTAATATGATAGTCCTTAATGGTGTTTTGGAGACAACTTTAGTATATGAGAGCAAACCGTAGACGTAGAAAATTACTGAAAGCAGTTGAAATAATACTGTAGAAATCCGTGCATTGAGAAGAATACACGAAGGGATAATGTTAGACAGAGTACGAACTGATTTGATAAGGGATGAATGTGAACTTAAGGCTGATGTGTTGAGTAAGAAGAAGAGCATGTTGAGATGGTTTGGGCATGTAGAACGAATGAAAGAATAAAGACTAACAAAACAAATCTACAGTGCAAATATGAGTGGAAGGTGTGTGAGAGATAGCCCAAGGAATGTGTAGTTGGAGCAAGTGAATGGTATTTTGAAAGAAGGAAATATACAAAGTCAGAGAAATCATTTAAGTTGTTTGAAAAGGTGTCTAGATGTGGAGGCTAAGGATGTGTGTAGATATATGAAGTGACATATGGCGCGTTGTCCTGTCTACCCCGACAGGAAAACGGTGTGATGGTTTTGTATGTATGTATTATTTTGAGGCAGCTGACTAGAGACGGACCCGTATAGTGTGATGAACTGTGCATGATACATTTTATATTTTTGTTATAATCTTGATTCCTGTTCTACATTTAATTTTTATCATTAAACTTTGTCTTTTTATTTTGTTTTTTTTTTTAATTATTATTATAAATTGTAGTTTTTATTTTAAAATTATTTTATCAATATTATATTATAAATCAAGCATATACTACATTTTAAATGATTTTATAAGGGGCATTGTACCGTTGATGAAAAAAATTAATAAAATTTATAATCATAAAAAAATGTAAAACGTACTGTCGGATTTCTGAAAAAAAAAACGGGACAATGCTGAATTTCTAAAAAAAATTTTTTTTATACCAGATGGCTATGTTTATCTTCAATTATATTAAAACAATTGTAAATGTTACCTGAAACCAAAACAATTAACTTTAAAAAAATACATTATTGTTATTTATTCCTTCCTTTAATTTCCTTAATCTATTATTCCATATAACAAATGACTGTGGCACTTTCTACACCTGAATATTAGGGGAATACCCCAGATAATTGAGGGGGAATTCTTCCTGTAAATTATAACGAAGCCAATTCCACCACGGAACTTTTTGACTTCTCACTTAACCGGATACTGGGGTCTATGTCCCCACTCTATGATTTATCTTTTATTGTGTTAAATCATCTCTGGTCAGTGATAAAATAACGTTTGGAACTTTATTACTTAAATAGTTTTCTGAAGTAATTTGTTGATTTTGTTATTTGATCATTCGGTCAATTTTAAATAAAATTAAGTAAAATATGTTGTTTATAGTTAAGACATTAACGTTGTGGAGGTTTAAAGACATTGTAATTTATTTTTATCAAACACCGTTTATTCCACTTTTTTGTAACGGTATAACCCTACCGGTTTCAAGGCTTTCACCTCATCTTCAGGGGAGCACAAACAAGACTAAATTCTGTTCGAACTGGTACCGATATACATGTTTCAACGGTTGGGGCTGAGGGGTGAGGGAGGCATGGGACGATTTCGGCCAAGAGCGGAGAGATTTTTGGGATAAAATTTCTAAGTCAGTACATCGATCCGAACATCTGGTAAACAGCTATATCCCAAAAATCTCTCCGTTCTTGGCTGAAATCGTGCCATGTCTCCCTCACCCCTCAGCCCTAACCGTTGAAGCGTGTATATCGGTACCAGTTCGAACAGAATTAAGTCTTGTTTGTGCTCCCCTGAAGATGAGGCGAAAGCCTTGAAACCGGTAGGGTTATACCGTTACAAAAAAGTGGAATAAACAGTGTTTGATAAAAATAAATTACAATAAGTAAAGTATGTTGTGTGAGCGTTGAGTAGTTGATAATTAGTTAAATAATGAAGATTTTTAATAAGATTTGAATTTATACTTTTCCGTGGCTTTCCATTTACTTCATTTAATCCATGGTGAAAGCTTAGCTTGACTTTAAGGGTATTTTCCTAGCTCATTCAGATATAGTTTATATTTACCAATAAAAAAGTGCTTAAAATATTGCAATAAATAACTCTTATACATTTCCCATTGTTTCTTTTTCCCTTGGGATTATTTTTGTTTGATTTTACTCAAATATTATTAATTTACTAAAAATTTTAAACTCGTCAAGGATATCCACAATAATTTAGAAACAATAGTTGCTTGGTTGGAGGACATTGTATTGATTATTAAATTTAAAAAAAATCTGTTGTTTAGAGAGAAAACTCTCATCAAGGGCGAACTTAAATAAATCTGTTAAATAAAATTGCATGAAAGTGTTATAGTAAATAAATAGATGTCTGAATAAATCTGTCTGATAAGAACAGGTAAGAGCGAATTCAGCTTAAATATTATTTAAGAACGTAATGTTGTCTAGACTGCTTGCTTGTTGGTATTTTAATCATTTACGCCATTAATTTTAATTATGTTTGTTAAGGTCTGCCTGATTCGCAAACTGTAAGACTTTAGTATGTTTGAATTTGCTACATTGAAAGTAGTCATAAATCCGATTTTAAAAAATAAATTGTATCAAGAGTTGCGAACTAATTGATATCGAATTTTATATCTTTGTAATCCAGTAGCTTTATGGGATGTTTCCATTATATATTTTTAATCAGTGTCTAAGATATGTTACTTCGAAGAGTTAAGAAGAGTGCGTGCGCATGTGTGCGTTATCTTCTCGTTAATTTTTATATCACTGCTTATTTATTTTCATCTTTTGTATTGTGATTTGTATGTGTGAACACATTTTCCATTTGTGATTTTATTTTGATAAAATATGGACTCCTATCAGTCTTTTTTTTTTGCTGACAGTTTTTGCTAATCTGATGTGGTATTTATGGTTTTATGGCCCGGCTTAACTTTTTTATTTTGTCTGCCATTTATTAATTTTCTGGTCTATATGTTCAAGTGTGTGGGCTGAAAAACATCTGGTGTCCTCGTGACTGGGCTCGCCCTATATTGATAAGGTGTATCTCGGTTTGGGAGATGTTATGAGATAAGCCCAGACCTTTTGATAGATTCTCTATTTAATTTATTTTCTGCAGTTTATCTTGAAATATCTGTGCGATTTTAGAATGAATTTGTATACTCGTATGTACATACTATGTTGCTATCAACAAACCTATATTTATTTATTTAAAAAAATTTGGTAAATTTCAGTTTTATGGAATAAATTGAATGTTTTAATCCTTCCAGTAAAGTGAGGTCATATGACATGGCCTTTGCCAATGTTGTTCCTGTGACGTGGAATACACTACTTCTTAGGCGTTACAAATATAGAAAACGTATACAGCTTAAGGAAACACTTAAAAAAAACATTCTTGGGAGATCTATATGATTTAATATTATATGAATACCAAACACATACACAACTCTCAACCTAAATGAAAATGTAAACGTAAGTATGACCACTTCATACTTATATACACCACATTTAACCTTTTACCGAATATATTATTTCGGATGTCGGAAAATCCATAGAGGTTTCATTGGAGTTCGACTTCCTTTGGCAACTATCTGAGGTTTTTTTTGCATGTGCAGATGCGGGGATGTTAATAACTGTAGGTTTGAATTCTAAGTTAGAGCGCCCTTGACGAGAGCTTTACACGGCGCTATATATATATTGTCATTTTACAATTACTACTAAAAAAAACATTTGTATTGGGGCTATATGGGCTCAAAGTTTGGTAGGGTCGCGGTGGTGCATGTTTTGCCGGAAAATGTGTGCCTATAAAATACCGCGTAACGCCATAGTTGCATTCCATCAGCAACACTACCAATAGTCCTACTCCTAGCGTCCACGAGTGGCCTCTTAAGCCCCGCGAGCCCTGGGCAATGTGGTCACTGGCATATTACCATCAGTGCCATAGCAGATAGGAGAGGATGAATGTGCGAGTGTCCGGCGCCATAAAACCGGACCCCCCCGGCTAAGGGAGGGTGACCCCTACAGAAACACCTATCAGGGAAGGCAACGGGAAACCACCCTGATTATCATTCCCAGGATATCACTATGGAGAGAAGGCAAACGTCTTGGCTGCGAAATATAAGAGACTGGACCGGAATGAGACGTGTGGAGGAGCTGTTCCGGGTCGCGCAAGACAGAGAAGCCTTCGCCAGAGTGATTGCCAACGTCGGGGGGACATGACAGGGCACATCAAGAAGAAGATTTAAACCAAATACCAGCGACATACTCGTTAATATTCATAATTGATCCAAATGTTTAAAATTGATACATTTTCATTTATAAGTTTTGTAGAAAAAGTAAAAAAAAAAATCGTTTTAATTTCATTAACTTACAATTTGATTTTTTTCTTCTAAAATTTGAAGGACTAAAAATTGCTACATCAAATGAATAATAAAACCCCCAATATATTTTTGACTAAGCCCGGCTTAACTTTATTATATAGTCCCTTCGTAAAGCACGAAAAACCGAGCTTCATTACATTATTATATCCTGAAAATATTAAAGGTTCAAGTTGTATACAAGGGTGGGTGGAATAGCAGCGAGAAAATTTGTCCGCTCGCTTCAGTATCCTGAAAATCTTCAGACTTCTGAAACGTGAAAGCTTAACTCAGGGCAGCCGCATTCTTATATACACGAAAGATGCAGCAACCGGGCGACAAATAAAATCGTGACACAAGACACAATATAATTCGTTTTAAAATGTAAAAACGAATATTATGAATAATGATTATTAATTGTCTTATATAAAATGTTGCATGTTTCAATTCGTCCATTATATTTCTAAGTGATCTCAGGTTCAATAAGTATTTTAAAATTACATATAATTATATAACTTACATATCTAGACAAAAGTCATAAATTGATGAAATGGTGTTCAAAAAATATTCATATGTTTTATTTTTAAAAAAAGCAAGTACCGTGTATTTTCTATGAAGTTAAATTAACAAAATAATTAAAAAGTATTTTGTATAGTTTTGCAAAAACTTAGTAACTAAAAATTTAACATATTTGTACTTTGTTATTTTAATATTTTGGTAAAAGTTTGTTTTAAGTATTGGTTATACTTTTTTTTTAAATTGTTTCGAATATTTCAATTTATTCACTGCAAAACATTTCAATATCCTTAACCTTTCCTTCCCTGTGTTGGGTATCTTCTACACGTTGCTTCTAATAACCATCAATATCTCTATAAATATAATAAATACAAGGTTAAGATTTTAGGTATTCCTCCATAATATATTTACGAATTGGTTTAAAAAATAATATTAATAATAATCAGAATTTATCGACTACATCGAGGTGTTTTGTAAAGATCGAAAACAAATTCGCATTTAAACGCTACGAGTGCCTCGTCTTGACGATAGGTGAATAGTATGCGGGAAGCGCGACACTATATTCGCATCTCACTCTTGCATACTAGACTGAATTGCGAGGAGCTGAATTGTCTCAACGTCGCAAGCAAAGGCGTAAGCGCCGGGGTATGTGACTGACGTTCCGCGCCACAGTAGTTTCTAGGCTTGCAAATAGGTTAGACGTACGCCCGTTCCGTGAGCGTTGCCAGATGGTTTTTTAATGTTTTCAGCAAATAAATCTCAATTATTATAATTTTTAACTTCAATTATAATTAATTAAGGGGATTATCTATGAATGTTCTTATTTTTCCGATTTAAAATCGCAATTTTTTTATTGCGTACTCACTACCCAACACCGGAGCACGCGTATTATTTTTATCAGCGTAAGGGAAGGGTTAAGAAAAAAATAAATGATTCACTTTTTTTCTTATACGAGTATAAAAATTCAGTTTAAAAAAATTTGAAAGCACCATCAATCTAGAACCTTTTTACTTCAGCCTTCATGATATTTTCATATTGAGTTTAGGATAGTTGATGCTCAGTTATACTTTTAAATAACACTATCCCCTGTGATCTAGTTGGTAAAATACTTGACTTCCAGTTGCGGATTTGGGATTCGATTTTTGACGAGTCAAGAAAAATAAAAAGTGTTCAAGTCTAGCGACAGTCTCTATGGTAACAATACCCAGACACACCGAGTACGTTTTCGAATGTTGTCTTTTCACGTGCGATAGTGTTATCAGCACTTGCAATAACGAACCGTGAGTTCTGTGTCCACTCCAGAGATTCTAAACCTCGATTACTAGGACTAAATACAATATTCTGGCAAAGTCTCCCAACAATACTCTTCAATCTGTTCAAATCGTCAATTGTGATATGTTTAAGTGGACCATACCATAGAAGAATTAATTTATTACACATAACAATTTATTATACGAATTACATATAACCTCTATTATTATATCGATTCAAGAACGTACACATCTATAAAATCGATATAATAATTTATACATAAAGAACTGTTAAGATTTTAAAACATTACATGTACATATTTTTTCATTCAACTTTATTACTTTTCCTCAGCTATCAATATTTGAAAACCACCCTTGCACAATAGTCAAACGATTTTTCTGATCTTACACAACCTCAATCCATGGCCCGTAAATCTCAAACGATTAAGATCATATTGTCAGACCTTCGCATATGGTGATGATCAAGTTATCTTTCGATCAATAAATCCTTCAGGTTCCTGGGAGTAAAAAAGATCAGATCGAACCAAATGGCGTAGAGCTGCTACTAGTTATGAGGAACCCAATGGGGAAAAAACGCAGATAAGCTGCAAGTACTGAAATTTCATCCTCTATATGAAACAGGACCTACCTACGACGAATTTGCTTACCACGTAACTTCAGAAATCATCAACTTTCTATTATGCTCATAACGGGAAATGCACATACATTCATATATTTCCATAGTCGCGAACAATTCTCTTTTTTTTAATGTTTCGAACATATTAAAGAGCGTAGCCGGATACAATATTGTCTTCAACCCCAGTAAGCGAACTTTCGGATTTAGAACTACTGGAGTAGGCACGGAACTCGCGGGTTATCATTTTTGCTCGCAATACTACCCGCTAGGCGTGTACGAGAATTGTTACCGTAAAAACTATTTTTCTAGACTTGCACCAATTTTTTTTTGTACTATTGGAAAACGAACCCGAATTCAAGAATATGACAACTAGACTACGCATGCTTACAATATTTATAACGAAGCAGATCGAATGTATTAAATGAAAGCAGTAACTGGTGGCCATTTCTTATCCTTGGCTAGCCCTGTATTACGAAAACGCGAGGATGAGAGGCGAAGAGGGATGGTGTCAAGTGGGGGAACTTTCAAGTGTTCCTGAAGGAAGTGCGTAGAGAACTGTTGATCCTTGTCTTGTTTACGGGCCTTTATAGCCACTCGATTATAATGATAGATGTACAACCCTGAATTTACGCGCAGTAAGCTTTTCTTTTAATTTCCCTCTCGTCAACTTGTATTTGTTTTTTTTTTCATCGAGAGCCATCAACTTTTTTTTTATCAGTTTTTTTTCTAATTTAAATTTAATCTTGGAGTTTCTTGACCATTTTTTTTAATAATTGAAAATACATTAAAAGAAACCTTCGTAGCGGAGCTTAGAGAAATAATAAATCAAAACGTTTTTATTTCTTTTCTTTTCCTTTTTATGAGGATCGTGATCATCTGAATGAGTGACAATCAAACTTAGCTCTTTGGTGCCTGTTCAAAGATTTCAGCCCACTTGAGTAAAATATTTCATTTACAGAGCTTCTCCAGCCCATCTTAGTTATTAATACCAGCAGAAATTTTTCTCGCAAAAAAAGAACAACGCAGTAAATACCAACGTTGTATTTATGTTTTATAATACACAAAAAAATCTAAAATATATATATACCAAAGTTTTTAATTAGTATAATACAATCAAATAAATCATTAATTGTGTTTTCTTGAATCGAAAACTTTTTATTCTACTTTATATGTATTTGATTAAACAAATTTAACAGGGTTTGATGAAACATATATTTAAACCTCCACAGTGTAAATGCCTTAAATATAAATAAAATTAAAATAATTAATTGTAGCAAATATTCTACCTTTATATTTTCTAAAGATATGTCATTTTTGAGGTACACAGAGAGGATTGATATACGGTAGGCAGAAACGACAGAGTGCCAGACTTTTTATGATAATGCATTTATTTCATCTCTCACACACACATACATCTTTTCATACAATTATTACGAGTACTCTTAATTCTTACATTTCCTTCATTCCATTTTTTTTTCACTTAATTCAATCTTACTAATCCTCCTTGGGCCGTCTCTACCACGCCATACACTCACATTAGCACTTTACGTTTGTTTTTTAAGTATTTATGTATTCATTCCTTTAATATGGCCCAGTACTCTTAGCACGCTCTTTTTTCTCACTTACTACACAAGTCACGAGCCTATGCAATTTAATTATAAAAAATATGTATGTTATACAAAGACTTTGGATATTGATCGAAAAGAAATCTGAAACTTAATGAAAATCTTATTTATTTTATCTATTTTATAATATATTTAATCAGATAAGATTTGCTAAGATGATAGTATACAACAGTGTTATACTGCCTACTTTGATGTTTGGAAGTAAAACGTGAACGTGGAAAACAGTAAAAGGAGCCGTATATATGCGTACACTGAGAAATACGCATGGAGTGACAATGTATGACAGAACATGAAATGAAGTGACGAATATGAATGTGAGCTTAAAGTAAATGTACTTAGTGAGATCAAAAAGAGTACTCATGAGATGGTTTGAGTATGCACTCGTAGAACGGATGAATTAATAAAGACTAATAAAACCAAAGTTTTATGCGAATGGGATTTGAAGGTTTGGTAGAGGAAAATCAAGAATTTGTAGTAAGATCAAGTGAATGTGATTTTTAAGGGATGAAATATAAACATTTAGATAAATCGTAGGAGTTTTATAAATGAAGAGGCAATAGACGTATACAGTCCGTCAAATGAGAAAGGGGACTGGTTTTATTTTCGCGTAACTACCAACGCCATCTGTGGATGAATAAATGAGTAAAATAGTGAGACATTTCGACTATCTTCCGTAAAAGTTTCATAACGCTGGCATCACTGGTTCATTCGTAATGACATAACAGTTGACAGTACCTTCTGAGTCTCGGCTGGAAATGGAACAATGTAGCAAACTGCTAATATTAAATGTTGTTTTAAATAGAGTAAAAGTGCCACGGAAACTTTTGAAATGATTCAAACTGTTTGTGGTAGTGAAGACATGAGTCGTAAGAACGTTTTAATTAAATTGATACTCGTACTTCTTTGAAACTTTTACTGAAGATAGTCGAAATGTGTTGCTAGTTAACTCATTTATTCATCAACAGATGGCGCTGGTGGTTACGCAAAAATACAAGCAATAACCTTTCCCATTGGACAGATCTTGTATGTCGGTCATGCACGAAAGTTTGTCACTCTCTCTTATATGCCTACCCCGAAAGAGAAACGGCTAGATGTATATTCTGATTTAAAAAAAATTTCAAGTAAGCAAAACTTGTATTATAATATGTGCAGATAAATTAATGGCTTTGCTTAAAAACGATGAACAACATAGAAAATATTCTAGACAAAACCGAAAAAGGAATAAATATTGCGTAGACGAGAGACTTAACTTGGCGCATTGTCGTCGTAGTAATTATGGTTCTGTTCGTCCACATCTTTTCTAGTTTTGACATCGCTTTTTTGCCATTCCAGCTTTTCTTGCCACCTCAGCCCAGGACTTTAAGAGAAGCGAGCTATGTAGTATATATGCTTTAGAAATATGATGCTAGAGAAGGATGTGACGAATTCCATGGACAGGAAGGCAAACCAACGCCTCCATTCTTGAAGAATTGAGAATAACCGACAAATTGTTGACAAAATACCTTCGACAAATCCTTTGATTTCTCGAGTACAATTTTAGTAGCCAAGGAAACAGTTTGAAGAGGACTATGGTTACCGGAAGCGTGAAAGGACGACACAGTCGAGGAAGACTTCAAATCCATTGGACTAACCAAGCGAAAGACGCAACATGACTAATTTTAATGACTAGAGCAAAGATTCCCAAAGTGGTCTATATGGACTCCCAAGGGTCGTTTTATACTTGCAGGGGGTCTACGTAAGCGAGAAAAGAAAATGAGGGTGCACAAGATGTAAATGGGGTCCGCGTGAGTGGACCCCATATAGGCAGATCATCAATATTTAGGCGTTCCGTAAATGTTTTATTACACCTAACACAGATTGTGTGTACATAATACTTATATTAGACATAGAAAATACTTATATAAAGAAATCGAATGGAAATCACTGAACGTGGAGATTTAAGATTATACCTCACTAATTTGAAGCCAAATATTGAACCATTGATATCAGAGCATCAGGTTCATCCCTCTCATTAACAGTATTATTTGTGTATGAATTTTATCTAAGAATTTTACTAGTTTTTGATTTGTTTCGTTCCAAAGCCAAATATTTACTTGCATTTTGTGTCTTTTCAATAAAGGTATGAATAAAAATTGTACATGTTTTTCTTTTTTTACAATTGTCCACTCTACAAAGAACCTTATCAAGGTGAACAGCACTGTGTCAGCTGTCAAAAACACATTTGAGGTTAATAAGTTTAGGGAAATTCAATATTAGGCCGGCAGGGGGTCTACGGAAAACAAAAAAATCGGCATGTGGTCTACGGGGTGAAAAAGTTTGGGAAACTATGGATTAGAGCCTTGGAGCTGTGGAACCCAGAGATGAATGGAGAGGAATTGTCAGTGGCTATCATGAAAGTCACGATGCATAGCCATGAGCTACGTGACAGGGTGATGAAGATGACTTATATAAAAGAAAAAGTTTACAAACAAGAGCAAAAAATAGTACTTTCTCTTTATTACCAAATAATATTCAACGAAACTCATTACTGTAGCTCTGAAACATCGATTATGATATTCACTAGGCATGAAGCCAAACTTTTGAATCCAATCAAACATGAGAGCTCCTGTGTTCTGCAAGAACTGACATCAGACTAACTTGTTGCTGCAACAGAAACCAACATAACAGAACTTGATAATTTTGCGGAAAGAGAAAGTTTGCTCTTTGATGGCATATTAACAAGAAAGTTTTGATCACAGATCAAACGAACTAACCTTTACTCTTGGATACTCTCTTAACGATAGTATATTCACATATGGTACATATATCTATTTAGTCATGTATCGCAATTTCTTAACATACAAACAAACACAGCATAACACCATTACTCCGTCGAGGTAGAAAGGACGACCTAGAGAATAGAACACTTAAATTTTATTTATTTATTTTAAAACTTTTATTGCAAATACAATCTGGCGAGTTAAAGTCTGGATAAAGATAATTATCAAGTCGACTATTCATGAAACTAGTGACACGAGCAAAACTGCCTCAAGTGTGTAGGCAGGTATTTAGTTCCAAACGCCATAAGATACCCTTAAGCTGTTTTATAATATAACACACAAGAAGATATAGTATTGGGTTCCAAAAATTAAAACTTTTTGTTGGAAATTTGGAACAATGAAATTTCATTCCATCTATGTGAATCAAAATTCCAATTCATTAATTTCACCAAAATTTGATTGTTTAAAATACATATTTTAATTAATTTGAAACTTTTATTTAACACTTTATTGCAAATATTATACAATCTGGCGGGTTTATTTCCAGGCGGCAATCTCTTCCAACCAACCAGACAAAAGTGAATGAAGCAAGTTACATGGTTGCATAAATCATTCAAATGACTATCCATCCCCACGAAATCCATAAACACATACGTGAGCATATATGCCCACGAACCCCACAAAGACGGACAATCACCCGAAGATTATTTTTGATATAAAGTGAGATATCATCAATCAAAAGAAAATGAAGGGATGGTGAAGAGGAAAGGAAAAATCGGGAAGAAAACACGTTATTTTACTGACTGGAAATGAAGAGTTTTTTCAGTTGCTTCTTAAAGCATGCCAAGGACGGAGCGAGTCTTATATTGGTTTGTTACTGATTCCAGAGTCTCACTGCATGGACAGTAAAGGATGACGTAAAAAGGAGGAGCGATGAACTGGAAAAGCCAATAAACAATCTCTGTTCGAGCGTAGCGCTAATCCATGATTGGAAAGACGCTGAAATTTTTCGGCGAGATAAGAGGGAATGGCGGGAGAGTTAAGGGGACAGTATGTGAATATAGGGTCTATTGTTAATATTCAACCAGTTCGATGATTCAACTTTTCTATGATGACATAATTCATTAAGACGTGTATATTACTTCTATACTTTCAGTTCTCATTGATAAATATTTTTTTGTAATATATATCGATCTGCTTTTCAATTTAGGCCTCTTAAAAAAATTCCTGGTTGATTGGAATATATTTTCACATGACCCATTAAGTTGTACTGAGTACAATAGAAGTATTTTACAAATCCTTCGCTTTCTCCATAGCCACATATCTTCTTGGACAGTTTCTATTATTTCTTGAACTCATTATTACCTTTTTTCTAAATTTCATTAATTTAGTTCAACCAATATATTCTGGATTTTCTCTATTATCGCCTCATACTTTCATTCAATTCAATGGACAATTAAGAGGAAAATCGAACAGCGTGAAGCATTAGAAAACAAAGTCAATGAGGCACTGAAATATATATGCTCGAACCGGACAGTTTCAAAATTTGCTAAGATAGTATTCTGGTGCCAACTTGGATGTTTGAGAGTGAAACGTGGATGTGGAAAAAGGCTGAGAGAAGTTGAATACATGCTGTAAAAATGCGTGCATTGAGAAGAATACATGGAGTGACAATGTATGAAGTATTTTTGTTAACAAGGTAACATATTTGTTTTATTATTTTCACAGTCTATAAGTGTTTGGTTCTTTATTACAAAAACATAAGAAAACTTTGAATAACTTTATTTTTTGAGATCTTTAATCATTCACAATTAAAAAGTTAGATTTTTTTTTAATTTAAAGGAACTCTCTTCTGGATACATTTATACGTGTACATATATATGCGAGTATGTGATTCTTGCTTTATAATTTTGAGATAAAAACTATGTAGACCAGAATATTTAATAAGCTGGAAGCTTTCGAAATGTGGATTCATCGGAAAAGTCTCTGATAATCATAGTATCTCAGACTTCGAGGAACTACGCCGAGTAGGTGTGTCAATTATCCTATATTAATCATCCTGTCGTGTAGCTTATGTCTGAGTATCGTGACTCCCATGATAGCCTCTGACTACTTCTCTCCATCCATCCCTACACTACGCGGCTCGAAGGACAGTTGTTAATCATGTATTAAGAGGATACAAATAACTCTTTCTAAAACTATCCCTAATATACCAAATAAAGGAACGACGAAGAATTAGTACAATGCACGTGTCCTGGTTTTGCAACATTCGCGATTATACAGCTGAAGAGCTATTCGATGTCACTATAGACAAATACAATTTTTCAAGAATAATCATGAGCGTCAGTCTGAACAGACATAGCTCACGAAGAAGAAAAAAAATCGGATAAATAAAAATATACAACGCTAACAATTGAATTATCGACGAAAAAATGCTAATAGCACAAATAAACAATAAGTAATTATTTGTTTATCATCTCAGCATCAAATGTATATTTACTAAAAATATATCCTTTTATTATTAAATAATTTATGACAAAGACTCTTGTCCCCATTCTTGGACCAAAGACACTCTGATCGGACCATTAGGTCACACAGAAAGTTCCTCTCCAATTCCAGGCACTAAATTCAATTCAAGTTGCGAGTTCCCAGTCGGTCGCCTGACACTCCCGAGGGAACATCAGGGCTGTGTTACAGGTAACTTATTACACCTTTTCCCACTTTGTCTTATTCATCATTCAGTACTCTGTTCTCTCTACAAAATAATCGATGACCTTTATGGTTTATTTGGTAGGACGCTTGTTTAGCATACAAAGGTTTCTGGTTCTAAATCCTATGATTATTCATTCATTTTTTTACATTGTCTTTTGCCAACTATGTTTTTAAACCAGGTACAAACTTATGTCAGATTCACCCTACCATTATTGTGTTATAAGAAGCATATAAGTAACAATATATCTCCGTCCCAGAGACAATGTGAGTTTTTCTTATACATTTTCTTCTCTTGACCATGGGTGACCATATTAAACTTGTGTTTTATTTTTGTTGATTGTTTTTTTTTTTATTTTTTACGAGCATGTCATCTTGACGTATTTCTATCGGGGTATGCAAAAAGGAGACAACACCAGACGTTATTTTCATGAATCACATATGAGTATTTCGTCTCTTCTACATCGATACACCTTCTCATACAGCTCGTATGATTCCTCTGACTTTTAACATTTCCTTCCTTCAATATATCATACACTTAATCGAACTATTCGCACTGTGTATTTGTTTTGTTAGTATTTCTTCATTAATTCGTTTCACGTGCCCAAACATTCTCAGAGTGGTCTTCTTCACCTTGATTATTTGTTTTTTTTGTAGTATTAGGTGTTAACATAAGTTATGTCCGTTTTTTTTTTTCAAAAAAAAAAATGAGCACGAAAAGTAAAACAAAATGGTAAAGGTTATACGTTATTCGAAAGAAAATTTTCTGCTCTACAAGATGTGTTTCTTTTTACTTTACATATATTATTTTTTCTGATTACAATCCTTCAAAATGGAATGTCAAATAGACGAAAGTGAGCATTTTTGACACCTTCTTCGGTTCGCGTTCAATCGAGAGAATAAAGCTGCCAAAACTACTCGCGATATTGACAAAAATCAATGTTCGACAATTGATTTTTGTTGTTTTCACTCAAAACATGTGGAACTCAAGTGCCGAACTTCAGTACTTTTCCCATTCATTTAAGATGGCGGTATACAGTCATGTGACTACAATTCATCTGCTCAGCCAACTCTACGGTGGTTTGAAGGGAATCTTCATGAGTAATATGGTTTAAGCGGTCGTCATCGAAGTCCACTGGTCGTCCGGAACGCTCCATGTCTTTCAGGTCGAAATTACCGTCTTTGAAACGTAAAAACCATCGACGAGCTGCCCTTTCATTCATAGCATCTTCACCGTACACTTCGTAAATATCGCGAGCAGCTTTGGCAGCTTTATTTCCTCGATTGAACGCGAACAGAAGGTGTCAAAAATGCTCACTTTCGTCTTCTTGCTATTCCATTTAGAAGGCTTGTAATCAAATAAAATAAGATATGTAACATAAAAGCAACATAATATCTTATAGAGCAGAATTTTTTTTTTCAAATTACGTATAACCTTCACCATTTTGTTTTACTTTTGGTGCTCATTTTTTATTTCGAAAAAAACGGACACAACTTATGTTAACACCCAATATATAGTTTTTTTATAACAATAATCGTATTCCTCATCGTCCACTCAAATCTTTGAAAAACAATTTTTTGGATGGTCGAAAGAAATTGTTATTTGGCTATAAACCAACAGTAATTATATACATTCAACAGGTTTGGAATGAAGTGAGCAGCAATTTTTTTTCCGAACGACATCTTTCCTAAACATTGAAAGCTTCTTTCCTGATTATCCCAGTATTATAGACTTATAGAGTGAGAATATATAAATTTATCCTCTCTTATAATGAAAATATTTAAAAAAAAAACATATCAGTATACAGATCAGATATAAATTCAAAGAATAGCATGAAACTTTGAAACATTTTATTGATAATTATTGATATTTTGAATTAATGAAATTAGATGAAAATATTTTTTAGACAAACTATTTTATTAAGCAAGCGTCATAGCCCTGTGTTAAGTTCGTACATCCAATCAACCCCATAAAAGTTGATGAAAAAAATTGGAAAAACTTTCCTTTCAATCGACCATCGCCGTTAACGAGAGACGGGATTTGATTAAAAGTTTGCGAATTAGAAAATAAACAAATTATTTACGCAGAGGACGTCTTACCATTTTTTCTTGTTTTCGCTTTTGTTTGAAAAGAGAAATGAACTCTTTTTTTAGCACAACAAAAGTTTCAGGGGATGTCAATTACGAATAAAAATTATTTCATTAAAAAATAAACAAATAGTTAATTCGATAGACTCCTAAAGATGCGTCGCAAATCCCTTTAAACTAGTTGGGTTAAATATATATTATATAGAATAACAGTGGCTAATTTTTTTAAATTTGAATCAATATAGATTTCCAAAGTTTTAACCAGGGCTGTGGAGTCGGATGAAAATTTACCGACTCCGACTCCGACTCCAACTCTTGACTCTGATTTCAATTTTTATTTTATTTTATAATTTACTGCGTCTACCTAATGTATTTATATTGACTTATTAATAATGGATACAGGTATAAATTAAAAATTAATTATATTCGTACACAAATGAAACAATTTTATAAAAAAATATATAAACAATACGCATTAAGCAATATCTTCACACTAAAATAATATTAAAAATATATATTAATATTTCAAAAAAGAATCCAATGAGACTTTTAAAATAATTAGAAAAACAACACAGGTAGGTATTAAAAAAAATAAGAAAACACTTTAAAATAAAATAAAAAGGTTGCTTCATTTGTTTTCATACGTTAACTAAATCTTATTAATATTGTTTATTATTATTTTGATTCAATATTGAATAGAACACAACATAAGATTTTTTAAAGTAAATATACTTTATATAAATCTTTTTTCCTATTCGTGGTCTAAATGGAATTAGATCTCAAAATAAGTCTCAAAAGAAGCTCTTAACTTGTGTAAGTGGTAAGGTAAGGTGTTGCTAAGTGGTAAGGCCGTGACGGTCAGCGCTGAATCTTGAATAATTTCAGGATATCGCAGTATTGCTATTTTTATATCTAATTTTGTAAAAACTGTAAACTGAACGTAATCCCCTTTTGGGGTTTATTGCGATTATAGAAGTCTGCATAGTATCAGGCATGAAACGATGAGAGGTTAACTGGTTAACACATACCGTAACGTTATTCATTAAAGAAAATGTTAAAATAATTAAACGGAGTCGGAGTCGGTCGATTTTTTTCGACTCCGACTCCGACTCCGCCTAAAATGTTCCGACTCCACGACTCCGGCTCCGACTCCGACTCCACAGCCCTGGTTTTAACGCAAAAACTCAAGAAGTATTTGCATTATATTATTGTATAGAAGTTATTTTTCATTTAATTGTTAACATAAATGTTCAGTTAAATAAAAAAAGGATGCAACCCATCACTTGGGTAAGGTTTTTCGGAGTGTTTTACCGCGTGGTTTAGCATGAAGTCACATAAGCCAAACCACGCAGTAAAACACGGCATCATAAGTCAAACCTCGCAGTTAAACACAGTATCATAAGTCAAACCACGCAGTTAAACACAGTATCATAAGTCAAACCACGCAGTTAAACACGGTATCATAAGTCAAACCACGCAGTTAAACACGGTATCATAAGTCAAACCACGCAGTTAAACACGGTATCATAAGTCAAACCATGCAGTTAAACACTCCGAAAAATCTTATTCAACTGATAAAAAGAACCACGAAACCCTCAAAACATATTCAACATATCACTTTTACCTGTACTTTAGCACACTGGATACATACCTACCATGACGTCGTTTCCTTGTTGAGATCAGCAGAGAGGTGAGAGCGCCAGATTTTCGAATTGTATTGTATTATAATTTCTTTGTTTGCCGTAAAACCTGGTGAGCTTGTTGCATTATGACAATCTCTTCCAAACAACTACAAAGATGTTAAGCAGGCATTTAGTGAAAACCAGGCTGAAAACGTTTTTGGAAAAATAATTGGGAATCGAATCCTCAAATCCTGGGCTGGAAGACAAGCATTTTACCAACTAAGTCACGTAAGTCGTCCTATCTCGACACACATATTTCCTCTCCTCCCCATCCATTGACTATCTCATACAACTTCTAAAATTTCCTTCTTTCAACATATTCATCTGATTCACCGATTCTTACCTATGGTCTTCCTTTATCACATCTTCTACTCATATTCGCACAATATATTGTTTTATTAGTCTTTCGTCATTCTTTCCTATTACATGCCCAAACTATCTTGGAGTGCGCTTCATCGCTCCTTGACTTCATACCGAATTCTATCATTATATTTCACGCACTGCAATACCACTAATTTGGCTCCTTTCAGTATTATTTCCATATCGACGTTTCACTGCCATAATGCAAATGGATGGAGAAACATTACCAAATTATGACTCCTTTGAGTATCTTGGGTCACTTATTCATAGCGATGGAGGATGTGCAGCAGATGTAACACGTAGAATTAGTGTGGGATGGATGAAGTTTAGATCAATGACGGGAGTTCTCTGTGATCCGAAAATGACAGTAAAGTTAAAAGGAAAAGTATACCAAACGATTGTCAGGCCCGCACTCTTCTATGGCTCCGAATGCTGGACGATGTATAACTCTTACTCTAGGCAACTAGAAACTGCTGAAATGCGCATGCTAAGATGGTCAGCTGGTGTGTCCCTAAGACACAAAATAAAAAGCTCACGCATTCGTGGAAGCCTCGGTGTTACAGACATCAACAGCAAGATGAAGGAGAGGCGATTGAGATGGTATGGGCACGTTGTACGCAGAGCACCCGATCATATTGTGAACCAGGCAATCTCCATGGATCTTCCTCGAATAACAACCACAGGAAGACCAAAGAATTCATGGGTGGTGCAAAAAGATAACCTGATGCAGAGGCACGGCCTGGGGGACGTAGTCCGGGACAGAAGAGCATACAACCTGAGGACGAGGAGAGCTGACCCCAACAGTCTTCGCAGACAATGAGTTGGGATGGAGCTAAGGAGAATAAGACGTTTCAATGGGTATGCCATAAAAGTTTACACTGAAAATGTAACGCAATCTGGACCGAAACTATTGTTTACATTAAAACCAAAATATAATTGTAACGATGTTCAACAAGACATGTTAGCTAATTTGCTCTTTCGTGTAAGACAATACATTTTTTTTGTGTATGTATCATCATCATCATTGTCAAAAAGGGTCGATCCACTGCTGGATGAAGGTCTCCCCAAGTTGACTCCAAACAGTTCGATTTTTTGCACGTTGATGCCATGCGATGCTGCCATGCTTTCTGATTTCATCTATCCAGCGTACATTCGGTCTTCTTTAGGGCCTCTTTATGCCTCTTGGGTAGCATTGAATTATTTCGGATGTCCATCGGGAGTCTGACATTCTAGCTACGTGTCTTGCCCATTGCCACTTCATTCCTTTGCACACCTTTAAAACGTCTTCTACATTTGTTATATTGCGAATCCAGGTGTTTCGTTTACGGACTCTTTTAGTATATCCCAACATGCATCTCTCAATGCCCCTTTGTGCGGTCTGGAGCTTAGTGTGCTCTTTACTGTGAGCGTCCATGTCTTGCAGTCATACGTAAGTACTGGGAGAATACATTGATTGTAGACCCTTTGCTTGAAGGATATTGTATATGTGTACATATATTTTGAATTTTTAATAAAAAACTTCATACAAATTATTTTTACCTCATATGGTACCATATAAATATGGAGACGGAATAGAACTATTAAAAAAACGTTCAACTGGATTGATTTTGTGATAAGTAAAGGATTAAAATATTTTTCGAGGTGAGTAGCACAGTGCGGAAACCTACCCCACGGAATTTTAGTGCATTGACCCGAGGTCATGCACCTCTTAGGAAAGAATGTCATGATCAAATGTAAAATATTTTAAAGAAGAAAATATAAAAGTCGTGGGAGCTATATGAGAAGGTGTTTGAATGTAGAAGAGGCGAAATACATTTGCAACGATTGGAAAGTCTGGTGCCCTCTACCTATCCGATAACGAGACGGCGTGATGGTATTTATGTATGTATTTTAAAATAATTTTTTAATAAACAACAATTTTCAATTTAGATGAACCATAAAAAATAATCAACTGATTAAGGATGAGGTATTTCGATTACCTACTCATCAAGATTTTATCTCACCCTAATCCATCAGGGTTGGAACTGCAATATTAATAAAATCTCATCAAGATATTGAAAATATAAACATTTTTTGAGGCAACTGTTTGTGTAAAATATTTTCTTCTTTTTAAAGATAAGCTAGATATACAAATATGAATACCATATCATAATTTTCCTGTCGGGGTAGGCAGAGAGGACAGACCGCCAGATTCCTCTACCTCAACGCACATCCTTTGTCTCTTCTAAATCCATACGTTTTCTCATACAACTCCTACGATTTCTATGAGTAAAATTTCCTTCTTTCAACGTATAATTCATTTCATCCAACTATTATTTTTGTCTTTCACTGCCACGCCCCTTACTCACATTCACACTAAATATGTGTTTTGTTAATATTTTTTCACTCAATCGTTCTACATGTCCAAATCATCCTAGAGTGCTGTTCTTCATCTTACTCAACACATCAGTCTTAACTGATTTTACATCGCTCCCTTATTACTTAATTTCGTATTATGTCACACATTATAACTCTTTGTATAAGTCTCAGCACACGCGTTATAAGCACAGGGTCCCGAAGCGTTAGCCGTTGCCTGACTAGTCTACCTACAGTATTAGCTGGGAGGACCACGGTCTGAGTGAATGTGATGGAATACAAGTAGCTTGAATGAGTGGACTTGTTCTGGCTAAAAAAAAATAGTTGTGAGAATTGTTATCTAGTTATAAGTAGTATGTAGGTGTTAATTATTTCAATAAAAATAAAATGACATGTAGGAAAATAAAATGATGTAAGTTCATAAATTATAATATATAATTAAGAGTAGTTAAGTAATAAATTTGTATATAGGTATAGCCTTGGTAAATATTTGTTCCATATTTTTACTTTGTTCTATAAAAAAAATTAAAAAAACACTTTCCTTGGCCTTTCTCTACCAAACCTTTCACTCACATTTGCACTGTATATTTGTTTTGTTACTCTTTCTTCATTCATTCGTTATACATGACTAAACCATCTTAGAGTACTCTTCTTCATAACATATTTCTGTCTACATCACCTTTAACTTCGCTTTCGTCTTTATCATAAGTATGTAATATCCTATTCCTTCATACTTGTACATTGTTACCAAGTGTATTCTTCTCAAATCGCTATCTTATTTATTTTTACAACCCCTTCTTCTAATACTTTTACTTTAGTTATCGTTCATCACGAGATATGAGTGAAATAATTTTTTAGTCCACTTAGACTCACGAAAAATACCCATATATTTGAGAAATGTAGCCCAGCGCAGGTTTTAAACTATTGACCTTCTGCACTGGAGTTCATTGTGTTAGCTGTGCGGTCATGAATCTCTTATTTAATGGACGTTTGAGTCGGACAATTGAACCTCTACGCTCTGAACTATATTAATGTATATTATTCTGTATCAATTAAGAACACAGTCTATATATATTAAGAGCATACTAGTATACGCTTCATGATAGTTTTATATCAGCAGTTTTCAAATTTTGGGATTCATTACTGTCGTAAAGGAAAAAACATCGAAGAATTGCTCTTTGCGTATGTTTTCAGTTCTCAACGCTGTTGAATAAATTTACTAGAAATCAAACGTAATATTCATTGCACCTTTATAACTTTATAAGCATAAAATATTCTAACAAATAGTCATTATTGTTGACACTCAACGACCTCCCTGACCTAGTTGGTACGACGCACGACTTCCACTCGGAGTTTTGGGGTCGATTCTCGTTGCTACCCGAAAAAAAATAACAGAAAAGTTCCAGTATAGTAAAACAGTTTGTCTGATACCCATAGTAACATGAGGGTATTGTGGGATGAGCTGTGACCTTTGATGGATTCTCTCTTGAATGTGTTTTTTATCCTTTGCCTAAGCATGTATGTTCGGATATTGTTTTTACCGATATTATCCGCAACACCTAATCGCTGACATTGTTTTTACCGATATTATCCGCAACACCTAATCGCTGATATTGTTTTTACTGATATTATCTGCAACACTTAATCGCTGATATTGTTTTTTACTGATATTATCCGCAACACCTAATCGCTGATATTGTTTTCACTGATATTATCGGCAACACCTAATCGCTCATATTGTTTTTAATGATATTATCCGCAACACCTAATCGCTGATATTGATTTTACTGATATTATCTGCAACACCTAATCGCTTATATTGTTTTTAAATTTGATGCATTAGTGATTGGTTTGTACATTTTTATTAGTAACTGTGACTGGATTGTATGAGGCGAAAGATATGGCCAAAGATTAAATCAAGTAGAAGTCCAGCATTGGCAATACTGTAATTGTGAACCGGACATGCGAAGAGGAAAACAGTGATTATTATGATGTTTCAATAAATAGTATTTTGCTTTGGGAACCACTATCTCAGAGGTTTGTGATTGCCACTTTATATATTCGATGCTAACAAGATCTTAATAGCTTAGCAGGCCTTTTATCTTCCTCTGATCGGTTGAAGTCTAGTCACACTGATCTGATGCGACGCCTCATACTTCAGGACCAGCGCTAGGAATATAACAAACGAAAAACAATAATAAATTTCTTCGATTTTAACACTCGGAGAATTTATTGATCACAAACAACTGGGTAAAAAGAGGAGAAAGCGCTAAATTCTCCTACTTTGATACATATTTTTCGTCTTTCCTGTATCGTTGCCCCTCCACGATTTCTCTGACTTTTTACTTTTTGTTCTTACAAAATATAATTCATTTGATTTAACCATACTTTCCTCTTTCTTCATGTACTACGTTTTCCACTAATTTTTCCACTGTATGTTGTTTTGTAAGTCTTTCTTCTTTCCTTCATGTTACATGCTTAAATTCTCTCAGTGTACTCAACTTCACAATACTTAATACACCAGTTTTTAGTTCACACTTATCCCTAATCACTTCATTTCGTTCTCTATCATACATTGTCTATCAGATGAATGACTTGTGGAAAAAGTTTGTGTGAGCTCTTGAGTGTGGTGTTTTTTATTATTTTATATTTGTATTTTTGTGTATTTTTATGATTATGTGTGGTACATTGTGGGGTGAATGTTTTTTTGGTCTGTCAGGAGGGATGAAGTGTGAGGAGTTTGATTTCGAGTGATGTATACCATGCATGTGTAATTAAGTGTCACTGTTTGTCAGGTTGATGAGAATGTGTAACGGGGTTTTATATAATCAAAAATCGGTAAGAAGTATTGATTTATTTTTTCATGCTATATGTCCTCAGTGAGATACAGGCAAAAGCCTAGTTTACTGGAGACACGACAAATGAAAAAGCAACAAACCCAGATCCATTAAAATTGTGTGTCCAAATTAAATTAACTGTTGTTTTTTCACAAATGATGTATATTTCTTGTCATGTGTAAAATAAATAAAATTAAAAAAATTGTCAACCTACGTATTATTTTCAGGGCACGCATTTCTACAGCATTAATTCGACTCTTTTATTTTTTTCACGTCCATCTTTCACTTAAATCATAATATAAATAGGTCAAAGCCTGTACGACTGTTGTCGCCAAAGAAAGAATACGAGAATTGAATTTTGAATACAAGAGAGCGAAAGAGGAATACTTGGATTCTCTCCGAAAGTAATTCGAAATTTGGATATCGGTGGGTCCGTGGTACTGAACGAATTTTAAATAGCTACCTAACAATTTTTGAACCGGTGTAAAAGGGGACGATGTATAAATGATATATAAAAACAAATTTTACATTTATGAGTATATATTTTCATAAATGTAGAATTTGTTTTACTCGCGTGAATATTTCACGGGTTGCAGTTGCAGCGTTTCACGGTAGTATATCATAGTCAGTACTAGAACTGTGCTGGAGGACTACCAATTTTACAGATTTTAATACTATCCGAGAGTATATATGTTTTAGATCCACCAATTATTTTGTTTCACTAAACTAAATCCAGTGAAATTTCTTTCGTAGCCCTTCCATCATCTAAGATCCCAAATAGCAAAATTCTCAATTTGCTCCAAAATGTCACTATGGCATGATATATCGCATTTACGTTCACTTTCGTACATTTCTTACTCCATGATAATAGATTTGGTCCAATTTAATAGCAATATTCTGGAATTCGCATAGTAGTGAGAAGTCAAGTATCACCGTAGAAATAATTAGCAATACTGATCAGATAGGTCACAACCTTCAATCTTCAGGGTTCGCATAGTAGTGAGATGTCAAGTATCACCGTAGAAATAATTAGCAATACTGATCAGATAGGTCACAACCTTCAATCGTCAGGGTTCGTCCGAAGAAAGATTGCCTATCTGGGTTATATATTTAGAGCGGAAAAATACATCTTGCTAAAATTGATGTTGATCTGCAAAAATAAGGGTAAGAGAATTCGCCAGTGGACAGGTATCTAGACAGTTAGGAAGCTATTCCGTGCCGCCAAAGGCAAAAATATTTTATCAATAGCCAACGTCAGGAGAGCCAGACACGTAACGTAAAAAAAAAAGTTACTGGGAAGATATTGTCAATTTTGAAATAATCGTGCCAGTTTGAATTGTATTTAATTAAAGTAGAAAAAAATACAAAAATAATATTTCAAACCTGACTTAGCTAGAATATTAAAAATTTTCCCCGTAAATCTTTTTGAGCCGAAACCATTTGGTTGGTGATTTATTTTAATGTACACTTTGGTGGCGAATTGTCGCTCATTTCATATGTCATCCTTGATTAGTTAAGGGAAATTTACTTGATCTCTCATCTCAGATTGTTTTCTGAGTTGATTAAATATTTTAACGTTATCGAATACGTAAAATAATATTCAAACGTAGTAGTTGTTTTATTATACTCATATAAAGTTTTACAGTTTTTTAAGGCTTTGACTATGAAAATCACGTTTATAAATTCAGGAAAAAGGATAAATAGACTTTTAACATAATATCATTGCTAAACTATACTCGTACTTTTCTTCATACATTTGTGTAAAAAATATCCAAACCTCATTCAACAAATTTAAAGACATTTTAGATAACCTAAGATTAGCTAGTGTGGGATAATCAACGATACATATTTTTACTTAATACACATTCATATATACCATCACGTTATTTCTTTATCAAATTAACGTGTTCCCCGCGGGGAGCACAAACGCCTGTGATCAGACGACAATCCAAGTTTCAAATCACAAATACTTAAAAAAAAATGACACAAAACCGGAATAAAAATTGAACTAAAATTTAAAATAATCTTTATTCTAGCGACATCTCTAAAAAGCTTGTCAAATAATATATTAGTTTATGAGATATTGTTGGATAAACAGAGCGCCGAATTTTTTTGGTTTCTCAATATTTCCAGCATTAACGACCTGTCTCGCGGATCGAGTCCTGCGATGAGTCTCTCTTACGTAAATAAACATTACTAAGTCTCTCTTACGTAAATAAACATTACTAGTGCTATATGCATTTGATTGGGTGAGTGTCATGAAGCATTGATTTGATCGTAGCATTCCTTTGTTTATTTTACGTAATGTTAAGTTTATCTCCTTTATTTAATGAGTCTCCTTAAGAGTAATGACTATTATTTATTATCAGAAAATTACTTAAGTGTCATGTTTACTTGATGTTGTAATCAAATATCAGTGGTTCTAAACAAAATATGTGTTTAAACTTAGAAATTAAAAAACGCTGAAATTGTGCCGCGCACAGGATTCGTGGAATTTGATTTTTAACGCGGTGAACAGGTTAAGCAAAGATGACAGAACGCCAGATATTTAAAAAGACGCATCTTTCATCTCTTCTAAATGTATATACACTTTCTCATATTTCCTCAGACTTTCTACATTTCCTTTTTTAAAAATCTCACTTAGGTACTTGATCAACCATACTTTTTTTGGTTTTCCTCTGCCATATTTTTCACTCATATTAGCACTACAAATTTGTTTTGTAAGTTTTCTTTATTTTATCGTGTTACGTGTCCAAACCATTTCAAAGTGAGATTCTTTATTTTTCTAGACTATCGGCATTAAGTTGCAATTCATCCCTAGTCACGTAATTCCTATTCTGTCATATATTGCCATTCATTTTACCCCATACTTACTTTTCAGTGTACGCATTTCTAGTCTTCATAAGGCTCTTTTCAGTATTTTTCTACATCTACGTTTCACTTTCATACAAGAAAGCTGGTAAAATAATATCGTGGACTTAAATCTTGATAGATTTTAATACTTTCCGGTTCGAATTAATACTATGTTTTAATGCCCCATTAACTTTGTTTCTCGTTTCCTATCGATATACATCGTTTGATGTTCTTAACTCTTTCATAGTCTGAAAAATAATTACAAATTTTGAGAAATTCTTTAACTTGTTTAAATCTTTCATTGTTCACCTATTATAATTACTTAATATTATTATTTACACCTTTCATTGTTATTATATAAAATTACTTATTTTTTATTAATTTTAAAACAATATATTTTCAATTAAATGATTTTCAATAACATTTAAAAATCTGCTTTGTAACGCATGCCTTATGTACTTTAAAATTTATGGATTAAAACCCAATTACAACAAAGTTTAAGCCTTCAGACTGTTTAAATATGTTGGAAATATCAAATGACCGTAATTCAGAAAACGTGATAACTAAATTATTTAGTATTCATTAATTTTACTTTAAATCTTTTTTTTATTTCAAAACAGTTTGATTATATGACGGTTAAGAAAAGAAATAGGTTTAAAGAATTTATAAAACCAATTATAACAATAATAACTAATATAGCACCATTTTGAGGGAATATTCTCCTCAAGGGCGCTCTAAATCGAGAATAAGAACAATTATTACAGGAAAATTAAAAACAATATAAAAAGTAAAATGTGTTAAGTGTAAGGATAGAAAAGGGTAGCTATGGCCAAAATTATTAATTAACTGGCAATATTTGTAAATTAAATTTACAAAAATTGCTTTTTTAACACGGTGAAACACAAAGGCCGATCATTAATGATTGTGTATATCGGTACGATAAATAGGATTGTAGTGAAATATTAAGTGTGTATTTGATCCGATTTTTATTTTTTTTCTTCAGCTCTCTCAATTTGTTCACACATATATTCTAGTGCGATAGTTAAATATTTGCCAACTCTCCATTGCTGTGTACGATTTTGAAGATAAAGAATATTTTTTGTACCATGGGCTACACCCAAACACCATCAACCTCACCATAAAGAAATAAACATACGGATAGTATATAGGGGATATTTTGTCCACAACCCTTAATTTAAGGTTTTCTAGCATACCAGTAATATAAGGAGCCAACTCTATAAATCACTGATAAGCCCTGTGCTTACTTACGCAACTGAGACTTGGACACTTATCATGTGGGAATTAAAAGCTCTCGATATATTTAAAACAAAGATTTTCCTCAGAATATATGTTATAATCGAATTTATGAAAATGACGAGTGAATACAAAGGCTCTATATCCTGTGTGACAAAACTACCGTAGGTAACTTTATACAAATTAGACTGCGCTGACTCGGCACTTATACCGCATGCAGAACTACCAAAGTTGAGATGGTCGGATAAGATAAAATACTGTTGCTCACTGATAATAACCCAGTAGAGGAGGAATGCTCTTGAGAATGATAAGTGACAGAAAATCCTTTATACTCGAATAATCAATAACCTTTCTAAGTTTTAAGCGTGATAATGGCGATGCATTCATAAATATCATTCTTAAATGTTTTATTAATACTTGTATTGGAAATCCAGATAATGTTTGCCTTGTATTAATCACCTCCGTGTGCCGCGCATATTGTACAGAAAAAAAACGAGGGCCCAGAATTCCGCATTACTTCATCAGTAATAACAGCTTATATGGCGAATAAGAGCATTGCAGCTTCTTAATATATGTTATTTAGCCACAAATCATTGATGTCTGTGCGGCGTTTACTCTTGATGAATATATCATCATTGTTGATCTTGTGATTAGAATAAATACAGTGGTTTAAAATAGCGCTACTTCTTTGTGGGTCAAGATCTGTAGTTTAAATCATATCGTTGACTTCCATGTTATTTTCATATTAATAATAAAAAGGAACTGGTTTCTTTTAAAATAAATATACATTCGTAGACCTAGCGTTCGGAATTCACGAGATCAATTTCCGATGGTAACAAGAAAGTTCCTGCCATTTTTTACTCTTACGAAATTGCCATTAAATTTGTCTAAATGTCAGAAGTAACCGCTACATGGCAATAAGTTTGCATAACTGTTTAGTATTAGACTTTTGTTGCGTATAGTATCTCAACATCTTCAGGTCAACCAGAAATATATTAAAGAGGCCTAAGGTGAAAACCAGAGATTTTTTTAAAATGGTTATCAACGGAATTCTAACACCTCACCTCCAGATTTAAATACAGGTGTCTTAACAATTAGATCACAAAAATATCCAGATTGTAATGTATAACACAAAAGTGTAATACATTACTAAAAAAGCATCTCAGAGGCTGTTTCGTCCAAAGTACTGCGTTGTAAAACCAAGTTGAGAAAAATTTAATTAATTTTAACGATTGAAAATTGATCAAATATTAGCATTTCCTACTCAATATGCCTCATTTAGTTATACTTGACTTAAATATTTGTTGAATATATTGAATTATATTTTAAATTTACTTTGAAGTTGTTTATAATATCAGTAGAGAACGCAAACTGATCAAAATAAAAAAAATATATTTCCAAAGGTTCATATTTTACTTTGTGGAACTCCATATCATAAAATTTAACAATAAATTACGTTGTTATTCTACTAATTGCATTCATCCTCGCTACACGTGGCAAAAGAGAGCTTTGGAATAGGAGGTAGAAACACGTGTAGCGGGGATAAATATTATTTGTGGAATAAAAAAGTTACTGACCATTATTATTTATTCTGAAATAACTATATTTTGAATTCCCAGATCAGAATTACTTTATTTAGCAAGATGACCTCCGTGGTATTGTTGGTTACACCCCTGTCTTCCAACCTTTGGCTAGTGAAGATTCAATTCCCATAAGTACCCAGATTTGTAATGAGAGTTCCAATCTGGTTTTCACTGAAAGGTTGTTTAGAGATTTTTTTTATTAGGAAGTGATTACCACATGACAACAAATACGGCAGTTGTACTGTAAAAAAAGACAGTGCAGTATAAAATATAGTTTGGCACGTTACTAGTTTCAACTATCATATTATTTAAAAAAGGGAAAATAATTATATTGAAAAAGTCCATTTAGAAAATAAAAAGTATCATATTTTTTATCCGAATAAATTAAAGTTTTTTACATGTGTAAGTAGATTAAGGCTATATAAAAAGCCAATTTTAACTTTAGCCGAGAAGACAAATTTTTTGAAGAATGTTTTTATTTTCGTGTTTCGTGAAATAATATTTCTCTTATTATGATTATAAAGATGTATTTCTTTAAAAAAAAACATCAAAAATGTAACTTGACACTTCATACACAAATCGATAATTTTTACAAAAATATTTTTATGAGTAAATAAACAGAACCTTGATTTGGGCTATTATGTAAATAATTCAAGTATGTTCTTACTCGTTTACTGAAAACCGGTTAAAATGTCTTGTTATCAGGGTAACCAGGTGTTACATTTTAAGATAAATGCGAAAAATATTGTGCAATATTAAGAAAAAAATTAACGAAGCAGATGAAACTATTCATGAGAGATATAAAATATTTAGTTAATAAATCAATTTTAAGACATTTGGAATAAAAGACAAGTTGACTGTGAAAGACTTGAAAATCAAATCTTATATTAACTTTGAGTGACTTGGTTTATTTCAGCAATAAAATTATTTTTTATGTCAACAAGATACAAGTAAAACATATAGTATAAAAGCAATTACATTATTTAATACGAATGATTTAAACAAAAGTAAAGTAGAAAAATAATAATGTAGGAAAAGGAAGGATTCAGGGAAACAGATATCTCTAGGCGTCTGTAAGCATACGATTATTTATTTTCTTAAGTCTATGTTTTCTTCTTTTTATTTCAAAGGCACTACACTACTTCCACCCAGAATTCTGCTACCTGGGTATTACTGGACAAGTTCTCTTCGATGCAAGACACCGAGATCCTCGAGCACTGCAGCAATAGTCGCATGGACTGCTTCTGACTGCAAATAAGAGAGTCAAACCATAACGTCACGTTCGTCATTTTTAGATGTCGTCCTTGGTTCTCCCAATTCCTGTACGTAACCTGTTAAAAGACTTCCAGGTTTTCTAGGATAGTTCAGAGTCAGGTTATAATTCTTCATCAGGCTAAATCCACCAGCTGGGGTCCAATATTCCTCTTAAATTGTTCATGCTAGCTCAGAGTTTTTAGCGTCCAAAAAATACTTTTTAATACGGATTAATCATTTATAAAAATGTGGACACAAGAACATTTGACGAGCCTGGGTAACAGACGCTGATTTTACGATCAATAAAGAAAATGGGCTTCGGTAGGTTTCTGTTTCACAATTTTTAGCATATTTTATAAAATGTTAGATAAAACTAAAAGAAAAAGACGGATAAATATTCGTATATATTCCAAATTTTATATCTGTCATAAAATTTTAGTGTGATAAACAGGGGCTTCTGAAATCAGGGATATATCTCAGATTTGGGTCCATTTATTTCCAAGTTGTACGTACGTCTTTCAAATCTTCTTATACATTTTTTTACTATGTACGTATTTCGAATCTTTTCCATTTTAAACAAGATTATAATAAATCGATTCAAATATTGGAACGATGTTTTTATCTCTACAAAAGGTGGTATGAAATGTTATTATCTCTACAAAAGGTGGTAACACGTAAGAGTTATTTATATAAACGTTGAGAAAAGGTGGCATGAAAGGTTATTATAAACGCTGTAAAAAGTCAGAGAAGGAAATAAAAGGTCAAACAAATCGTAAGAACACTATGAAAAGTGAATGGGTGAGAAATGTATGTTGTACTCGGAAAGTCTTGCACTCTCTCCTTTCTGACTGCCCCAACAGGGAAAGGTCGTAATAATATGTATGACGTATCTATGTAAGTATAATGTATATATGAACGTAACAATGACACTAGGAAGGAGGCTTTATTTCTTATTACACATAACTTAAAAAGTTATTTTTCTCTCCTTGTGCAGTTGGGTTCTTTAAACATATTAGCGTCCAAATGCCGCATATTCGACTCTACTTTAACCTGTGACCTATACGGTAGGGGGTTCCAGGTTCGGCTCCTGATGGAACCCAAAAAATAAAAGAAAATAAAGGTGTCAGTCTTGTAACCGTTCGTCTTGGAACAATACTAGCACGCGTCTAGCGCATTTTTGTCATTTTATTGTAATATTATCAACACATGCGAAGATGAACTGCGAGTTCCTTGCAGTGGTTCTCTGTCCGAAAGTTCGATCAATGACGCCAAAGACAATTTTGTATCACATCACCAATTCAGATGTATTGAAGTGTAATACACTGATGCATGCATCTCATCATCACCATGCTATATCCCTTTTAGGTTAGGAAGAAAGAATCTATCTTTACTTCATTGTACCCTGACAAATATCTTTCCCTTCTGTCTCACCAGTACACTTCGTCATGCATACTCACCTAATAAAAAGGATTTTCACTATTTCCTCTATCGGAATTGGATTTATTTGGTCATATCACATTTTTCTTGTTTTTTTCTTAACTTATCGTACCATCTTAACTTCTCGTATAGATTATTTCTGAATCATAATCAGTAAGTATTTTATATAATGTAGGTAATGCGCAATAAAAATAACTAAAATTCAGAACATTGTAAGTATCAATATAATACCAGTTTCATATTTAACTGCAATATTGTTAGATCATATCAATAAAATTATATTTATCACAGATAATCCACGCAGTAGTAATTTACAAGAGATAACCACATACCTCGAGAACTACAAACAATTACAGAAGATAAATCATCACGACACTATGATTGTTCACAGTTTTCTCAGAAAGCTCTAGTAAATAGCTGTAATACGATTCTCTTCAAACCGTTTACACAATTATCTTGGACATTTTGATAAACATAAACACGAGGTTTGATAAAAAAATTACAAGAATTATCATTTTGATCAAACAGTATTTATTTTAAAAATAATATTTATAATGTTCCGTTTAAATAAATCACTATAGGATAAAATACACTGTTACTAAGGCATTTTTTTGAGATAGCTATGGTCACAGAACGTCCTTTTAATATCCTCTTCATCTTTGGGAACAGGAAAAAGTCGGTAGCTGCAGCATCACAACGGTATTCGATTTGATCAAAATTTCATGAATAAATTGTTAAGTGTGAGCCGCTGCATTATTGTGATGCAAAATTCAGAAGTTGTTTGCCCACAATTCTGATTTCGATTACCTTACGCAAAACCTTTATGCAGTCATTTTTTAAATAAAAAAAATCGAAAACGTGCCAAAATGCGTTGTAAATAATTGCCTGTCAAACACAAACTGCCTAGCCAATATGGCTGGAAATTGAAATTTACGTCACATACAGTGTCGCCAATGTGAGAAAAACAAAAAAAAACAGCACAGCAAAAAAACAAACAGCCCGCGAATTAAAAAAAACTCTCGTATTTTTTTTACCAACCCTCGAAAGTGATGAACTTTAGTGTGCCTTTGCTACAAATAAAATATAACTCGGATAAAGATTGTTTGGGTATGTTGAACGAATGGGGGACGAAAGATAGACTTAATAAATTTATAATTCAAGCATTGATAATGCACGTGGGTAAGATGCTTGAATTCCAACTGGCAGTTTTTATAATAATAATAAATAAATAATAATGAATATAGGTTTATTGAAAGCAATATAGTATGTAGTATACATACATATACGAGTACAAATACGCCTTGAAATTTCATATGCGAGTATATTTTAGGATAATGTCAAATAAAATACATTTAATAGAGAAGCTATCAAAAGTCTGGGCTTCTCTCATAACATCCCCTCAGTCAAGATATACTCTCATCAATAGAGGGTAAACCTGGCCTCTAGGACATCTGATTTTTTCAGCCCATCCCCTTGCACATGTAAATAAAAAATAAAACAAAAAAATCAATGATAATAAATAAGCAGTAAAACAATCAATTCAGTTAATACAAATATAGGTTTACCGATTAAAAAACAGAATTCAAAATACGATTTCCACAAACATTCATTTATACATAAATATTTATAATATACACATTTCGATGCCCCTTATTTTGTCACAAAACAAAAATTTTGCGATTTTTTTCGCTCTCACCCCCTAAATATTTCTTATTTGGTTTGATTTACTCAAAAATATTTTTTTATCTCAATAGGAGACGTTAACCCGTGGTAAGTTGAGCGCCAAATTTGAATGTTAGTAATTATAGGTTTGTTAGTTCTAAGTCAGTTTAAAAATTATTGATGAATGTACGAGTATAATATAATATCTATTTTTTTTTTAATTTAAGTAAAGAATACATAAAACTATAGTGCACTCTAAAGAGTAAAAATGTATTCTGTTACTAACTTAAAACTAAAAAAACCTATAATTCCAAACATTCAAATTTGCCGCTCAAGTCGGTACGGATTAACGTCATGCTATTGTAATAACATTTGGTTTTTGGGTAAATCAAACCAAATGGAAAATATTTAGGGGGTGGAAAAAAAACGGTTTTTTGACAAAATAAGGGACACTCTAATACACATACATCCCGCAATCACACAATGTTCGATTATCTATGTAAAAGACTCCAGTGTTTATCAGTCAGTACGATAATCTATGTATATAAAAGGCTCCAGTTTTTATCAGTCAGTACGATTATCTATGTAAAAGACTCCACTTTTTATCAGTCAGTTAGATTATCTATGTAAAAAACTCTAGTTTTTATCAGTCAGTTCTATTATCTACGAGTATGTAAAATACTCCTGTAATAATTCTAAAACGTGCTAGACTTGTGCGCGTGTTCCCTTTACGTGCTTGTATGTTTTGACAACATATGCGATGACGAATCATGAGGCACTATTTACTTTCTGCCTATCTAAATAAGGAAATGATAGATGGTATTTGTATATGTATGTACTTAATGGTAAGAAAATTCAAATAAAAATATATATACAAAAACTTCATGATACATCTTTCTCTTAACTTTACCTTAAAATAGCTACTGCTTAAACCAGCTTCTGTGATGGGTTTCCTAAAACAGCTTCTAAAGTATCTTATCAGTGGTCAGAAATTATCATCCTGGAACATCATTAATATTCTGTGATTTAGATGCATGCAGTGCTCAAAGCATTATTACAAATGTAGCATTTAATAAATAATGGGGTTTTACAGTTTATTGACGTTTTCAATTTTTCATTTAGAAACCGTTTTACCTAATTATTTAAAAATCATCAACAAAGTACCCTCAACGTCCATAAAGCCAGATTGTAAGTTAGCAAAATAATATAATTAATCTTGTTCTTCATATGCCGTATCTGGTCCCCGTGATGTTGGTAATAACTCTTGAGAAAATATATCTGTCTTTGGTGGTACGGAATATTTCATTTTCTGTTTGAATCCTGCCCATTCACAAATGTTGCGTAGTTATGAGAAGCGCCTTCTATCGATTCCACATCGATCTTCGATTTTGCTCATCAGTATTAAATTTAGGAAGGGGTTTTTTTCCTCGCAATATATTATCCAGATGTGCACTCTTTCGGCTTTTTAAATTGTATCAGAGCCCTCGTCTCTCGTTTCTCACATCCAGTAACTGATCTTTTAAATAAAACCAAACATGATACTTGGCACCGATGGGCGATGGATTAGGATATGACTGGTGTATATGAGGGCTCTAGATATAAATCAATCCAACAATCTTTATCTTTGAAACCATGGTTTAATATAATAAAAATGAACAAGATAGAAGTGTGTCGTTTGGTGACGGGCCACTGCGTGGTGCATAGTCACCTCCACAGAATGGGTATTGTTGAGAATCCCGGCTGCGAGTGTTGGCTAAATGATGAAACTATAGACCATGTACTTTTCGGTTATCCTTTGCGAGACAGATTTAATATATTATACTAAAAATCATACATTTACCGCGTCCAATGAATATTGTGTTTCTTCTTTCTTCGTGGAACATTTCCACTTTTAGATTGATTGATAATTTTTTTAAACTTAATTAGTTGAAACTTGCAATTATATAGATTTCTCATTTTATTTTAATTAACTTTATTATATTGACTCATATAATTGTATTATGGCTTTCCTTTCGTGGCACAAATTATCCTAGTTTGGGTGTATTTCATATCAAAAAGAGCTCTGGTTCTACATCTAGTCGACGCAGCATCTCGGTATTTTAAATACTATAAAACGAATAAATTCTGTCCATTCTCTGATGAATTTGCACTTCAAAGGCTTCTGGCTTATGTAACATTTTAGTATCTGTCATGCGTGTTTCAACACCATAAAGTAAAAAATACAACAATCATAAGTAACCGAAGTTTAAGATTCAAGGTATCGTTGCAGAAAAGTGATCTCATCTTGAGGAATTCTGCGCGTATCATTTCAATTCAACAAATAACTTTTCTATTTGGTTCAATGTTATAATGTATTTAGGCATCCTAGATATTTGAAAAAATCACTTTATGACCATAAAAATATATTGTTTTGTATTGTATTACACTTAAATGGTACAATGCACCCCGGAGAGTTTATGGCCATGTGGCAATATCTTCCAGCCAACCAGAAAAATGTTCAAGATGCCTTAAGTGAAAACTCAACTGGAAGCATTTTAAAAAAAATCTGGGTTCCAACGGAAATCTAATGCGCAAACTCCGGGCTGGGAGACATACATATATACAACTAGGCCACGGATTTCGTCTAAATTATATAACGAAAACAGAACTGTTTTCGGGTTAGAAAACACAATAAGTAAGGCAAAAAATAAATCAAATAAAACATCTCTTATCTGTGATTTGAATGAAAACCGATAAATAACACTCATTCAAATGGACATCGAGTGTTATTGTGATAAGGTCAGTCCCCCTTTAGCCAAATAGTTTTACTGAAATAACTGGATTTAAATACCATTTTAATCGTTGACTTTCCTAGAGGGTTTGTACAACTTGACCTCAAGAACAGAAACTTAAAAATATTTGGCCTGATAGTGACTTGATAATGACTCTTTCATTGCATGCACCATACGTTAAGTTAAACAAATGGGAAAAATTAACATAAACTATGATTTTAACTGTCATGCATGATTAAGCGTCAAAGTGTGTTGTATTATACTTCCATTGTGCATAAAGTATAACATGACGGGCTTATTGCCATGTGGCAATATCTTCTAGCATGAGAGGATTAGAAGTTCGAGGTTGATTTCATGTTCATCGAACAAATTGATCTAGCAGGGTAATACATTTTTAATAAAATTAATACGGCACTGGTACAACTACTTTAGAAATAGGTGAATGGCTGCTGCTCAATGCTCGGAGATTTCGGCTCACGGTGAAAAGGTCGGTAAAAAGTAGCCGGGAGAATAGATTCCTCTTTAGCAGGTGGTCGAAAGTTAAATGCAGTAGACAGAGGGAACTGAGAATATATTTTTTACGTTTGGCGCTCCTTATGTGCGGTCAATCGCTCATTGTAAGCGCCTGTTTTCGTATTTGCATGCCGTCATAACTTGTGAAATATCACAATTCTCGCAAGTTTTCGCATGCATGAGCCGGCTGACTTTTGATACTGATAAATATAACCAAAAATGTATACATGTGAACATAAACAAGAAAACAAACAAATCATATGTTTTAGGTGACGCATACGTCCGATACAATCATACTTTTAGGAAGAATGAAGGGGCTGCATTTTTTATTTGGATTGATAAATGAGGTTTGCAATGGAAATATGTAAACTTTTTTGGAAAAAATAAACCAAGAAGTGCCATCTGATTTGGAATTAAAAACCAATTAGAGTCTAGCAGTTAGAGGTTTAAGCATCTAAGTGTGTCCAAAATCATAATGACTAAAGACATTATTTATTTATGGTTACCCATAATTTCAACTATGTTATCTGGGAAATAAAACCGTCTTAGCAAATACACTTCAATAACGCTACTTGATCTCGAAGTTTTTCTAAGAATAATGCTTAACAGATTATACAATTGACACTGAGGACATTACAATTAATTACTTTTGATGATTCTGAAAGTATTTATAACGATAATGTTGGCAGCTTGACTTAAAGACTTTTACTTGGAATTGACACTAAAAGAAAAAATTAAGTAACAATTTACTTTGGAATTCTTGCCAACACTTGAACACAATTTTACTTTCAATAGAATATGAATGTTGAGTCATATTATTTGATTGATTGAATATTTACATAGCGTTTCAATTATTTTTTTACTGGACATTGAAACTCACAGCAAATAGATATTTCATTTATATTTGCTGAACTTTATTTATTCAGTTAGTTATTAGTATAGTATTACGTACAAAATTGTTTAAGTTCGTTTTTCTACTGAATTAAATATTTAAAATAGAAATGTTTAATTCTACTAATTGATAAAATATAACGTTTAAAAATATTTAAGAACAATAAAAAAACAGGCCATGGCTATTTAACTCGATCGGCATGACAACATTGTTGTATACAGTACAACCTAGCGGGCTGCTTATTGACATGTGGCAATCTCTTCGGACCAACCGGAACATTTTTCAAGGAAATTTTGAGTGAAAAGTAGACTGCAATCGTTTTTCCAAAATCTAAGTTCCATCAGGAATCGAACTCGAAAATGGAAATAGAAAACATGCGCCTTTTCAACTAGACTACGAATGTTGTCTAGTTGATAGGGCGCTTATATTAGAGTTTTGAGAATCAACAATGTATTTAGTGACAGAACGATGCGAGATGTAGTTTCTAGATTTTCTATGGATAAAATAGTGACATGAGATACTTTGAAGGTGAACGATCAGTTATGAAAATATAAAAAATAAAAGATCCATTTGACTCTGTTTAAATGACAAGTTCTCTGTATTTTAATGTTAATGTTTCTTAAGACCATTTTAATTTGAATTTATATCAATTTCTTTTTTGCATTTTGATAATTTCTTTATAGACTGTGGGATACTCGTACTTTATGTTAAAAAAACGTTAATTTTATTAGGCGTTGCGAAAAAGCTTTCATGAAATTTTAAACAAATATATGTTTTAAGCCCTATATTAACTTATAAAATAACTCATTCAAACGGTTTTAATTAAATTTTCATCACTCACAAATTAAAAGCAAAGAAGATTAGAAATTGTTATTTAAAGATAAACTAATTATGAAAATTTAAAAAAAAATTGTTCGTTACCATAATAGTTACACGATTCGTATTTTAAGAAACATGATATTCAAGAAGAAGGGTTCAGTGTTTTTTTTTTCAAAAAGAAAAATGTATTTTCATGAGGACAACAACGGGCTATCTCAAAGGAAAATACTCTTAGCGAAATTAATCTGTATGCAAAATTAAAGAGGGGTAACATAACTAAAGGGTTGACATTTATCTACATGAACATAAACGTCTTGAATTCGTTTTTATTTAACGAATGACTCAGAATACTTCTGTCAGCAAACAAATTTACATAATTTTGCTTGAAAGAAATGTTTTTTAAAGAAAAAATAAGATTGAATTGATTTTTTTTTCAAATAAATAAAGCAACTGTCATTAAAAAAAATATTTTGAAAGACTTAGTTTGAAGCCAGTAATATAACTTTTTTTCTTCCCGATTTTTTCTTCTCCAACATACCTTCCTTTTTTCTTTGATTGGTGATACCACACGTTAATTGTTGCTGTATATGTTATGATATTGTTAAAGAATCGTATACAAATTACAAATAATTTAAATTATTTATTCGGTTTTTTATTTTTATCTGGTTAGATAGAAGAGATTGCCACCTAATAATAACCCAACTAGATTGATATCCAATTCAAAAGACAATTTTATTTAGCACCATTTAGAAAGCAAACTCGTACACGGGATTCGAACCCAATATTTTTAAACAAATCACGTCTGGTAGCTATAACTATGCCACAACGAGTATTAATTACACTTTCGCTATTGACAGTAAGATTTAAGATTACTGCCATGTAACAACTTTTCCAATCAACCAGAAATATATTTATGAGGCCTTAAGGGAAAGTCTAACTGAAAACCTATTTTTTTAAATATCTGTTCCAGCGGGGATCGAACCCGCAACCTTTGGGTCAGAATACAGGTGTTTTATCAGCTGAGCCAAGTAAGTTGTCAAATATTTACAAGTATGTAAATAGGTATACAATTAAATATTAAATTTCAAAAGAAATAAAAGCATTTATAAAATATTTATATTCCAAACTATTTCTTGACGTTTTAATTTGACGTGTTTATACGCGAGATAATGCATAATGCAAAAACTTCTGTTCAGAATATGTTTACAACCTTTTAGAGTTTAAACGATCTTTTTGTGGCTCAAAACACCGACACTTCAAGAATGTTGCAGATCTCATCTTCAAGGCTTGCCGGTTATTAACTTCACTATTGGTGCAACGTGGTTCAAAGCCCGCACTGTGCTTGCTATCCTGTCAAACAACATACGTATGAAAGCATTTTTTCGTTTATTTTCAAAGATGAGCTTAATTATGACTATGGTCATATATTTAAGCTAATAAAATATTTAAAAAAATAGAATAAATTATTTTATAGTTCAACAAATTTCTACGTCAGCTTATTTTGAACTAAACTCAAAAAGGTTTTGTTCCACCATAACAATGCTAGACCGCACACGAACCGGACAACACTACAACAAAATAAAAGATTTAATTGGGAGCTTCTACCTCAACCCCTATTATTCTCTAGATATGGCCAGATATTTTTTTATTATTATTATCCAAAAAAAATTAAACAAAAATGATGGAGTCGTAGAAGAAGTTTCCAGTTT
This sequence comes from Odontocerum albicorne, assembly GCA_949825065.1. Lineage (NCBI taxonomy): Eukaryota > Metazoa > Arthropoda > Insecta > Trichoptera > Odontoceridae > Odontocerum > Odontocerum albicorne. The sequence continues at coordinate 8,971,686 of OX463855.1, forward strand.
TTTTTAAATGGAATTTGAAAATAATCTGTAAGATAGCAAAAAATTGTTGATAAAGAAGGAAAATATATAATTTATTTAATTAGTAAAATTTGTTTCATTTTCATTGTTTAATTTTTTTTCAAAAACACGCACGAATTTATTGGTTGACCTTAACATACTTGTACATACAAAATTGTCTGTAAATTGGAATAAAGAGGAATCCAAATAGTGTACGGGATAAACGCGTTACAAACAGCAAATTTTACTATTTAAATTACAAAGTAACTGCTTGAGTAAATTTTATATTTATAAAATAGTCATATTTATTTCCGTTATATATATGTAAACTAATATCAAAATGTATCTAAGCAGACTTACAGTACTCGGCGGTAAATAATACACATCGGGCTTAAGAAAGAGACTGTCGGCCATAATCGGCTAACTTTGGCTTTGTAGAGCGTCGTCTCTGTGGCACTATGCGACTGACAAATCGCGACGGAACACGTGTATGAATAACAGAAACGACGCTCTACAAAGCCGAAGCTAGCCGATTATGGCCGACAGTCTCTTTCTTAAGCCCTATGTGTATTACCGCCGGGTACTGTACGCTAGAGTGAAAAAGGGATTTCAATTTTGCAGACAAAAAAACATGAAAGTGCTCGAACGAAATTTAAAAAAAAATATTTTTTTTAGTAAAAGTTCTTGCGTGAGTATTTTTTCGTCGATTTTAACTCTTTAATATTGTATATCCAATAATTGATCACATTATATATTTTTGCAATGAGCATTATTTTTCAATAAGTTTTAATATTACACACACGATCATGTTTCAACTGCCTTCATCTTTTTTGTGAGTTAACCTTATCATTTAAATTTAATCACTTTCTGTAAGTAACCTTTTTAAGGTCAAAGTTACAGAGGTCAAAAGCGCATACGTATATTATTGTAAACCAAAACGTACACACATTCTTTTAAATTACTGCAAAAAACACTAGTTAAAATCTCGTCGATGCACGTTAAGTGGTATTTAAATAAGGCTTCTCGCGTTGAAGGCTTAAATAACAGGTCTCTTTGGCGTTGAAAACAATATTTTTTAACGTTGAAACATCGTGTTTTAGTTGGTTTACATTTCCTTTGGCAGTGCCTTTTGATGGTTTCCGTTTAAACGATTTCAATTCACTGCAGTCAGAACATTTTAAACTTTTGTAATTTACCTGTGTGATGTGAGTTAAATTATTTTTTCGTTGGCGGCCTTAATCCGACGGTTAGCATTCGTGCGACTCTTAGACTGATTTACATCTGGGCTAATGTATTTCCGTAGCTTATATAGTGCTATAAGCAACACAAAAATAGCGCTGTATAAAAATCTACCTTACAAAAGGCTGTATTAGATTAAACCTGCCGATCATCTTGGAACTTTGATATCTTTAGTATAGGAACTTTGGATTTGTCAAGATTGTGTGTTTTCTAAAGAGCAACAGATTGCATATAATAAATCAATTAATGTACTGGGGTCTTCTATCATCAAATGGTTGAAAATCATACTCCATTACAAAGGACACCCTGTATTACCATTATTTTTATTTTATAATAATAAAAGAAAGTTTATAAATATGAGTTGGTGTGCATGTAATCCCAACTGGGTGTACTCGTATATTTGCTAAAAGGATACAACCTTCACTACACCTGTTTTGAAATACTTCAGGAAATATTGCTTTATGTGGACTTACTTGTATGATAATATTTTTTACAGTAAAATTGAACAATGAAATACACATTTTTACTGCTTTATAATTAATTACAAAGGTTGAAGAACGTTCATTCGTTACTTCAAATAAATAAAATAAATGGGTTTGGAAATATCTAAATTTCATTAAAAAAGAATTTTTAATTTCATTCCTATAGTAACTTAAACATTTCCAAATTTCTGATGCGAGCATGCTGAAGAGCGTGGTAGGGAAACAATGTTGCCTTGGACCCAATATTCGAACCTTCGAGTTAAGAGTCACTCGAGTAAGCAAGTAACTCACAGTTCACCATCGTGCGTGTCAATATAGACAGGGACTCGCACACGGTGAGTGTGTGTAAGGATTGCTACAAGACGAACTTTTGAACCAGATTGGCACTCTTTTTTTACTGTTTTTTTAAGTACCATCGGGAATGGAATCCGAAATCTTCGGATGGAAGACCAGCATCTTTAGATCAACTAGATCACGAAGATCGTGAAGAGAATAAACGTGAAGTATGTATTTATTAAGGTATCTTAGAAAGATTATGTGTATCAAAGGGGTATAACCACGTAACAAATAATACACTCAATTTTCGGATACAGCAGCAGCCTATAGTCACATCAATATTGACAAAGCTCTAGAGGTGTTTGGGTCACGTATTGAGAATGCCACCTTGTAGCTTGTCAAATTTTATCTCTCAAGAGACTCGACGAATCGGGCGCCTATTCTACATTATACGTTAGTATTGTGATAGTGATATTCACTACCGGCCTTAAGTACCCAGATTTCCGTTAGCATCCAATTTTTTTAAAGAAGATTCAAGCCTTGTATTTTTTAAGATTTGTTAAACACCCTTTTAGTTAACAGGCTAGAAGAGATCGTCACATGGCAATAAATCCAACAGATTGTATTATATTGTATTGTATTGAACGAAAGAGTAAGACAATGCAAAAAAATAAAATGCACTATGAAAGATCAATATTTTTGACCAGGTAAAATTTACAAAGTAAAAATATGCGTTTTATATTCAGGTCCCACGTTGATAAGTAACAGTTTTGGAATGTAGTAAGTGGATTGTAAAGTTAATGTGAACTGTTGCTTGTGACAGTATACCTTCACTAAGTAATCAGTGATTATGGAACAAATCGTTATTTTGAATATATCAAAACCTTATTAAGTACTGATTGTATATCCTCTATAGTATTTATTACGTAACGTAAAAAAATCCTTTACTTTAGGTTATATTTATTTGAGGAAGTACAAAATCATTACACATTTACATTATTGTTTATTTACTTTATTTATTTATTTAATGCTTCATTGTAAAAACAATCTGGAGAGCTTATTACCAGGTGGAAATCTTTTCAGACCAACTATATTCAATAATGTTTCCTAAGAAAACGTAAAAAGTCAGAGGAATCGTACAAATTGTATGAGAAAGTGTATGGATGAAGAAGAGGCTAATGATGTGTGTCGAGATAGAAACATCTGGAGCTCAGTCTTCTCTGATTAACTCAACACGAAGATGGCGTGAAGGTATGTATGTTTACTTTCGACGAATAATGGAAGTACATTTATACAAGTGAATGTAAACAGTTAACACTGTCGTATACATTCACTGATTTAATTAGTGAATATGTATATTAACTAGTAATAATTTAGGTTCACAGACCATGGACTTTTGCTGTTACTTATATATACAAAACATCTTTGAGAATGTAAACAATATTTATTATATTATTTATAGCTATGTGCCATTAACACTTTTGAGGTTTAAAGACATTGTAACTTGTTTAGTCAAACAGTGTTTATTTCACTTAATATAACGGTATAACCCTACCGGTTTCAAGATGTTCAACTCATCATCAGGTGATTATGATGGAGTGAAAACCTTAAAAGCGTCATAAAATCATACCGTCATATTAAGTGGAATAAAAAATGTTTGACTAAAAATAAAACGATATTTTTTATCCGTTTTTACCGTCCTGATACTTATACACGTCAATAAATTCCGTCAATAAGTAAATTAGGTAATGATGATTAGGCCAAAAACCTTGAAACCGGTAGGATTATACTGTCATATTAAGTGGAATTAACAGTGTTTGACTAAAAGTAAAACGATATTTTGTATCCGATTTTACCGCCTTGATACTTACACACGTCAATAAATTCTGTCAGTAAGTAAATTAGGTGTTTATGGTGAGATAAAAAAAACCTTGAAACCGGTAAGATTATACTGTCATATAAAGTGGAATAAACAGTATTTGACTAAAAACAAAACGATATTTTTTATTCGCTTTTACCGCCTTGATACTTATAAATGTCAATAAATTCCGTCAATAAATTCTGTCAATAAATAAATTAAATGAAGTTGAATAAACGTTTCATCTTGGTAGTCGAGTTATTCATTATTTTAGTATTTTTTTATTTCTGACGAATTTTTGTCATTTTTGACTCTCTTCTTCAGGTTTTCAAGTATAATTAAAGGACGTGGCGTGACACCGCCGAGTATTCGTGTCCGTCTGAGAGTCTTCTGAGTAGCATAATACTTGTAACTTTTAGCTTAATGAATATTATTCTTACCCAAACACATCTCTTTCCCTTCATGCCTTTTGCTTTTTGCCAACATTAAAAAGGAAAGACTCGTTATAAACGGTTAGTTATATTTAGAATTTTATTTTATTTTCTCATAATGTACGAGTACAACCAATATCGAATATAAAATTAATACATATTACATAAAAGGAAAAAAATAAGTAAAATGAAAAACTTATTTTATATTTTTATGTTCACCACAGGTTTGATTTAGGTTCACAACTAGTTTTGAAGACCACCGTCTTCTTCGTCAGGTGAATATAAACAAAAATATAAAATAAGTTTTTTATTTTACTTATTTTTTCCTTTTATGTAAAAAATGGCACCACAAAGTGAAACTATAGTCTTTTCGAAGATTCATGAAATAATACATATTAGATACATACCATCACGCTTTTTCACTGTCATGACAAGCAGGGATGACAGATTGCCAGACTTTCCCATCTCGACGTACATCATTCCCCCTCTGCATACATACACCTCATACAACTCTTACAACGTTTACGTCTTTAACCTTTCCCTTCCTGTGCTAAAAAAATCCGCCCGTTCCGGTGTTGTGTATTCAATACACATCAATACTCATGTAAAAATGAACCATTTTAAATAAAAAAAATAAGAATATTCATAGCCAATCGCTTAAATTAATTAAATTTGAAGTCAAAAGTGATATAAATCGAAATTTAATTGCTATAAACATGAAAAAAACATCGACCGACGTTCACAAAACGGGCGAAGAGACCACTTCAGATGAATACCCTAGAGCGACTGAGACCTGAGTTTTACTAACACTGTGTATGTTATACTTCGAAGGAAAAAACACGGCTGCAAACTGAGACTCTATTTCTTGCGTTCCCATATACCGAAGTAGAGTGAGAGTGAGACGTGAATAGCGTCGCTTCCTCACCTATAGCGTTTTTTAGAATAAATATACCTACGTCACACACTGGCACACGTTTGATTGTATTGGTGAATTTATTCCCGATTTTCACAAAATATCTCTGATGTGACCAATGAGTGTTAATTATTCTTAATATTATTTTTTCATTCAATGCGTAAATGTCAAATCTGAACCCATTATTTATAGAGATACATATTAAGTGTTTAGAAGCAATGTGTACTAGTTAGAAGTGTTTAGAAGCAAGTGTTTAGAAGCAATGTGTACTAGTTACACATCACAGAGAAGGAAGGGTTAAAAAAAACATTTACTTGATTTAATCATACTTTTCTAGATTTTCCTCCACTTATTTTTCCACGCAAATTTGCGCAGCATATTTGTTTTGCTAGTTTTAATTAATTTCTTCATTCCACATGACAATACCTTTTCTTAAGTGATACTCGTCTTATTCAACACATTAGTCTTTCCGCTTTTAGAGTTAATTTAGATTAATTTGACCGTATCCCGTCTATCTTGGTATTTCCAAACTTTAATACCACTTGTAAATATTTCATAATTTATTATTTTCCCATGGGCGAACCATCTCAGTGATCTTTTCTTTATATCAAGTACTGCATCTTCTTTCAATCCACATTATTTCTCAATTATTTCGTACCCAACTATCATTTTATTAAAAAAATATAAAGGTTCTTTCAAATTGAGTGGTTTTTTAATTATTTGATAAAACACAGATGGCGTCGCGAACTTGCCTGGGTCTTGTGAAATTTGATAATTAATGTATGATATTTATAAAAATGGAGTCGTATACGAGAGTATCGCTGGCAAAACCCTTCGTGATAGAGTTCGAAATACAGAAATTTGAAGGATGTGTCATGTTGAAGATATTGTCAGATGAGGACGACAGAGAAGAAAGTTCTGGAACGAACATGTATCCAGAATGGTGGAACCAAGAGCCGTAAGAATAGCCAGATACAGTATCCCCCAAGCAAAGAGACCTCCAGGACTACCTCCCAAAAGATGGAAAGACGGCTGGCAGTCGACGTCACAAGAGAGAAACAATGATGCAGGACCATAACAGGCCAACAGACCTAAAATAATAAGAAGAAGAAGAGTCGTATACAATACAACAACGCGTTCAAATTGTTGAATTATTTTATGTATTGTGATCTCCGTAACGGTTATGCTAATTGGCCACCAAAATCATGTGGTCTGACACCGTTGGACTATTTTCTCTGGGGTTACGTAAAAAGTCAGGTCTATAAGAATGACCCGCAATCAATTCCTGAGCTGAAGGATGAAATTATTCGCGTTATTGGTGAGTTAGAACCGCAATTATGCCAAAATGTCATAAAAAATTTAGACAAAAGAGTGGACATCTGTGTAGCTGCAAGAGGTGGACATTTGGCGGATATTATTTTTTGTGTTTAAATGTCATATATTATGCTTTATTGGCCATTAAAAAGATTTTTGAAATCAAAGCAAATTGTATGTTTTATTCAAGAATTAAAAAAAATTGAATTAAAAAAACCGCTCAATTTGAAAGATTCTTTACAAATGGTGAGCTTATTCTGAGTGAGAAAGATTCTTTACAAATGAAATCTTTCTTTCATACCAGACAATAGTTTTAGTAATTATTGGGAATATTTAAGTTAAATGTTATAACATTGTTTTCAAAAAGAAAAAAAAAACAACTTAAACATGTCTCAAACATTAATTAATCATAAATATAATGAAAAAAATATATAAACAAAAAAAAAATCAAATTTCACCTAACACTATTATAACATGCAAACAGATAATAAGAAAATAGAAAATAATGATATGAAAGGAAATACATTTCATAAGTGAAAAGAAATTATATTTTTGAGTCGCTGTTTTAAGAAAGTCAACGAGGTTACAGGTCTAACGGCTGCCGATACTGAGGTCGTAGACTATATCGTCTCCCGTCCATGATCAGCAACATGGCCGCATCAGCTATTTAGACATGTTGAAGAATATCATAGAAATTAATGAAATAATCTGACTCATTGATGATTTGATGCTCTCTTATAAAATATTACATTGCGTGATTGACAGTCTAGGATTGCAAAGCATTATATATATAACCTTTAATGTTAATATCCGCTGAACTGGACACAATATCATACATATTGTAATCGTTTGCCTTAACTTTATATATTATATATTTTTGCCAAATGAATCTTACCACTCTTGGTGTAATAGGAAGAAGCTTGTGAGAAAAAAATTATGGAAATCGGTTAATTGCGTTTGCCTTAACTTTATAGATTTTTTTGCAAGATGAATCTTACCAATATTGGAGCAATAGGAAGAAACTTGTGAGAAAAAAATAATGGAGATCGGTAAGTTACGTTTGCCTTAACTTTATAGACTTTTTTCAAGATGAATCTTACCACTATTAGTGCAATAGGAAGAAGCTTGTGAGTAAAAAAATAATGGAGGTCGGTAAGTTGCGTTTGCCTTAACTTTATAGATTATTTTACAAGATGAATCTTACCACTACTGGAGCAATAAGAAGAAGCTTTTGAGAAAAAAAATAATGGAGATCGGTAAGTTGCGTTTGTCTTAACTTTATAGATTTGTTTGCAAGATGAATCTTACCACTCTTGGTGAAATAGGAAGAAGCTTGTGAGAAAAAAATAACGGAGATCGATAAGTTACGCTTGCCTTAACTTTATAGACTTTTTGAAAGATGAATCTTACCACTCTTGGTGAAATAGGAAGAAGCTTGTGAGAAAAAAATAACGGAGATCGATAAGTTACGCTTGCCTTAACTTTATAGACTTTTTGAAAGATGAATCTTACCACTCTTGGTGCAATAGGAAGAAGCTTGTGAGAAAAAAATAACGGAGATCCATAAGTTACGCTTGCCTTAACTTTATAGACTTTTTGAAAGATGAATCTTACCACTCTTGGTGCAATAGGAAGAAGCTTGTGAGAAAAAAATAACGGAGATCTGTAAGCTACGCTTGCCTTAACTTTATAGACTTTTTGAAAGATGAATCTTACCACTCTTGGTGCAATAGGAAGAAGCTTGTGAGAAAAAAATAACGGAGATCCATAAGTTACGCTTGCCTTAACTTTATAGACTTTTTGAAAGATGAATCTTACCAATATTGGAGCAATAGGAAGAAGCTTTTGAGAAAAAAATAATGGGAATCGGTAAATTGCGTTTGCCTTAACTTTATAGATTTTTTTACAAGAAGAATCTTACCACTCTTGGTGCAAAAGGGAGGTTGTGAAAAAAAAATGGAGATCTGTAAGTTGCGTTTGCCTTAACTTTATAGATTTTTTACAAGATGAATCTTACCTCTCTTGGTGCAATAGGAAGAAGCTTGTGAGAAAAAATAGTGGAGATCGGTAAATTGAGTTTGCCTTAACTTTATAGTTTTTTTGCAAAAAATGAATCTTATCACTCATGGTGCAATATAAATAAGCTTGTGAGAAAAAAAATGGAGATTGGTAAATATTTGCTTACTTTTTACTTTGATATTTAAGATAATTATTTTCAGTGTCAATAATAGTTAAAATTGTATTTTTTTATAATTTTCCATACTTTGATTGTTTATAGTACAAATTTGAAGCTTTTTTGCATTATAATAATCGCCAATTATCAAGAAAAATGTTTAAGAGGTATTTAAACAAACATACGTTAAAAAATTAGTACTTTGAGAATTGAGCCCACCACTCCCAGATTGAAAGAAATATGTCCTGCCAACAAGGCCACATAAATATTTAATCATACAATGTTATAATGGCAATATATTATAAAAAATCTGATAAATATGACCAAAATTGTATGATATTCATTAAAGTTATGTCTTTATTTTATGATGTCGTGAATCCGATTCAAATGTAGAATTGATTTACAATTTATTAGAAACGAAGACGACATCGTAAAAATAATAAAGCGTAAGACAAAAGCTGGAAGACATGTTGTATAGTGATAATTCCGCCAAATGCACCTCGTTTAAACATAAAAAAATAAAATAAAAAATGAGACTTGAAAAAATATAACCTGAATATTATGAATACATTATTGTGAGAATTCCAAAAATCAAGAACATCTTGGATTGTCCACACATAATTGAATTGAATTAATAATATTCTTGAAATCAACCGATAAGTAGTAAATGACAGTTAAATTCCACGTTATAATGCGAGTTTAATTAAATATGCGTTAAATCTCCCGTGTCTCCTATCGGTAAAACACAAATCTGTCAATCGCAATCACATTTTGAGTCAAAACTTTCATGTAACGAAGAACTCTTAATTAACCCATTGAATAAATTATCGACGAGGAAAAGAACCATACACTGAAATCTTATATCTAAAATAATAAATTAATTTTTTTACTACAAATTTCATTTATTCGTTTGGTATCATTCGAATTGATGATACGAACGTGTTGAGGAGCGTGAGCGGAAGACAGTGTTATTATCGGCCTCAGTAATAGAGCATTTGAGTTAAGAACCACTGGATTAGACAACAAACTCTTAGTTTGCCATCGTAAGTGTTCGCCAACACTTATACACTTCCAGCATTTGCAAATATTGTTACCAGAAGAACTCTTTAACAAGGCTAGAATCCTTTTTTTTCTTTTGTTTTTAAGTATCATCTCGAATCGAACTTGAAACCCCCGGTGGACGACTAGGATCTTATCAAATGCCACATGGGTCTACATGTAACAACACCAAATAAAAATATATATTTCTAAAAATTTACATTCAAGAGTGTCCAGAAGACCAGCAAACGCTGACTGGGCCCAAATAGCGCTCGAAGCCCAGCACAGACAGCGATAGAGACCCATGGAGGAGGACTATGTCTAGAAGTGGGCAAACATGCACTTACGACGTGTGTGAGAGAGTCAAAATAATATATGCACCACTTACAGGGAGAAGTATAAAGCACAAAATAAACATACTTTTTGCTATTGATTTACATTGATATTGATTTACATTGCTATTGATTTACATTGCTATTGATTTACATTGCTATTGATTTACATTGCTATTAATTTACATGTTTCTTTTCAGAAAAATTGTCGTAATTAGCATTTTTTCAAACAACCGTGGTAAAACGCTCATTTCCCAAGCTAAGGTTTTCGGCTTAATTTCAGAGGGTACCCATAAAAAATAGTCATCTAGTCTTTCCAAGGGTTTTTAACGAATGCACCTGCATTATTACGTAATAAAATGGAATGCATTATAAAACAATATTGTTTTCAGAAAGTACAAAAAAATGCCATGTGCATATAATTTGTGACTTAATCATGCAAGTATATTGTAGTCTAATTGATACAAGTTTTATTCATAAAAAAATGTATTTTAAATCATTTTTGGTACCTTAATCACTTTCTGATACACGCGGTTTTGTCACTAAAAAGGTATAAATTTATCTTTCAAATATATAATGAACTCTTTCGTCCGAAAATATTAATTTTAATAAGAATAGTTTTAATAAGAAAGGAACCAAGTAAACGCTGTAAAAATGGATGCACTGAGAAGACTACATAGGGTGACAATTTATGACAAAATATGGAATGGAGTGATTAGGGATGAATGTGAACTTAAGGCTGATGTATTAAAAAAAATAAGGAGCGTTGGGGATCTTTTTCGGGCTGCCGGGGACAAAGATGCATACTCTCAGGTGATAGTCAACGTTGGGAGGACCTGACATGACACTAGGAAGAAGAAGAATGAAGAAAAATGTAAAAGAGAGCTCTAAGATGGTTATGGTATGTTGAACGAATGAATGAAGAAATACTCACAAAAAAATATAGAGTGCATATGCGATTGGAAGACGTGGTAAATAAATATCAAAGAAGTATGGTTGGATCAAGTGAATTATATTTTGTTAGAAATAAGAGAAACCGTAGGAGCTGTATAAGAAGGTGTATGGACGTAGAAGAGGCGAAAGATGTGTGTCATGATAGGAAAGTCTGGTTCTCTCTCATTTCCTTCTGCCCTGATATGGAAACAGTGTGATGGAATTTAAGAATACTTTTACCATGTTCACACACAAACGTGTTCTATTTCTTCGACGTAATGTTTATCTTACTCTCGAATATATTATATTAAAATCAAGTATTCTAGGGTAGGCTACACTGCCACTAAGGGTACCTATTCATCTATGCTATTAGATTGATCTTCAAATGAATAGAACCCTAATGAACTCAATTTATTCCATAAAGTTTCGAGTGAAAAAAGATAAAATTTGAAATAAAGCACTTAACCAATACAAAAGTTGCATTTTCTATTTATGAGATAAAATTTTAATTAATCTATTTTGAGACCTGTATTTTTATCGTTTGTTCAAACCAGTTCCTACAAGCATTTTATATGTGATGTATATTTTATGGGACAATTTTGTTCATATTATTGATTTAATTTTTTTTATTAATACTAACTTTTTTCCACGACACGTATTATTACTTACTTTTCAGAACATTTGGTCGGATATATCGAACTTGAAGAGCCAATGGAAAAATATATAAAAATTAATCAATATCAGAAATTTTATTTTAAACTGGATATCTCAACCTTTTTTTCATTGTAACCTACGATAATTTTTTATGTAAATAGAAAAAGAAAACAATCATGTAACAGAATAATCTTACAAGTTCATTTTGTGTAAATGTGTTTTTAATTAAGATTATACTCTTAATTAAAAACACATTTACACAAAATGATATATATATATACATATATTTTTTAACGTATATACTTGCACATATACGTTAAAAAATATATGCATATATATACAATACTTCAAGCGGTTTTTATGTGACTTCTTATTTACTAACGAGAATTACACATTTCATAAGAAATATATTCACGAATAATGATATTATTTAGATAGTTTAATACTACGTAGTTATTTCTTTCAACCAACCATGCAGTCATAGACGTTTTTTTAGTGAAATATGTTCATAATTACACTTTCAACTAGTGGTTTATTTACATATGGCAATCTTTTCCAATCAAGTGAATGAATCTAACAAATCGAACTCGCATTCTCTGGATCGGAAGACAGATGTCTTACAAACTAGACAAGAGTCTGTCTTTAAATAAGGTTTTTTTTTAAAAGCTACGCTTTTGAAACCAACTGGTATAAGAAACAAGAAGAATAAAAGTACAAATCTCATAATTGCATCATTGTCATGGACAATCTTTCCTGGGCCACAGAGTGTTAAAAAAATCCTTTTCAATCGTTATTTTTATCCTTAACAATACAAAAATATTTACAATACGAGATGTGTAACAGAAATATCTTATAAAATTGGAAAAAAAATATTTCCCACCATACTTTGGATAAAATAACGGCTTTATAAAAACATTCCTTATTCCAATACGGGCCTCGTGTAATGTTTATATGGCATACGACCATTAACATAAGGTTTGTTGGCTATGAACAATAAACGTGTGGACCACATGCTTCGCGCACGCCGTTGGTTGTCGAACCCTGCTCTATGAGATGAAAGAGGAATAAAAAATGAGACCCGACAAAAACACATTGCCACTGAAAGTACATGTTTTTATATTGATGTTTGAAAGGACAACAGTGATGCAAATCTAATATTATTCGATATCTAGTTACAGAGCCTTGCAGATAAGCAATAAGTGGCGTAGTAAAAAAAAATGTGTAATCTATTTTATAATTCGTTTAGTATTCTTTTAATTGCACTTTGACAACCTCCATCGCCTAGTTTGTAAAACGTTTGTCTCCCAATCCGGAGGTTGCAGTTTCGATTCCCGTTGGAATCCAGATTTAAAAAAAGGATTCCAGTCTGGTGTTCCCTTAAAGCCTCCTTAACATATTTCTGGTTAATTGGAAAATATTGTCATGGCAATAAGTCAACCAGGTTGTATTGTAAACAACGAGAGTGTACTTTTGTTATACTTAAATATCCATATGTCATCCCACCTTGTTCAGCAACAGATTTCCACACTTTTCTAATCAAACACAATACTTTCAACTCCATTCATATCATATTATATTATTCTTACTTATCACGTTAAATTATTTTAAAACCTGGTTTACTAAATTAAGCTTCGTTTTTTTCTGTCTACTTCTTTGGGGCACACCATGCACTTCAGTCTTGTATATTTGGTAATTTTTTTTTAATAAACAATCTACCTAGAGTAATATGTGCAACCCTATTAAAGCCAAACATGCAACTATAAGACTATGCTAAATAAAACTTATAAAAAAACAACAATTTTAGGAAATCTACGACCTCAACTGAATTAAATTTAAAAAATTAACAATCGATATTCAATTGAAAAAGTTTTTGGAATAAATAAGAGTCGACAAATTCATTGATCGCGGCCATGACATACCAATGAGTAAATTAAATCTGCCACGTAAAAAACAATAAAAAAACACATGATCTTTAGTCTCATCACCTAGACCACACTCACGGCCGAGAGCCTCCGCAGTAAATTCGTTAAGTTGCTCAGTTTCTGAATTTAGAAACTATACGAGTACAAACGTTCTTTTTCATAAGTTAATTGAAGAGCATAACACAGACGACAATAATTAAAGAGCATAACACAGACGACACCTCTGACCAAGTCGGTAAGATATTTAACTTCCAGCACAAGGCTGCGTGTTCGATTCCCACTGAAACCAAAGTGTGTTAAAAAGGGGTCGTATATGTTTTTAACACAAAGCATATTATTTAGATTTTTCTAGAGGGTTGGATATGATTGCTGCATGGAAATAAACCTGCTAGTTTATACTGTATACAATGAAAATGTAATACAATATAAAATTCTCCATAATAACCCTCCAAACAAATCTGAACTTTTGTGTTTTTTTCCATAAGTGAACATTCCACTTCATTCATAAGTGGACATTTCAAAAATGTATTACTCGCATCTCCTAAACATTATTTTAACGGTAAATTATTTGCTGAAAAATGTGAGAAATCAAATGAATAAAAAATCATTAAAAACATCTGAAGTTAAAATTATTTCTGACCTCTTAAAAGTAATATCAACAAATGTATAATGTATAGGTGAACACCTCATTTGTTATGTAAGTCTTCGCCTCGCTGGTGGTACTCTACAACATCACATTGGGTGTTATAAATGGATCTATGTTAATTTTGATTATCGCTAAAGTATGTGAAATTTCTCAGAATATGAATATTCCTTATTAACATAATATTGCACATACTCGTATTTGTTCAAGAAACAGAAAGTCACTATAGAAAACTTAATCAAAAAAATTGACCCATTCGCGCTGCTGTTAGAATTTTGAAAACGAATATTTCACGTTGAAAGTTTTTACGGTGTCCAAAATTTATTGGTAAAATTGAAAAAAAATCTTTTTAAAAAATCGTCATTTTAAATAAATAATAAATAAATATAGGTTTGTTGATAGCAACGTAGTATGTATACATATGAATAAATTCCAAAATCAATATACTCGTAGGTTTATTGATAACAACGCACTGCCTACTCAGGTGTTCCTCGGGGGTCTAATCTTGGGCTTACCTTATTTCTTATTTTTATTATTGATATAAATAGAGTTATAAAAAAATCCATGTTATTTCTATTTGCTGATGAAGTGAAATACTTGAAACCGGTAGGGTTATACTGTTACATAAAGTGGAATAAACAGTGTTTGATAAAAAAAAATTACAATGTCTTTAAACCTCAACAATTTTGATGTCTTAACTATAAATAATAAAGAAAAGCATTTAAAAGAGAAGCTATCAAAAGATCTGGACTGATCTCATAACATCAACCCGGCCGAGATACACCCACAAATATAGGGCGAGTCCAGCCGCGAGGTCATCAGCTGTTTTTTCTGTCCACTCCCTTGTTCATGTAGATTAAGAAGAAAAGAACAGAAAATTAATAAATGGCAGAAAAAAGTAAGCCCACAAATATCACCTCAGATTCACTCAAATAAATAAATATGGATTCTTTGACAGAGAATATGTGTATCGGGGCCAACTTATTTCCTTTGTAGGTGGCATATCGGAGGAAATAGCACGAAGGACAAAACTAGCGTGGAGCTCATTTGGACGTTTGAACAACATCTTCAAAAATAATATCCCAATATCCTTGAAGCGAAGAATCTACAACCAGTGTATTCTCCCAGTACTTACGTATGGTTGCGAAACATAGACGCTCACAGTAAAGAACACACAAAAGCTCCAGACCGCACAAAGGGGCATAGAGAAATGCATATTGGGATATACTGAAAGAGACCGTAAACAAAACACCTGGATTTGCAATATAACAAAGGTAGAAGACGTTATAAAGGTGTGAAAAAGAATGAAGTGGCAATGGGCAGGACACATAGGCAGAATATCAGACTCCCGGTGGACATTCGAAATAATCCAATGGTACCAAAGAGGCATAAAGAGGCCCAAAAGAAGACCGAAGGTACGCTGGATAGATGAAACCAGGAAGCATGGCAGCATCGCATGGCATCAACGAGCAAAAAACCGAACTATTTGGAGTCAACTTGGAGAGACCTTCATCCAGCAGTAGATCGTCCCTGGTTGACAATGATGATTTATTTATTGACAAAATAAACGGCAGTTTTATGTGTTGTTTACAAATTCCAGTAATGATTTTAAAACAAAAGATAATGTTTTAATAACTTCCAAAAATAAATGAATTTATAGTAATTTTATCAATAATTGTTATTCGCAAAATTGTACTAAAAAAAGTTGTACATGGTTTTCACAAAATAAACTACACAGTTAATTTATATATGATGGAATTTAACACACTAAATTAAGTTTGTCATTCCATGACCTAGTCTTGTATGCTCGGAATACCTAATTCCTCTCTGGCCGGAAGAAATGCCGCCGCTGTCATACGTTCCAACATAATACGCGTACATTTCTAATTTAATGGATATTATGTCAGCCTATCCTTTTTTCTAAATAAATGCTTAAATGTCAAGGTGTCATATGTGTTTATTTTAAAAGATTTTAATGTATTATATTCATAAAATGAACAATAAGAGGAAATAATATGAATGTTTCTAATTATGTAAAAAGTATATAAATATTTTCATTATGTTTTATTTTGTAAATATTTTAAGGATTATGTGGTTACAATTTTACTTTTATTAGATGTTATTGTTTGTTTTAAATAATTCAATGCCGTTTTCAGTTTCTTATCCTATAACGAAGAAAATTGTCCAGGTGTTTTTGAAATAGGGCCGAGACGAGGTATTTTTGGACACGTGGCACCTATTAAACAACGCGACCCTACAATCCTTTTTTTTTTACTATTAATAATAATTTTAATATAAAGACAGTTTATATAGACTTAAGAGTGTACACTCTCCTTAAGGACGCTCTAATTCAGGAATCGAACCCACTATTAGTGAGGTTAAAAGTACAAAAAATAAATAATATTTTGGTTGTCAAGATAGAAAGGTGGTCAAGGCGGTCATTAATTTGGGTAGTTTTTCATATCTGCATGTATTAATGTTGTCATCGTCATTCATTATTGCTGGTCCTCGTAAGTCAAGGATCCCCTCGCAATTCCAATGCCAATTCAGCTTGACGGCGAAGCTATGCCGTCCTGTGATTTTAAATTTTTTCCCCCTTTAAGTGAATGAGCCGTTACTCACCAGCAAACTCACTGGTCACATCGCTGTACTGGATCGCTACATCGCTGCACCGAAGTGAGACGATCGGAGCACATCGGCACGTTTTCGTTTTCTCTTTTTTGAAAAAGAAGATATGACGAAAGTCATAGGTATCCTTATACCCTTGGATACTAGGCGAAAAAAATGCCTGTGGCTTTCTAAGGGGAACTGACAACCTTCTGCACGGTAGTCCTGTGCGTTACCGCGCGACCATACACCTCATAATTTATACATTTATAATGTAACACTCTAGAAATCAGCCTAGAAAACGTCGTTATTAATTTATGATTTCCTGGATATGAATATCATATACTTTCAAACAACAATTCGTCTAAGTAACTTGAGAGGCGCTTGTGAGCTATTGTATTAATTGAAATATGGTTATTATTAGCAGAACATCTTATTCTGGAAAAATAACATAAAATATTTCATTTTGTTGGCACTGCTATTTTTTCCTTCGATAATTTACAAGATCCCTATTTTTCAACCATTGCGATCGTGTCATTTAGCTTAATCTTAATTAACTTCCAGAAGATGTACAGAGAATAAGAAACTTTTCAAGTCTAGATTCGGAGATCTTCTTCCATCTAAAACAACCCTGGAAATGTTGAGAAACGTGATTGATGATCGGCTTGAATATCACAACTCCAACCTTATGCTGAATCCTCTCCTCTATCGTCAACCATACAAATCTTTGAAGTAGTGGAATAATGTTAAACATTTTATGCCACCCAAAATGAAATGTTTAACCCACATGAGTTCGGTCTTCGAATTAAAATTTCATTGGAGACACCCAGTTCATTAATTTGGTGATACTGGAAGACACTTCCAGTTTCAAAGAGTGAGTGAGGTTTGGGTTACATATTTTAAGAAAAAGCCGTTTTCCTCAATAAGACGATATATTTCATTTAAATAAGATGAAAATGATTGGTCCCAAAACGAAACCCTGTAGTACTCCATAATCAAATTCTGAGATAGAAAATATCGCATTATGAACTACCACAGATTGACATAATATGTCATTTAAGTCAAATGAAAACTAAGCTTACTCCGTGTTATTGAAGTCTTAATCTGTTGTTAATCTTTCGAATGGAATAGCACGATCAACAGTGTCGAATATAGCATTCATATCTAGCACCATGATCATGCCCACCTTAATTGATTACAATCATATTGGCGATTCGAATATTAATTGAGGAATAAATATTTCATAGCTGCGATAGATCAAAAATGATGATTGATATATACTTAAGAATTTATTGCTATCAAGATACATTCATTTTTGAATAATCAATAGCAATACTCGTATAACAGACAGCGATCCTTTGATTTACTTATTTTTCTGTTATTATCGATGGAAGTCAAATATCTTACCAACTAGGATAAGGAGGTCATTATAATAAAAGAAACGTTAATAATATTGTATGTCAGACAACTGTAAGGTTATGTCAGTAAAGGTTAAACAGTAGTTAAGTTGAATGACTTGTATATACCATAAAGTTATAAAAAACGACAAAAGAAGCGTGATTGAATACAGAGATCAAATGATTATAAAACAACCATATGAAAATGAAAAGGTAACAAAATATAAATCACGAGTTTTGGCTACAATGTATATACGAGTACGTACGTACATATCATTACGCCGTGTCCCTTACGGGGCAAACAATGAGAACATATCTCTATGATTATCGATCCATACACACAACTTCGGTATGCTCCACATTTATTTATTCATTTTTATTTAACACTTTCATTGCACATACAATCTGATGGGGTTATTGCCAGGTGGAAATCTCTTCCAACCAAACATATGAAAGTAAATTAAGCAAGTTACGTGGTTGCATAAATCATTCAAATGACTATACATCCCTACGAAATCCATAAACACATACGAGAACATATGCCCACAAAGAAGGACAATCATCCGAACATAATTTTTCATATAAAGTGAGATATTATCAATCAAAATAAAAGGGAGGGATGGTGGAGAGGAAAGGAAAAGAAAAATCAGGAATGAAACACGTTATTTTACTGACTAGAAATTAAGAGTTTTTTCAGTCGCTTCTTAAAGCATGCCAAGGACGGAGCGAGTCTTGTATTGGTTTGTAACTGTTTTATGGTCTTATGTTGGTTTGTAACACATTCATACATCTCGTCATGCACAATATTTTCTTATTCATACTTGTCACTTTTGTATTGAATTGTATTAGACTTTTGTTATGTACAGTAGAACCTGGTAGGTTTATTGCTATGATAGCAATCTCTTTCCAATCAACCACAAAGATGTTCAAGAGCCCTTGAATAAAAACCAGACTAAAATCCTTTTATTTTAATTTTGGGTTCTAGTGGGGATTCAGCCCACGAGTCCCAGATTGGGAAAAGAGCATCTCATCCACTCGGCCACGGAAGTAGGTCACTTAAACTTGTTTCAAACATCAAGCCTCGTTTTGCTCGATCTAGCTCTTCCACGCACATCTTGGTCTTCTGAAGTATACTCTCTCAATCATTTGTCCTCTTTGCATGTACAAATTACCTTAATACATCTTTCTCTAGCTTACTAAATTCATTGTACCTATACCTACTTTCCTTCCCGATACCTTTATCATTCATTCTTTCTATGAGACTGAACCATTCATGTATTTATTTCTGATGTATTCATTACGCCTTCATTCGTACATTGACACTCCACAAACTTTTCTAAATGCATACGTCTTCAAAGCAATTTTCATTTTTGATTCTCCTTCTACTATGTTCTAGCTACAGTTCTATAAATCAAGGTGGACACCAACACACTATTAAGTATTGTGTTTTTGCTATTAAAAATAACGTATGAACTTGAAAATTAAATCGATGTGATGATGCAGTGCTATGTTAAAATAAAGCATTAAATGTGTCATATCTACAAAAAAAAAGCATCCTCTTTTAAAAGGGTGTTTGTTCACAATGCGTGCCATTTCCACAGATTTACCCATTTAAATGCATTGAATGTCGATATTTCACGCATTTAGGTGAATACTTGATAACGATCTTTATTCGTTTCCAATTCTAGGAAATGCGTTTTTTATACGTTTATCCACATCGTTATACTATTTCCATGTTGGGCTAGAATAGAGGACAATGCCAACCTTTTTTATGCATTCGAGTACTTTCTGCGTCTCTTCCATATCCACACATTTCTCATTACCATCCAAAACAGTTTCATCCTTATATGGCGGTAAACGTTTGTTCTGACATGTGCTATAAAAATTTCAGTTTAAAAAACATACGAACTGCAATAACTGTAGCCTGGTTGTTAAGAAAGCCTGTTTGCAATCCATTGGAACTCGATTTTTCGGAGAAAATATTTTTAGAAACCCAATATTTATACGTAAAATTTTAGAGGGTTCAAAAAAAAACACTTGTGATCAAGCATTAAAATAATGTCCATACAGAACATTTTTTTAGAAACCAATATACATACTCGTACGTAAGAGATAGCATACTTCTAATCAAGCATTGAAATAATATTAATACAGAAAACATTTTTAGACACCCATTTTTAGAACAAAATACTTGTGATCACACATTGAAGTCAAGTTAATACAAAAAATATTTTTAGAAACCAATATTTATACGTTAAACATTATAAAATTCTTACAGAACACTTATGTTGAGACATTTAAATAATGTTAAAAAAAGCAATTTTTTTTAAGAAACCAATATTAATACGTTAAACTTTATAGAATTCTTACAAAACACTTGTGATAATATTGAAATAGTGTTAAAAGAGAATATTTTTTTAAAAGCCATCATTCATACATTAAACTTTCAAAAGCTCTAACATAACACTTGTGATCAAAAAGTTATTTTGTTAGATATAAAAATTTATTTTGTTCATTTTTTTATTTCAGAAACTAACACGGGTAAGGGTAATACATTTTATAAAACTAATCATTCCAATAAAAGAGCTGTCTCTCTCTTTTCCATTTTCTCTGTGATCTTTAACGACAACAAGAGAAGCAGGTCATTAGTTTGTCTAGACGGATGAAACTTTCAAAACTATCATAACAACGTTGGAATATTTTTTCGATACGTATGGTATTAGTTTTTAAAATACTTTTCTTTTAGAATTTTTCATTTTTCTGGTTACTTACAAGAATGAGAAATTTTAAAACAATTTCTTTATAATAATAGATGAAAAAATATTTTTGTCTCAATTTTATGGGAATTCAAACTTCTAATCTTTGACTAAGCAATACGAAAACTGTAATGAAATTGTTCGAATACAATTTTAAAAGAGCACAATGTAAAATTTAAAATCTTGAGATAAAAAAAAACAATCAGACACCTAAATTATGTTTACTGAGAGAACCACTGTGGCCTACTTGAATAGGCGCCTGTTTTCCAGCCCGTGGCTGCATGTTCTATTCCTGTTGGTACCAGATTTTTTTTAAATGGATTTACATCTACTTTTCACTCAAGGTATTTAAACCATCTTTCTTACAGGTTTGAAGGGATAGCCAAATGGCAAAAAAAAAACATATGCAATAAGCAGATATGAAAATCATCTCGGTTATACTGCATGCAAAAACATACTCGTACACACATATTATCCTACTTTATCCTTTGTGGGGTGAGCAGAAAAAACATATCTCCATTATTTTATATCCAAGTTCACAACTTTCATTATTCAATGGAAGTTTAATATAATAAAACTATTTGGTTCAACCTGGGACTAATGTTATTGCCAAGTTATCAACTTTGGAATAATTTAAATGTTCATTTTTAACAAAACGACCCCTGTGGACTAGTTGGTAGGACACTTGTCTACTAATCAGGGGTCTAGAGTTCGATTCCCGAAGAAACCCAAAAACATAAAGTGTTCATAAGGTTGTCCATTTGGCCCCTTTTTATTTATACCCTATTACCACATGACTATACGCTCAGGGTATTTACTTTATATGACAGATGTTAACAAGTAAAAACAATGTGGTCAGAGAAATTGAGAGACGCTTGTGTAGACAACGGAGGGGATAGGCGAACAATAACTCCATTATAACTCCATTGGATTCATGGGCAACGCTTATGTTATTGTATTTTATTGTAGTACCAATGTTCTGTCTTTCAACATTCCCCCCTCTCATGTAGTTGATCTGTTTTGTCTTTAGTGTTAGCATTCATACATATATACCATCACATTACTTCATTAATACCCAGAAGACACTAATCATAAATAAACATGACATGATTTCCTTTGAAACTTTCAAGAAACTCAATTGGCAATTTATCCATCTACGGTTGGATCAACTTCTGATGGTTTCCACAACTCGCAAAAAATAGAAGTCCGTTGATAGACGGGGATTCGTTACTTTTCCTGTTAACAGTTTGCTTATGTACTCGTACATACATGTATGAAGACCTTTTTCTTAACGATATAGATAAATGTATTCGAAAGAAAATTTGTCGAATAATATTAACCCATTCCTTTAGTTAAAAAAACTTAACGTTGATGTGTTGGATAAGACAAATGATTCTGATACGGTTTAGACATGTAGAATGAATGAAAGAAGAAATATTAACAAAACAAATATACAGATTAGGTGTAAATATTTTTTTATTCCGCTTTCTACTCCCATTAGCAAATATTTTGAAAACAGGAAGAAGAGGTGATGTATGTGTGTCGAAATAGGAAGGTTTGACACTAAGTCGTATGTACCAACCTCAACAGAGAAATATGGTTCGTATTAAGAAAAGTATGAGTGGATCAAATGAATCACATATTGAAAGAAATAAATCTAAAACAGCTAAAAAATCGTAGGAGTTGAATGAAGCTGTGTGGAAGCAAAAAAGGGGAAGAATGTGTTGAGATAGGAATATCTGGTATATGTCCTCTGTGCCTGCTTAAACAAGGAAATTGTATAATGGCACCTACTGTGGAAAAAAAGGAAAGTACGGTTAGATCAAGTGAATCGTATTTTGAAAGAAGGAAACGTAAAAGTAATATAAATCGTAGAATTTGTTTGGTGCTCTGCCCTTCGTGTTACTCTAACAGTAAAATTACATGATAGTATATATTAAAAAGAGGAAGGAAAGAAGGATCAACTAAATGGTATTTTGAAAGATGGAAAAGCGTAGGAGCTGTATAAAGATAATAAAGTAGACGATATGTGTGTACCCGACTATTCCGACAAGAAAATGGCGTGAAGTTTGTACGTACGAGTATGTATGGTAAAAATGAAATTATTGTAAAATTGTATATTAGGGAACACTTAAGAAGCATAAATAAAAATTAAATGTGGGCTAGATGATTTGTACAAATAAAATTCTAATCTTGATTACATCGAAAGAAATAGTGATTGCTGCTTTAATTCTGGTTCTGGACGTTTCAGTGATTTCTGTATCGTCTCCTTATTTTTGATACATTGTGATCTGTGATATGAATCAGAGCCAAGTCACTGATGGATGAGTATAATAGACATCTGATTGAAGCAATCAAAACTGTAGCTAAGCTATCACCGGTGTAAGATATATCGTGGGTCATACTTTTCACCAGGACCGAATCAATATAACGATAAATACGAATTTCGTATTAATCATATTTTTTAATACCAGCCAAATAATATTGACTTAAGAATTCTCAATAACTTCAGAATGAAATCTCTCCATATTGAATTGTCTTGAGTGCTTTGCTCACATTATTCCTTTTCTACGAGAGGCATCTAGAAAGTAAGGTTACAACATTTATGTAGGATCGAAAAATGATTGTATTTAATTGAAATTCACAGGATACTTCACAAATATATTAAACTATTTTTCAATTTAATCGCCGTCGAGATCGAGACATATCTGTAGTCGGGGCACCAGTTTTTGTATACCAGTGTTATAGACCTCCGCCGCCAGCTCTTTCAACCACTTCTTCACAGCTTACTCGACCTCCTGATCGTTGGAAAATTGTTCAATTGAACTCGTATATAGATGAACCCAAAGATCATGTTGAACTTGGTTATGCCTAATGTACAAATCTAATGACTCGGTCAATACGATGTACACCACGTTACTCGAATCTAATGTCACTTATAAGGTAGAGTGGACCGAACAATTCTCGAATTTCTGTTTTCAGTTTCTTGTTGCAACGCTAGTTATTTGGACCAGGATTGTTTTCAATACAGATGCTATTTAGAGTATACATGCCAAATATAACATAAAAGTGGAATACAATGCAATTGTTAGGAACATACAATATTAAAATTAACTTTAAGTCGCGGTGAAAACCGTAAAATTAATGTAAACATTATTTTAATTAGACAAGCGATTGCTTTCAGAAAGCCATTGAATAGTCAATTTAAGGCCTTCGTAGTCTAGTTGGTAGTACGAATCTTACATTCTTTGGTCTCGCGTTTTACCCAAAATCTGAAACTAGTGACCAAAAATAGAACAAAACGGGGGGTTTATACTTGTTTATTGAAAAAGAAAAAGCCACATAATAATATCATAATTTATATAAAACAATGAAGTGCTATAAGGACAGTCTTCGAGAGTCACTGACTTTGTGCGGGGCGCCTGAGGATTGGGAGCAGGTGATTCAAGACCGTGGACGGTGAAGAGCTATCTGTTCTCGGGCTGATAGCGTTCAACAGCTATACGTGTGAGAAACAATCAGCGCACTGCGATCATGCGTCAACATTGCCAGGCGACTCAGTAGGATCTAAAAGTATATGACATCTGCAGGAGGGAGTGCATATCTTGGATCGGGACGTTCTCTCATGAAAGATTATATGACCGGCAATGACGACCGAAAGAGCAGCTCAAGATTGACGTTGGAGTGGTGAGGAGATCCTCGACTACGAGGGCCACCAACGAAGATATAAAAGTGGAATATAATGCAATTGTTAGGAACATAATTTTATTAAATATATCCGAGAAGAGACTGAAAATTTACCACCCTACTTTGTTGAGCTTTTAAAAAATGTTTAACTAATTCAGTCGCAATGTAAACATTTATTGACTATTTAAGTTTGATAGACATTTTATTATTTAAAAATATGGTTTATTTTAAACTACGTGTATTACAAATGCCCCGGAACTGAACCTAAAAATGTGGGTAGGCCAAATATTCAATGGTGAGAGGATATTAAAGGCTTTGCGAAACCTCAGATAAAACGTCGTGCGTGGGATAAAACTGAGGAGAGGCAATATGAATGCCCTATGTCCAGCACTGGAATAAAGAAGTCGGACAACGATGACTTATTACAAAATCTAAGGTAATGGTCGGAGAAATATAATGTATTATTTTTCGAAATGTTTAACAAATTTATTCTTCAAATCGTTTTACATATTAATTATAAAAATATCACACGATGAGTTTGAGATAATTAATACGTGTTCACTGTTCATTAAGAACCAATGCGTTTTGGTTTCACGGTTCCCATCATAATAAAAATATACAGAAAAACGTAAATTTCAAATCCCTTCCTGCGCTGCATCCTTTGATATCCCACGGGTGCATCCTTATTAAACCAATTGAGAATCAGCAAACCGACTTCGAGCAATGCCCGCCGGTCAGCCTAAACATCCAACAGGATAATGATCCTTCTCCACATACAAGACCAACCGCGTGTCGGCACTGACAACTTAATTGAGGAGAAACAGACAGAAAGGGATGTGCATTCTTGTAAAGCGACTACAGCTGA
Source organism: Odontocerum albicorne (assembly GCA_949825065.1). Lineage (NCBI taxonomy): Eukaryota > Metazoa > Arthropoda > Insecta > Trichoptera > Odontoceridae > Odontocerum > Odontocerum albicorne. The sequence continues at coordinate 8,997,203 of OX463855.1, forward strand.
ACTCTGACGATGCCCGAGTGATGAATGTTTGCTCACTGTTTAATTATGTTAGTTGTTTGGTGGTTTAAATACTTCTCACAATGTAATTGAAAGACATGATGAGTTAGCTTCGAAAGTTGTTGGGCTACCCGGTACTTTGAATGAATGAATCAATTATTATTCAGAGTTAGTCAACACGGTGATTTTTTTTTTATCAGAACAGATAAAAAATTAATGAATAGTGTTTTGACACTGCAAATAAGTTTATACCTAAGATCTTAATATTTCTGGCCTTAACAGTTAGAGCGTATTTTTTATTTATTTATTTTATTTATTTATTATTACACATGACAAGAAATATACACAATTTGAGAAAAAACAACAGGTAATTTGATTTGGACATATAATTTTAATGGATCTGGGTTTGTTGCCTTTCATTTGTCGTATCCCCAGTAAACTAGGCTTTTGCCTGTATCTCACTGAGGATATTTAGCATGAAAAAATAAATCGATACTTCTTTCCGATTTTTGATAACACAAAAAACCCCGTTGCACGCTCTCATCAACCTGACAAACAGTGACACTCAACTACAACTGGAAACATCTTGCGAAACTCAACTCCTCACACATTATCACTCCAGAAAGACCAAAAATATTCATCCTGAAACCGTTTGTGGCTAAGTCCATTGGATTGTCAGGCGATGTAACAGTTAAAATGTATACCTTTACTCTCAGTAGAACATCAACAAAAGCCGATAGATGGCATGATTCGTTATATTCTGAAAAATCTAAATTTCAATATTGTAGGGTTATCAAGTGTTTTTCAAAAGAAGGCAAAATCCTGGTCGAAATTCAACGACGCTTAGATGCTACAAGGCTTTTTTTTGGAAGAAACTTGTTAACCTCTCTCTCCCTGGCTCCATCCCAACTCATTGTCTGCGAAGACTGTTGGGGTCAGAAGAAACTTGTTAACCGCGTGCTATTAAATTTTGCGTATTTCAAAATATAATGAAACAGTACGTGTTATAATGAAACAGTACAGTTAAAGGTTGACACCTCTACTATTGAGAGTAGAGGTGTCAACCTTTAACTGTAACATCACCTGATCATGTAATGGGCGTGGGCATGCTATATGTCTATACACTATGTAACCTATGCATGCCGGAAACTTTTGGACCTTAATGGTATAATAAGTATCTTATATGTGGTGACTGATGTGTGCGCTTACATTCGGTTTACAATTTCTTGATATTGATTGACAATGGCTCTGAAATCAGCTGCCAGCTTCTGTAAGTTTTCCATCCTCATTAGCTTGCTTCAAAAAGTCACGTAACATAAAAAACAATTTATCTCTCTTAAAAGATATAACGTGTCTTTGTTTATTACTTGTTTTATTTAATTTTCACTATCCCTTTCTTCTCAGAGACAATCGTGATATAAAAAAATATTCAACCAATTGGAAAATTATTAAAAGTACTAAGAATTATAAATTCAGATAATTAAAATTCTCAAAAAAGACTAAATAGATGTTTAATGACACGGGACCTATTAATTGAATTTTAAAAATAATATTTTTATAAATTTCTTTTTGATTCATAGAAATCTAACTTATCATTATTTATATCCTACAAACTCGTATCTCGCCGAAATGTAACTTATCATTATCTATATCCTACATACTCGTATCTCGCCGAAATCTAACTTATCATTATCTTTATCCTACATAATCGTATCTCGCCGAAATCTAACTTATCATTATCTATATCCTACATACTCGTATCTCGCCGAAATCTAACTTATCATTATCTATATCCTACATACTCGTATCTCGCCGAAATCTAACTTATCATTATCTATATCCTACATACTCGTATCTCGCCGAAATCTAACTTATCATTATCTATATCCTACATACTCGTATCTCGCCGAAATCTAACTTATCATTATCTATATCCTACATAATCGTATCTCGCCGAAATATAACGTATTATTATCTATATCCTACATACTCGTATCTCGCCGAAATCTAGCTTATCATTATCTATATCCTATATACTCGTTTCTCGACGAAATCGAGCTTATCATTATCTATATCCTACATACTCGTATCTCGTCGAAATCTAACATATCATTTTCTATATCCTACATATTCGTATCTCGCCGAAATCTAGCTTATCATTATCTATATCCTACATACTCGTATCTCGCCAGAATCTAACTTATCATTATCTATATCCTACATACTCGTATCTCGCCGAAATCTAACTTATCAGTATCTATATCCTACATACTCGTATCTCGCCGAAATCTAACTTATCAGTATCTATATCCTACATACTCGTATCTCGCCGAAATCTAACTTATCAGTATCTATATCCTACGTACTCGTATCTTGCTGAAATCTAACTTATCATTATCTATGTCCTACATAATCGTATTTCGCCGAAAATGTTCAGCATATGTCTCACTAACATACGCTCTGCTGAAGCAGAGATTGCCTCTTGGCATTTCCAATTCATCATCTTGACGTTGTTGTTTACTTTCCATGGTGTTATACTTCCGAACCAGCAACCATCTACTGTAAGACGTGTGCCCTCATTCACTTGGTTAAAAACTAATTTAAATGTATTATTATTTAACACAAGGGTTCTTCAAAGAGCCAAAGTTGATAGAGAGTTGCTGACTAATATTAAAATCTAAAAGGTGTCCGATTTGGGGCATGTACTTAGAGGAGCAAAGTATAAATTACTGCACCTGATCATCCAAGGCAAAATAGAGGGTCGAAGGAGGAAAATTGGGAGGCGAATCTCCTGGCTCCGCAATATACGTGATTGGACTGGTATAAGGAGCGTTGGGGATATTTTTCGGCGACAAAGATGTCTACTCTCAGGTATATTCAACGTTGGGGGGACCTGACATGACTCTAGGAAGAAGAAGAAGAAACGTATTATATCTCTCTTCAATGTGTCTTTCCCAATTCTTAATTATATTGTTATTTCCCCATATTTCTCTTTCCTTGTCATTGATAATATAAAAACTATTTTTTTATATATTTGCTTTTCATCTTTTTCTCCTCTACTTTTCATTGGTATTTTTATTGTATATTAGTATTTTTTATCATATATAAATTGTATTCTACATATTTTTCTATAAAAGTCACAACTTTCATCAATTACTTTAATATTCGATGAGTCCTTCAATTCTTTGTTCACCTTACTCGTGGCCATGGAGAAAGTTTGGAGAGGTTTGTGGTTATTGAAGGTGTCGAAGGACGACGCACAAGAGAAAGAATTCCAATGCGTTGGACTGACCAAATGAGTGACGCAACTGGACTACCATTAACAACTGCCCTTTGAGTCGCGGAGTGCAGGGATGGATATGGAGACGAGTCGTCAGAGGCAATCACGAGAGTCACGATTCCCAGTCATGAGCTACACGACATGATGAATGAGTTATGAATGACTTTAATATTGCAGCCTACTTAACCAACGCCTTCATAATTATTTTACATACTTCTAAAATATCTAAACACCACTCAATAATATACAAAGAAATATATTTGAATGTAATTGATTTTCAAAAATTATATATTCTTCCTTGAGTCATATCATGTCCCTCCAACGTTGACTATCATCCGAGAGTAAGCATCTTTGTCCCCGGCAGTCCGAAAAATATCCCCAATGCTCCTTATACCAGTCCAATCACGTTTATTGAGGAACCAGGAGATTTGCCTCCTGCAGCACCTCTTCAGCCCTCTATTTTGCCTTGGATGATCAGGTGCAGTAATTTGTAATTTTCTCCTCTAAGTACATGACCCAAAAAGGACATTTTTCGTGTTTTAATTTTAGTCAGCAACTCTCTATCAACTTTGGCTCTTTGAAGAACCCTTGTGTTGCTGACCATATCCGTCCAGGGTATCCGTATCATTCTCCGGTATATCCACATTTCGAATGATTCCAGTCGGTTCATACTATCAACTTTGAGGGTCCATGATTCCACTCCATATAAAAACACTGACCAAAAGTAGCATTTGATTAACCGTTGTCGAAGTTTCAAGTTTAGGTTATCATCGCAGAATACGCTTCTCATTTTTTATAGATAATTATATTATATAGATACGATAATTATATAGATACGTTAATTTTTAGCATATTTATAAACAAGAAATGATAAGACGAAGACTTGACTTAAATAGTGTTTGATAATAAAAAAATCTTAGTAAAAAATGGTGTGTTGGTGCCTATAATATGCATATTAGATACATAATCAAGATTCAACAGTGTTTAGACTGTCAAAAAAAAAAGCCATAAATAAGTACTAATAAAGATGTTTAGAATTGGAGCATACTGTAGAGTTATTATACAGATATAAAAACTGAGCCATAAAACATAACCTACCCTAAACAGATGTCGCCAACAATGATTTTGATTTATTTATCGATAATTTATTAATTAATTTTTTCTTTTTTCTTAAGTCTTTTAATATTGAAGGAAAATATTAAAGTCAATTTTATTACGGTTCAGTTTAAAGCATTTAGATCAATAAGCGTGGTTCATTTATTACGTCTCACAACTCATCAAGGTCATGTGAATGTCTTACAAAGTAGTTAAAAAAATCAACAGTCATATCAACCTATTTTTTTCACATTCGTGCGCCCTAAGTAAGATACTGGTTACTGAGGTCACGACATTCATGTGCCCTGAGTAAGATACTGGTTACTGAGGTCATGATATTCATGTGCCCTGAGTAAAATACTGGTTACTGAGGTCACGACATTCATGTGCCCTGAGTAAGATACTGGTTACTGAGGTCATAGCATTCATGTGCCCTGAGTAAGATACTGGTTACTGAGGTCACGACATTCATGTGCCCTGAGTAAGATACTGGTTACTGAGGTCACGATATTCATGTGCCCTGAGTAAAATACTGGTTACTGAGGTCACGACAAATGACAGGAAATAAACTCAGATATATATTATTTGAAAAATTCCTCTGTACAGTACTTATTTTAGTCTGTCTTGTTTTTTCACATGTAATTTATGAATTTGAAGTTTATTTCTTAGCGTTATTGAACTTTGACTTTTTATTAATATTTAAATATGTAGAATTAAATAACTTGCATACGCAATAAGACTAATGATAAGACAACAATTTATAATGCGCCGTTCGGAAACTCTCCTGAAGTGTCAAGTTTGGAAATCATGGCACTCTGTCCTCTCTGCCTACCCCGATAGGGAAATGACGTGATGGTGTGTATGTATTTTTTTGCATTGTTACGCATCTGTACTCTACGGTTCCACTATTCTTTAAAACTAATTAAATTGTAAATAAAATGAAAGACCAAAAAAGTTTGATTAGATCAAGTGAATGATATTTTGTAAGAAAGAGATGTAAGAAATATGAGAAATTATAGGAGCTATACGAAAGAGTGTACGGATATTAAAGAGTCGAAACATGTGTGTCGAGATAGGAAAGTCTGGCACTATATCCTCCCTGCCTACCCTAGCAGGAAAAACATCGCATCGGTATGTACAATAAGTAAAACGTATTGAATAATTTTTTACACAATTTAAGCAATAATTTTAAAATGTAAACACCTATTATTTGAAAAAAATTATGATTTCAAGGATGTCTGAAAATACTAATAAAAGTTTTATCCGTATTTAAAAAGAAAAATCTACAATCAAAACGAAAAATGTCTTTTATAGAAATAAAATCATATTTACGATGAATCGTTCAATCCTTCAGAAGAATTTAACTCGTAATAAAATAATACATTGAAACAATAGTTCACCATCCCTGCTTCTCTAGGCAGTGTGTAATTAAGAGCGTTTGATCAGTTGGTTCGCCAGACCGCAAAGGCTTATTTTTTTAATATAGAGCAATCAAGATCAACGAAGAATGAAGAAATATTTTATAAACTACATAATAAATAACATAATTCAAATTAAGTGCATTTATTTACATTTATTACCAAAATTTACACTAGAAATTACGAGTATTAACACAAGGTAAATAAAATGTGTGTAAAAAAAATGGAATGAAAATAACGACTGTTTCTAAGATTCGAAGAACGTTTTCCTTTTGTCAAATCATTATTTTGAACTTTCCCTGTTGTCTAATCATTATTTTGAACTTTCCCTGTTGTCTAATCATTATTTTGAACTTTCCCTGTTGTCTAATCATTATTTTGAACATTCCCTGTTGTCTAATCATTATTTTGAACTTTCCCTGTTGTCTAATCATTATTTTGAACTTTCCCTGTTGTCTTATCATTATTTTGAACTTTCCCTTTTGTCTAATTATTATATTGAACTTTCCCTGTTGTCTAATCATTATTTTGAACTTTCCCTGTTGTCGAATCATTATTTTGAACTTTCCCTGTTGTCTAATCATTATTTTGAACTTTCCCTTTTGTCTTATCATTATTTTGAACTTTCCCTGTTGTCTAATCATTATTTTGAACTTTCCCTGTTCTCAATCATTATTTTGAACTTTCCCTGTTGTCTCATCATTATTTTGAACTTTCCCTGTTGTCTAATCATTATTTTGTTTTTGTAATTGTTTTAGTTTATATGTGTGAAATGTGTAAATACTTGTGATAGTGATGAATAGTATATTTTGATAGTAATGTGAATTTAATATAAATTAATGTATTTTGATAGTGATGTGAATTTAATATAAAATACTTGTGATAGTGATGGGAATTCCCCTAATTTGTCACGGTTTATTTTGTTCCGTCCAACCGTCATATAACCCTTTTTAAACAATATTTTAGTAGCAACTTTGATATATAATAGTGAAATATGGCCGTGGAAAAAGAATGAAATAAGCCGAATAAATATTTTAGAAATGCATGTATTTGAGAATAATACATTGGGTGACAAGATATGACCGAATACGGAAGGAATGAATGAGAACTTAAAGCTGATGTTTTGAGTAGGATGAAGAAGAGTTTGGGCATGTACAACGAATGAATGAAGAAATACTAACAAAATAAATATATAGTGCAAATGTGAGTGTAAGGCGTGGAAGAAGAAGACTAAGGAACGTATGGTAGGATCAAGTTACTGGCATTTTGAAATAGAAGAAATGTAGAAAGTAAAAAGCTTTGAATGATCTGTATCAGAAGATGTATGAATGAAGAAAAGGCGAATCCTATCTGATAAAATAAAATAGTCTGGAGCACTATTTTCTCTATCTACCCTGACAAGTAAATGTCTTGACAGTATGTATATATAATTTGTTATGTGTATGACAAGTGAGTTCGTTAAATTGATATTTGTTTGGCCACGGTGCGGGGACCTTCACATTGATATTCTTATAACATTTCGACAGATTGGGCTTAATATAAATATACCCAGCTTTAGGGTGCTTCGAATCTCATAAGCGGTTGTTGCATTGTTTATGTGTGTTCATATGTGGATTTCGCGGATGTAAGCCAACTGTCTCAGAACAAGTAATGATCCCAATGTGCCTAGACTGACAAGGACTGTTTATTTTGTGTAAGGGTTGAATTATGTAAACATTTGAATAAATAAACAAAACACATAACGCACACAAAACAAATTTCTTTCTATATATATATATAATAAAAAAAGGTTTTTTTAATAATATATTGGAATTTAAATTCAACATTAATTTTAAAGTTGAGTAATTCACATTTTTGATAAATGGCCACAGAAATTTCTAAATACATTTATAAAGATAAATTAGTTATTAAATACTTGATAAATATTTAGTCGCATTCCTTTAAAATTATAAACGTTCGATAAAATTATAAAATATTTAGTTTGTTCAAGTGACGGAAGCTAAAAATATTTTGGAATTGTTTTACAAACCATAAACTAAATTCCCACAATTTGTCACAATTTATTTTGTTTCATCCAACCGTCATTCAACCCTTTTTTAGACCGTGTGACATTCCATACCCCGTCACAAGGAATCTCCGGTGTAAAAAAAACACTCTTATGGATCGTTTATCTTAAACTGGATATCGGGTGTGTCTCTCAAGACTCAATTAGTACCATTTAGCTGGGATAGGGTGACGTTGTTTTAGTTCATATGTCAGGGGTGTAACTAAAGTAGTCGGTAAACGAAGGGTTTGATACTAAGGAATTTTTTTAAATATGAATTTGACATATTAGAAAATATCCAGCGAATGAACTATTTTTTTAACATTCTCAAAAAATCTAATGATATGCCAACTAATGATTAATAACATACGTATTAAACGAGTGATGGAATTCAAATATTTAGGTGTTAGTTTGTTTAGTTATGATAATCTCTATACACAAATATTTAGGTGTTAGTTTGTTTCGTTATAATGATTTGTATACACAAATAAGTGAGGAAGTAAATAAAAGTATTGCTGTCTCTGTTTGATTTAAATATGTGGTCTAGAAGAAGTCCGTTGAAGGCCTCTGGATATAAATTCAATTCTCTCTTTAATGCGGCTTGAATAATATTTCTGTGGCCTCCTTGATAATTTTGACAAGGGTCACATTAGACAAACTACAAAGAACGGTATAGAAAAAACTCCCGAAAATGAGAGGACCAGCAGATTTGATTATCCGGATAAGCATTAATCAAGAAGTCTGCATTAGCCGAACACTGCATCATTTCTATATTACACACCCTTTCTCATTGGAACCGACTGTTTTGAGAAAATTATAAAATCATATAAGCGAAGTTGTTGATCACCTTATATACATATATATAACACCCGCAAAACAATAAATTCAAAACTTCTTCATCAACCTGCACATTTGACCGTAAGGTTCACCGACGTCTTTATCATCCAAGAATTGGGGATTACCATAAAACTTTCGATAACAAGCAGGAAAATAATCCTCACATACTTTCGGCATGTTGCCAGAAATAATAATGAAAGTATGGAGAAGCTAGTTATCAATGGCATGGTTAAAAGAAGATGGGCATGTTCTATGCAATGGATGGACCAAATAAAGAAGTTATCAGGATCCTCTTTAAGCGTTGCATTGAAAATAGACCAGGATTGGTAGGAATGGAGACAGGTAATGCACCAAGTTCCAGACATAGCAGAGGATCATGACGCACATCGTTAGGTACGCAATGAGGAAGAAGAACATTAATATATTTTCTCTAAGATCCAGCTGATGTCGTTTTAGTATCCCACCCAAGGGTTATGTTCTTCAAGCAGTGCTAAAAGAAAGGTCAAGGTAGTTAAAATATATAATTGAAAACAGAAAAGCCACTGTTTTAATTAAGTCGGTCATGCAGGTTTTGATTTAGTAGAAGCAAATGTAAAGCTCTCGAAGTAATTAGAGCTGTGACCAGACTAACTCCAGACCAAACCTAACCTGAAAAGCGGTAAGACTGCTTCACCTTGACATTTCGTAGAGCACCGAAGCAGTACACATACGCCTGTCAAATTTCAACACTTGAAAATGTTCGTTATCTTTTTCTAGATACCAGATAAAAATCTATTATTTTTAAATATATCGAAAAATTTCAAATATGCGTTTAGTAAGTTTATCTGGTAATTTTTTTTTAATATTCCATCAAGCTGTGTCCTTTTTGGGGTGGATAGAGAGGATTGATGTACACACCTTTCCATTCATGCACACAGTTCTCGTCTCGTTAACAATTTTACATTTCGTCATTCCTTTTTCTCACACTTCGAATTTGTCTCTTATTTATAATAACTCCAACTATCTCCCGTCTTTTCTCGCAATTCAGCCATCGCTGCTGACAAACACATTTGTTTCGTGATTGTTTCGCAACTCATTTTCTCAATGTGGCTAAACTATCTCCAATGTCATACCTTAATTGTACCTAAATATTCATCTCTCTTCTTCTTGTCGTACCCCATCAGATCCCCCCGACGTTGGCAATCACTCTGGCAAAGACTTCTCTATCTTGCGCAACCCGGAACAGGTCCTCCACACGCCTCATCCCCGTCCAGTCTCTTATATTGCGCAGCCAAGATGTTTGCCTTCTACCAGAACCACGCTGACCCTCGATCTTGCTCATCAGGATCAACTGGAGGATTTCGTACTTCTCTCCACGTAAAATGTGACCCAGATAGGATATCTAGCGGACCTTAATATCTGTCAACAGCTGTCTACGGCAATAAGCTTTCCTCAAGACCTCCGAATTGGTGATCATATCAGTCCACGGTATACGAAGCATTCTCCTGTGCAACCACATCTCGAACGCTTCCAACCGATTCATAGTATGAACCTTCAGCGTCCATGTTTCCGAGCCATTCTCTCTTCATCTCTCTAACAAAAAGTTATCCTTTATCCGATTAGTTCTTACTCAATGGAATATTTTATTACCAAGTACGCAAGACTCGTATTTCTTAAGCACTTATCCTGCTTTTATCACTTCCTTTTAGTACATAGACTTCACTTCAATACATAAAGGCTAGCAGTTATACACCCCTATGTTTATTGATGTTTGATTTTGCGATTTATTTATTGCTAGTTAATTAAAAAAGCGTCATAATAAATCTGTGGCGTTATGGCAGAGTCGATATGTCCGTTTTTGTCATTTTATGTTTGTTCTCCCGATTTATAGAAAATATTTCGCAGCACGTTTTAAAACTTGGTATGTCAGTCATTATATACAAACAAAAGATATATTGTTTGGATAAACTTAAAAACAGCTTATTTGTACTGATTTTAACAGCTTATCAAAGTTAATATTGCTTCTCCTGTAAACTAACATAAGGTAAAACAGACATATCTACTTCTGCCATAACGCCACAGAAATAACCCTGAATTGAAAAAAGTCATATTTTTATATATTGGTTTTTGTCAAACGTCTTACCACCTAGGCAACCTCTATGACCTAGTCAGTAAGATGCTTGACTCGGGGATTTCAGGTTCGATTACGGATGGTACCCAAAAAATTAAAAAAAGTTCTGAGTCTGGCAACATCTCATTTACATAAGCTTAGAAAAACTTATTAGCTAAGAAAACTTACCAAAGGAAGACAAATTATGTAGAAACCTTTGTAGCCCTTTCGATATTTAATAGTTACACATTCGGCTTTAGGTGTAGTGTAAAAGGGTGTCTTCAAGTGCTTCCTTAAGCTACACATGTCGCCCATATATCCTAAATTTGAAGGAAAACATTTATACCTTATCTTGAGAGTATACCTTAAGAATTATTTATTAATAGGAACATCTCTCACGTTCACATACTTTTCACCATACATATCAAAAGTTCATATAAGCAGGCAGATAGATATACAAAAGTTCATTTAAGCAGGCAGATAGATATACAAAAGTTCATATAAGCAGGCAGATAGATATGAAAAAGTTCATATAAGCAGGCAGATAGATATACAAAAGTTCATATAAGCAGGCAGATAGATATACAAAAGTTCATATAAGCAGGCAGATAGATATACAAAAGTTCATATAAGCAGGCAGATAGATATACAAAAGTTTATTTAAGCAGGCAGATAGATATACAAAAGTTCATATAAGCAGGCAGATAGATAAAAAAAAGTTCATATAAGCAGGCAGATAGATATACAAAAGTTCATATAAGCAGGCAGAGAGATATACAAAAGTTCATATAAGCAGGCAGATAGATATACAAAAGTTCATATAAGCAGGCAGATAGATATACAAAAGTTCATTTAAGCAGGCAGATAGATATACAAAAGTTCATATAAGCAGGCAGATAGATAAAAAAAGTTCATATAAGCAGAAAGATAGATATACAAAAGAATCACAGGAAAAATAATCACAATATATCTTTAAAAACGCCAATTATTATCAGAAAATTGATGTTTGAAAGTTCTTATTTTATTTATAAATGTAGTTGCGCTTCCTGTCCTATGATTGGCAGTACGAGAGCTATAACTTCATACAGTTAACAAAGCCTATAATTTCATTCTCCAAGCTCAATCACTGACATGGTGAAGTCATAAAGACCTAGTTATATAATGAAATGCAGCTCCATTAAACTGTATGATAGACCGATCGTTTCCCCATTGATAGATTTTACATGCGATATCAAGTTCCAAGTTTTATTTTTTTTATCATTCATTGATAGTTTTATAACCTGTATATTACAAATACACTAACGTTACGATAACATGTATAGATAATTAAGGAGAATAAACTTCCCTACTTTAAAATAAACATTGAACGAGATATAATTTTTTGTACACACACAATTGATTTATGTTCTTTTTTAATTTTAAATAAAACAAAATATTTTTCCTTTTTGCAAAAATTTATTTCCTTTTTGCATCATTCCGTTCAATTTTAAAAAGTTGGAAATGTAGTAACAATCAATATTTGGTCAATTTAATAAATTCTGTGAATATGCGTATACTGGTAAAAGTTTCTGGAATGTCAAAGGAAGTAAATGGAATGTGTGAAGATACCTAAGAGGAATGTGTATCCACAATGCAAGTTCTAAAATAATATTAATACATTAGCATTATATATGTCATATTTTGTTAGCTATAAATATCTAGTTATCTATTAATATATATTGTACTTTGCCATTTATTCGCATCATATGACCAGACTATCGCATTGTCATATATTGGGAATGAATGGCAAAATACAAATGAAAAGTAAATTGTAATTTGTTTTATCAAACATAGTTTATTCCACTTTTTGTAACGGTATAACCCTACCGGTTTCAAGGCTTTCACCTCATCTTCAGGGGAGCACAAACAATTCTTGTTTGTGCTCCCCTGAAGATGAGGTGAAAGTCTTGAAACTGGTAGGGTTATACCGTTACAAAAAGTGGAATAAACAGTGTTTGATAAAACAAATTACAATGTCTTGAAATCTCCACAACGTTAATGCCTTACCTATAAACAATTTTTTCTTCATTCAGCATCAAAACTGAATCGTATTGACAAAGATGACAATGATCATATTCTTGAATATAGGGTGAAAACTTATTATGGCATATTATTTGATGAAGAGTTAGACCCGATCGAGGGCGAGTACTGTACGAATATTTTGCTTACATTCCTTTGTTTGACTGAAATAAGGAATGGATGCTTTTAGTGCCTATTTTTAATATTGTTCAATGAGAAATAAAAAAAAAACGCACATTTATTTTTAAATACATACATACCATCACGCCATTTCCTTATCGGAGTAGATAGAGAAGACATAGAGCCAAACTTAAAACACTTATTTGTACATACATAAATCCTTCACCTCTTTTACATTCATAATATATATTTTCTAATGAAACTCCAACGATTCCTCTAACTTTTTAAGTTTCCTCCTTTCAGAATATTTTCACTTGATCCACCCATTATTTCTTTGGTCTCCCCTGAAGATGAGGTGAAAGTCTTGAAACTGGTAGGGTTATACCGTTACAAAAAGTGGAATAAACAGTGTTTGATAAAACAAATTACAATGTCTTGAAATCTCCACAACGTTAATGCCTTAACTATAAACAATTTTTTCTTCATTATTTGAATTTTGTCTAGTAAATTATACACACATCTTACGATTGTACTAACATGACTGGCCGGCCTTAATCAGCGTGTTCATCACTGACTTTACGGTCAGCAGAAAGGAACATTATTTTTTTTCGTTTCATTTTATTATCCTATTAACTAATAAGGATAAATGCATTGAAAAATAATACTATAACCAAAAAATGTTTTATTGAACATTTCGTTCATTTTAATTAGGTTGGTAGATTCATTTTACATGTTTATTTGTACTTTAGCGTATGTCCTAGTAGGACGTGCTGATGATGTTGATGTTGACATCGCTATATTCGCTTTAGTCGAATTCTGTGTTCCTTTTCGTTCGGGGTCATCAATTTAGCGGGATGCTTAATTTGATACGTCGTGATGATTTTGATTTGTTTTGTATTTAAAATAAAATACGTCGATTCAGGAATGCGAAAAAGTGAGAGTGAATAATCGATAAATAGTAAACAGCATGAATGGTCAAGCGAATAATAACAAGTGCCCTTTATTTGTCGATAAGTAGGTATATATACAATTTCAGAACGGGGCGCGTGAATGCGTCCGCAGTATATCTTGATCTCACTCCTGTGCGTTCCGAGGTGGTCGCAGACGTTGCCAATGATATAGTGGGTAGAGTATTTATTGCCGAAACGGTGAGACACGCGATGCGTTCTCTTTCTACCGTGGAATGCGACGTAAATATTATTTTCGTGTAAACAGTATTGACGTTCTGGTATGTGATCTTTGTACATATTCAAAGGTTGATTCATCGGTCGTTGACCGTGCATGTTGACAATATTTACGACGACGACGGTATTCCCTACAGTACCTTTTTCGACACTTATTTGAGTTCTTGTGCAAATTTATGCTGATTTTGATAGTATAAAACATGCCTTCCAATTTGAGATATAAGTTTAATTTGCGTGATTTCGATCAAAGCAAATTTTCTTGAAACGTATCAACCGAGTGTATTAAAAGATTTGCGTAAACTCGTATCTATTGCATCAATAGACGAGTATTACTTTTGCAATCAATGCATGAGAATTATAAAATATTTTAAACTTAAAAGCGTTATAAATGTTTTTGACATTTTATCTAACAAGTGTAAAAACTACAATTTTTGCCGCCAAATCAGTTTAAAAATTTATTGTCAAGTATTTAGAGATGCTTCTAAAGTTGGAGAAATAATATGGAAACGTAGAAAAATAAAATAAAGGTCTAAATGGAATAATTAAATAAAACCATACTCAAGCGGTAAGGGACAAACATTAGAGAAGAGGGATTAATATTTCGGTTAGACCCAAAAATAGTTGCGGTCCACCAGAGCCCAGCAAAACTTATAAAATGTACCCAGACCGCAAAAGAACTAAGGACTTATGCAAATGAATTGATCTCTCTGTGTACTCTGTCCACTTTTATCAAAACTTTTGTCCAACTAGCGTGAATGGGAAACCGAGTCATACTGAATAAAGTTTATTCAGTAATTCCTAAAAGTTATATTGACTCGAAAAGTTCTCTGACTTTGATATTAAATAATCAAGTTCGTAGATTTTTTTATACAAATTTCCTTTCCATTATTTTTGAGCATAAATATAAAACTAGAAATATCGACTTTAATAGTTATTTATTGATTATTCTCATCTTAAACAAATTATCGTAATTACTCGTATATTACAGTATGAACTATGAAAAAACGTGTTTACCACTAAGGTCCAAAAGTTTCCGACCTGAACAAGTAAGATTGACTATAAATTCCCAAAAAATTAAATACATCACATTTAGCATATCTACAAGAATTCAAGCACCTTCAAATAAATACATAACACTGCACACATGTTCACACATGGCTGACTGTAGTTGTGTTTCTTTGGAAAGGGTTGATAGTATAAAGTACCTTGGAGTTTATGTTGATCAGTTCCTTCGTTGGGAGGTTCATATTAACACTATGAACACAAAAATCAGAAAACTAGGATACATATTCCGTATGATTCGAAATGTGCTCAGTGAAAATATTGTTAAAAGTATATACTTCGCCTTATTTCAGTCAGCACTTTCTTACGGTATATCAGTTTGGGGGGGGGTACACATTAACCCAAAAACACAAATTGCAGGTTTCTCAAAAATTTATTGTGAAAAGAATTAGTAAACTTCCTGCCCGGTATCCCACGGTGGAGTTTTTCAGAGAGTATCAGGTCCTGAACATAGCCAATTTGCATCTCAAATCCATTCCTGGCACTACCATCGAGAGGAAGGGAAGATGCAGACTCAGCAGACACACATGACACGCATGGCAACTAATGAAATGTTCACCATCCCTAGAGTTAAAACCTCTTTTGCCCAAAGAGGTTTTAACTCTAGGGATGGTGAACATTTCCCATGACATACAGTGGTGGGCCGAATTCAATAAAGGTAAAGGTTGGAAAACCATTTAGACAGTCGATCGGAGCATGGTTGTTATTGTGACAGGAGTTTGAGTACTTGGGCGTTCATGATGAATGACGAGTGGAAAAAATTTGTGTGGGCTCGTGAGTGTGGGTTTCTTCTTGTTGTTTTAATTTTTGTATTTGTGTTTCTGTATATTTTTGTTTTAATTTTAATTTTTATTCTTATGATTGTGTGCGGTATATTGTGGGATGAATATTTTTGGTCTTTCTGGAATGATGATGTGTGAAGAGTTTGATTCCGCATGATGTTTCCTGTTGTAATTGAGTGTCACTGTTTGTCAGGTTGATGAGAACGTGCAACGGGGTTTTGTTTTTGTGTAATCAAAAATCGGAAAGAAGTATCGATTTATTTTATCATGCTAAATATTCTCAGTGAGATACAGGCAAAAACCTAGTTTACTGGGAATACGACAAATGAAAGGCAACAAACCCAGATCCATTAAAATTGTATGTCCAAATTAAATTACCTGTTGTTTTTTCGCAAATTATGTATGTTTCTTGTCATGTGTAATAATAAATAAATAATAAATAAATAAAAAGATAATGTCACTATATTGATTGGTTTTAAAAAGAAAAGTTTTAAAAACATTGTTTTCAACCCTTATTAAATTATAGACTTCGACTCAAAAGAACGAGGGCGAAAGCTTGAAAGTAATCAATTGGATTGAGTTCCACACATATGATGTATACGAAGAGTCACGAATCTCAGAACGCAAGCCTTAATGTTATTGATAAGTAAGCAGGTCAAGACTGGGATGAGAGACGTACTAGTATTTAGGGACATATCAGCAGTCGAAGTGATATATTAGTGCTGAGCGCACCAGGACCAAGGTTTGGAAAGGCGATTTGAGAAGAAAGTCAGCATCAAAACTGAATCGTATTGACAAAGATGATAATGATCATATTCTTGAATATAGGGTGAAAACTTATTATGGCATATTATTTGATGAAGAGTTAGACCCGATCGAGGGCGAGTACTGTACGAATATTTTGCTTACATTCCTTTGTTTGACTGAAATAAGTAATGGATGATTTTAGTGCCTATTTTTAATATTGTTCAATGAGAAATAAAAAAAAAACGCACATTTATTTTTGAATACATACATACTATCACGCCATTTCCTTATCGGAGTAGATAGAGAAGACAGAGAGCCAAACTTAAAACACTTATTTGTACATACATACATCCTTCACCTCTTTTACATTCATAATATATATTTTCTAATGAAACTCCAACGATTCCTCTAACTTTTTAAGTTTCCTCCTTTCAGAATATTTTCACTTGATCCACCCATTATTTCTTTGGTCTTCCACTACCACACTCCTCACTCACATTTGCTATAAATATATGTTTTGTTAACCTTTCCTCAAACAATTGTTCTAAATACCCAATCGACCCTAGAGCGCTTTTATTCATCTTACTAAATACGTCAGTCTTCACTGATTTTACATTGCTCCCTTATTACTTAATTTCGTATTTTGTCATACAATATCTTTCTTTGTATTATTCTCAGTACACGGGTTTCTACAACATTAATTCCGCTGTTTTTATTTTTTATCATTTTTCATCTACAGTATTACGACTGGTTTCACTATTTTATCTACGGTATTACGACTGTTTTCACTTTTTTACTCATCACACTAAACGGATTTCTCCTGATACAAAATTTTGGAAAGATCAATTGTTTCTCATATGGAAGAATACCAAAACACTACTTATCGCTTTATACTGATAGACTGTATCGAGAACATATCCACTGTGTTATTCAATTGATTTAATATCACGTGTCACTGAGTTTTCAACCATCATATTGGTCTTACAAATTCATGATGATTTATTGCATAGATGTAACTATCGAGAAAATAAAAAAAACAAGTTTTTCCTACCTGTATGTTGCAGAATAGTAAAAATCGCATTATAATACAATTTGGCACATATTATTTTCGGTTCATATATAGACTTCCGATTACTTGGAATAAAAACTCAGTTGATCAACAATTTGTCATTGGTTGAATCATTTTAATTGACGAATTCAGTTTTAAAATTAAAACCTATTTGTTATATGTTATTGTCACAAAACTTTAATGGTCATTATTTGAAAAGTAAAATAATCTCGTCTTAAAGACCATACATAAATAAGTTGAAAAATCATCATACTTGAAAGAAAACAAAATCATCATCACATCATACTTGAAAGAAAACAAAACCATTATCACATCATACTTGAAAGAAAACAAAACCATTATCACATCATACTTGAAAGAAAATAAAACCATTATCACATCATACTTGAAAGAAAACAAAATCATCATCATATCATACTTGAAAGAAAACAAAATCATCATCACATCATACTTGAAAGAAAACAAAATCTTCATCACATCATACTTGAAAGAAAACAAAATCATTATTACATCATACTTGAAAGAAAACAAAATCATACTTGAAAGAAAATAAAATCATCATTATACCATACTTGAAAGAAAATAAAATCATCATCACATCATACTTGAAAGAAAACAAACAAATTAGAACATTTGGTAATTTTAGAAAACGTATCTTCGTTTATCAAAGTATATATGTAGCCTAGTTGGAAAGACGACCTCTGTGATTAAGTTGGTAAGACGACCTCCGTGATTAAGTTGGTAAGACGCTGGTCTCGCAGCTAGGAGATTGCGGTTTCGATTCTCGTTGGAACCAAGATTTTTTTAAAGGATTCTAGTCTAGTTTTCAATTAAGGCCTCTTTAACATATTTCTGGATGGTTGGAAGATATTAACATATGGCAATAAACCCGCCAGGTTTTACTGTAGACAATGAAAGTATTCTACAATACAATATGTCAATAACTTTATTTTTTCTTGAAATTAATATAACATTAAATTTTCAATGTGATTTTATCTCTGTGTATGTTGCATAAATTTATTATTTTTTTATCTGTATGTACATAAATATTGTTATTTTTTATCTATATGTAAATAAATATTATTATTTTTTATCTATGTGTGCATAAATAACGCTTCTCTATCATCTACACTCAAGAGAATCTATCTCTATCATCAAACATGTTTTCCAAATGAGTTCTTTATATTTTGACTGACACACATATTTTATACACTTTAAGTTTAATTAAAATATCCCAAATCAGTTCGTATGAGTTGGATATTTGTTACACGTAACTCAAAGTTCAAATAAACTTTTAAAGCGTAATGCTTTTTAAATATTCAAAAAGCTGGGAGTTTTGTTGATTGAACGCTTTTGCATGTTACGAAAAATATTAATGTGTTTTGATTAATTTGTATCTACACCGTATTATTATAACGTGTAAATATGCCTACGTGTCCTAGGAGTGGGTTCAATTCTCGTTAGTATCAAGTTTTTTTAAATGTCTGGTTTTCACTTCAACCCTGTTTTATAACTATCACACTTTTGTTATACATTATAACTTTTGTTATACATTATAATTATGTTACATATTATAAATATCACACTTTTGTTATGTACTGTACAATAAGGTGGGTTTATTATGGCCATCTCTTCTGACAAACCAGAAAATTTTGTCCTTTATTGAAAACTAGACTGTAATCCTTGTAAAAAATCAGGTTTTCAACAGGGACCCTAGGCTGGAAACAGGTCTCCTACCAACTAGGCCACGGAGGTCATATTTCCTGTTGATTGTTAAGAGATTTCCACAGGGTTACAATCCTTTTTAATATATATTTATTTAGTTTATTTTATATTCGATACCAGTTTAACCCAAATACATAAAAAAGCAATAAAACAATTAAATTATTGAGTTTATATACTCGTATATCAAAATGACAATAGAGACAACGTTTATCACACTTCTCGGTGAAATGACTAAGGTATACGTGTAAAGCTAACAAAATATTTTTACTCTCATTTTATACACCAATATTTGGAAATAATCGATATAAAAAAAATCAACCAACAAGGCCATTCCGTGTGCGAGTGGTGATTCTTTTAATAGTCCAGTTCGTGAATTAGGCATCGAATTCAATCATAATTTACAATGACATAAATAATATAACATTTCTAAAAACGAAAATTTTTATATTTTTTTACGATACAAAGAATGTGTATTAATTTTATAGGTAAATTTAATTTTACTATTTACATTTATTTTCATATCGTACAAATTATGGAAATATCATAATGTATAATTTATAATGTTCGAACTGTAGTTGTTTACACGTATATGAAAATAAATTATTTAAAAGAAAAATATTTATATTCCCCTTTTATATGAAACAGTAGGTAATAAATTATATTTTAAATACTAAACAAGTTTGATTTTTTATTAAAAATGTAAATAAACATAAAAAATATTCCATAGTTGTTAATACATTCGCTACAGCATCAATTAAATGTATCACATCCATCGGCACCCCCATCAATCAGGTAGGTCCAAGTCGGCAAGCCAAAACGGCTACAAAGGTGTTACCCCAACTTGAAATAGATTTTTAGTTAAGGAATGTGTCCGCCAGACTGGGGTGGATGGTTAGGATCATGCTCTGTAGACACGAAACAAGGCATTTTGGTGGATGTTTGTGTTAACAGTGGGCACACGCTGGGAATACGTAAGCGATCCATGTTGACTGATGGACTATTTTTTTGAGGCTGACTTCTGTGGACCATTTTGATAATTGTGATACATGTAACATATATTGGTAATCTTAAAATGGAAGATTATTTAAAATGCTATTTATATATTTACTTCAAACGCTATATCAAAAAGAATTCTTTATATATTGAATTCAATTAACCCGATACAACTTTATATTTAATAATTTTCATATAATCAATTTGAAAAAACAAAACGAGTAATGTTTTACTAGTTGCAACCCGTGAAATATTCACGGAATTAAAACAAATTCTACATTTATGAAAATATATATTCATAAATGTATAATTTGTTTATATATATATATATATATATATATATATATATATATATATATATATATATATATATATATATATATATATATATATATATATATATATATATATATATATATATATATATATATATATATATATATATATATATATATATATATATATATATATATATATATATATATATATATATATATATATATATATATATATATATATATATATATATATATATATATATATATATATATATATATATATATATATATATATATATATATATATATATATATATATATATATATATATATATATATATATATATATATATATATATATATATATATATATATATATATATATATATATATATATATATATATATATATATATATATATATATATATATATATATATATATATATATATATATATATATATATATATATATATATTTATATATATATATATATATATATATATATATATATATATATATATATATTTATATATATATATATATATATATATATATATATATATATATATATATATATATATATATATATATATATATATATATATATATATATATATATATATATATATATATATATATATATATATATATATATATATATATATATATATATATATATATATATATATATATATATATATATATATATATATATATATATATATATATATATATATATATATATATATATATATATATATATATATATATATATATATATATATATATATATATATATATATATATATATATATATATATATATATATATATATATATATATATATATATATATATATATATCATTTATACATCGTCCCCTTTTACACCGGTTCAAAAATTGTTAGCTATATATTTAAAATTCGTTCAGTATCACGGACCCACCGAGATTCAAATTTCGAATTACTTTCGGAGAGAATCCAAGTATTCCTCTTTCGCTCTCTTGTATTCAAAATACAATTCTCGTATTATTTCTTTGACGACAACCATCGTATGGGTTTGGGCCTATTTATATTATGATTCTCTCCCACTCACTTTTTCCTTATTTACCCGTTTTACTCTATCAAAAGCTTCTTCAGAAGCGTAGTTGAGCAAGTGTCATGCATTTATCTATATACATTTAAATACCATTGGTTGACAACATTTTTGTGGAAAAATAAATAGAAAAAAGATTTAATTTTTATCTTACTGAAGATTTATAAAAATATAATGTACATAAATCCTCAGTAAAATTAAAATGTCAGCCATCACATACACTAGAGAGATTTTGAGACTTTATATACAGTCTTGTTTCTTCCTATTTTGAGACTTTATATACAGTCTTGTTTCTTCCTATTTTGAGACTTTATATACAGTCTTGTTTCTTCCTATTTTCACAAAAATGTTAACCAATGGTGTTTGGATGAATGTAAATAAATGCACCACACATGAGGATGCTTTAGATAAAGTGAAACCAGTAAATGGGCAAAAAGTGAGTGGAACAGAATTGAAGTGTATTGGTTTATTTTTTATAATTCTTAAAATAGCGTTTAATTAAGAATAATTATAAAAAAAATTCGTAGTTTTATAATGAAAATGTATTAAACGGTTTCTTAAAAAATATATATTTTTTTAGGAAAAAAGGTTTCTTAAAAAATATATATTTTTTTTTAATTCATCTCAAAATTGGTAAATGTATCATTTTATTTTTATACAAAACCTAGGTATCTAGTATTCTATATATAAAAAAAAGGTCGAGTATCAAATCTTCAAAGGTGTTAACTATTTTATTTCTTACACACATAAAATGATATTAATGTCACACCGTTTCTTTAATACGAGTACATGGAGGAAATCTTTGTATATATACTCATATATATTTGTTTTTTCAAATAAATGATTTTTTTTATAATATGTTTTTTGTTTATATTTACTGTAGTTTGTATTTCTTGAACTGGAAATGATTTTTTTATAAAAACTAATATATAATACGTCAAGTGTGCCCATAGGGTTAAAATCAAAGCATTATTTGCTGAAACAAAATCACTAAGTGTTCTCCAAATTTGTATGAAAACGGAGGTAGCCAATACCCTTATATGACCAAACTTACCGGGTCTTTACCAATACACCAGGTGTATAAGTGTAAGAACCGCCAAGTAATACTCATAGGAGTGCCTTCACTCAGCAATGGATAGAAAAAAGGTAGATTAAGATATTTAAATAAATAATTTTACTTGTCTTGCGTGCTATAAATAAATATTATTAATTATGTATGTGAAATATCAATAAAATATAAATATTATTGTATAGAAACATATTAACAAAGTGTCAAACAAAATATATATATATATATATATATATATATATATATATATATATATATATATATATATATATATATATATATATATATATATATATATCTAAATCGTTCTACAAGTGAGCCCATGTGTTTTCCATATCTATAGATATATCCATAAAATTATCAAAAAATCCAATTCTCGTTCTATGTAAGCGTTTTTCCACAAATCTAAGTTCTTTCCCACTATAAAATAAGTCTTCGACAATTACGTAAGTCTGCTTGGTGAAGTTTGGTAATATTTTGTGGTATACATACATAACATATATTGAACTTAAATACACATATTAATAACTTAAATACACATATTAATATTAAATAATTTTAAACAATGACTGTAATTAATTATTTCTACTGCTTTATGTATCTTCATGTTAGCTTAAGATAAAGTTTTGTATTTTTTGACAATAATTTGAAGTACTTGTGTAATCTGTCATATTTTCATTTGTATATAAAAGACACTTGTGTCGTTTATTTAATAAAAATAAAATTTAATTAAAAAAAAATATAATAAATAAAACTTGATCCAGCCCCGCATCTCGAATTCTCCAGAAGCTGTGTAATATCGTAACTTGTCTGAGCTATTGATGTATGCACGCCGCGTCATCTTCGCCACTACACTCTTCTTGGGAGAGCGATCACATAGGTAGTTTAAACGTCAATGATATGTAGTTCTCATTTTTTGACAATTATTTGAAAGTGATTACGCTTTCATTAATGATTAAAAAAAGGAAATCAATTGATAGAATAATAAAACATGCAAAATACAAGGAAAAATATATATAAAGGAAACCAGACCAAACTTTTTTTTTTTTTTAATTTTATTTAATAATGTTAAGATTTTGATTTTTGTACGAACAATAAAAATTGTTATTGTTTAAGATATTCAAAGATATTGCACGTCACATTTAAGTTTTAAAACTGTAAATAAGGGCGTGGTGTTCTTATAATATTAAGAATTCTTCTTAAATAACGACGTATTACATTTAAAAATAACTCAATAAACGTTATGGGAAGCAACAGTTTTATTTGTTTCATTTACTTCAAATACCATTGATTTTGAAAGAAACTTAAACGAAAAATAGAATCAAAGAGATAAGGTTTAGATAAAGTCCAAATCTTTTCATCTGTAAGTGAAATCAAATGAAACTGGAAAGTTAAAAGAAAGAGTTTCACATTCAACCGATCCAATCTGGCCATGTGATACGCTCCCTAATAAGATTAGGCTGTCGTGCACTGTTAGGGTTAAACTCGGTTTGTTTAATGTTTAACTGTGAACAACGACTAACTACTGAGTTAACCAACCAAGATCACTGAGAGACGATACCATTATAAGCCTTATTACGTTTTGTTTAAATACTACATTGGTGTGTTGTCTTTGTGATCTTAGTATAGATTGTATTTGCTGATCTCGTATTTTGTGTGCAGTGGTACCAACAGCTTCTGTAACCTTTTGATGTTAGTACAAATATACGTACTGACAGATATGGGAAGGAATGAAGGAAGGTTTAAGTTTGGTTTTTACATTAATAGAAAAACTATATATATTCATAAAAATCTGTTAAACCCATTTACTTTGTTCAACAAGAAAATCCATAAAATTTAAACTAAATTATTAACAAACATATTTAAAGGAGTTAAATTAATCTACTGCAAAATCATTGTTTTTCAAATATTTTTTTCCACAAAACAGGTTCAGATATTTTCTTTTGTGTTTTGGTCGATTATAAAAATACTGTGCATTTTAAAACAAATTTAAACGATAAATACTCGTATATATTTTTTTTTAATATATACGAGAAATAGCAAATATGAATGAAAGGCGTGATAGGGAAAGACCAAAAATTTATTGAATTTAGTGAAAGATACTCGTATTTTGAAAGAACAAAAGGTAAAAAGTCAGATAAATAGCAGGATTTTTATGAGGTACACGGATGTAGAAGAGGCGATAAATACGTCAATAGGAAAGTCAGACACTCTGTCCTCTATGCTTACCCCGACAGGGAAATAACGTGATAGTTTGTATGTTTGCAATCGCATTATTTATCAAATATTAAAGTAATCTATATGCAAAGTGATAAAAATATTAAGGGAAGCTTTTCTCATACATGTATTCAAAAAAGTTAAATGATGTATTTATCGTTTATATTTGACCAAATCGCCTATTTTTGTAGTTTACTGATTGAAAACGATACGAGTAAACGATAGACAGATATAAAGTTAATGCGATATTAAACTTGACTAACTGTCATATTTGATGTCTACTTCAAATGTATTTCTTAAATGAATATATTGATATTTAACTCAAGGTAACATCGATTCAACATGTTATTAAGTATAATTTATTCCAGCTCCCACACAAAAAGACCAGTAGCAGGGCGATTTCTCTTATCTTCATGTATTGTTGGGTATACCTTTATTTTCCTGAGGTAACCTTAAACTTGAGTCAGTTAAATAAACGAAGTAAGAAAATATTTATTGTCATACTTTCAATTCAGGGAAAAAAATAAGAAAAAATATATCTTTATATTTTGACCTTTCACCCATCAAAAGTATTCTTCGGTATGTATTATAGTCAAAAATGAATACAGAAATTTATAACCTTTGAATTTTGAAAACATATAAATAAACACATTTTGTTATTTTCAAATAATATGCATGAAATAATAAAAATTAACACGTCAAATAATGAAATTAAAATAAGCGTTTAACTAAAATTTGTGTAAAAATATAAATAAAATAAATTATTGTAGGAAAAATATAGTTTTAGATTTGAATTGTGAAATCATAATAAAATTATGATAATGTTAATTCACAAATTGTAATATTAAAAAAAAAAACGTTAAGAAAATGACCGATTAAACTCTACATAAATGCATATTTTTCTAAAGAGCACATGGAGTGACAATGTATGACAGATTACGGAATGAAGTAATTAGGGATTAATGTGAAGTTAAGACTGATGTGTTGATTAAGGTGTTAAAGTGCAGTTCCTTTGGGCTCGTGGAATGAACAAATGAAGAAAATCTAACCAAATTAATATATGAACAATAAAAATGTGGTAGGTAGACCTCAAGGTATGAGGTAGAAACACGTGTCACGGTAATAACGTGTTATCAGTAGAAAAATAAAATAACTACTTGTAAAATAATCTAATGTAGAACTCCATAAAGTGAAAGTCGACAACTTTGATAAATTGAGCGTTATTATGCAAAACAGGCTCAGCACACATTTTACCTGTTCTAAGATAATTGAGGATATATCTTTTCGTTTTGCGTGGGCTTGTATGGAAAAAATCTTTCAAACACAATTTGACTATAAAATAACCATTAAATGGGTTTGAAATTTTTGCGTTAACAGGATTGATGAAAAAATTCGGGTTATGTCATTTTTGCATAATTTTTTCTCCAATTTTATACAGGAAAATGACTGGTAAGAAGCCTGTAGAAATATGTACATTGGAATAATTAATACATGTTCTGACAATGTATGGTATGTCAGAATACAAAGTGAAATGAATAGGGATGTGTGTATAAGAAAGACTAAAGACAGTATACTTTAATCGACTGAATGAAGAAAGAAGGAAATGTAAAAGACATAGAAATCGCCGATGTTGCATAAGAAGGTGTATGGTAGGGAAGAGGCAAAAAATGTGTATCGCGATATGCATGTCTGACGCTCTAACCTTTCTCTTCCTGTGCTAAAAATATCCGCCCGTTCCGGTGTAAAAACACATGTAAAAATGAGCGATTTAAAATAAGAATATTCATAGCCAATCGCTTAAATTAATTAAACTTGAAGTCAAAAGTGAGTAATTGAAATTTTATTGCTGAAAACATGAAAAAAACATCGGACGACGTTCATAAAACGGGCGAAGCGACCACCTTGAACGAAAGCCCGCTGGCTACTGAGCGAGAGAAGTGAACGAACTGAGATTCTATTTCTTGCATTTCCATGTACCGAAACAGAGTGAGAGTGAGACGTGAATAGCGTCGCTTCCTCACCTATAGCGTTTTTTTAGAATGAATATACCTACGTCACACACTAGCAGACGTTTGATTGGATTGGTGAATTTATTCCCGATTTTCACAAAATATCTCTGATATGACTGATAAATGATCAATGATTATCCGCACAGTTAATATATCATACTAAGAAAACTTCCTCCGTGGTTTAATTGATAAGACACTTCATTTCCAAGTGTTTTAAGTTTGTCTCCTTATGGTACCCAAATAATAATAGGGAGCTTAAACAGTTCTGTGCGGAGTACGTGTGCTAGCGTTGTTGCCTCTTCACGTACGGAAATGTGGCCAAAAAATGAAAACCTTTAGCTATGTTTCTATTTCAGTGGTGCTTAGCTCAGGTTCGATTACTGGGGTGCAATTATCATCCGACCTCGCTTCTTCTTCTTCCTGGCACTGTCCCAACTCATTGCCTAGGTACGCTGTTGGGGTCGGCTCTTCTCGTTCTCAGGCTGTATACTCTTCGGTTCTGGGTGTTACTTTCATCTAGGACGTTTCTCTGCAGGATTTTGGAGCATTGAAACATCCAAGAGTTCTTTGGTCTTCCTCTGGATGGCTGTCGAGAAGATCCACAGACATTGCCTGATTTACAGTATTGTCTGGTGGTCTCCGTCTTATGTGCCCGTACCATCTCAACTGTCGCTCTTCCCGCTTACTATTCATGTCAGTGACTCTATCTTCCGTTATCAACTAAATCGGGTACTTTCATTATTAACTAAATCGGGTACGTTGAAGAGAATCATACTACAAAATAACAACTAAGAAAATGATTTAAGATCTCGAATGAAAGGTGAGTTACCAGTATCGCAAAAAAAGTTTTTTAAAGTTAGATCAAACAAATGTAGATAATCAGTCGAAAAGGTATAATCCGAGTGAATACATCTTATGAAATAACCAATGAAATTTTCATTAAAAATGAAGTCTTTTTTTAAATATCCAGTAGTAAACATTCTAAATATAGTTCGGAAAATCTAGGATGAGTCGTGTGACAGCTCACAAATTTACAATACAAGCTTGTAACGACGTTCAGTAATTTTAATTATTTTATCAACTGTAATATAAGCCTCGATTCTAATAAATAGCAAGTTATTTAGGTAAATACATTACATAAAACTAACAATAACGACAAAGTAATACATCTTGCCACAAATTAGCAAAAATGTGGCAGTTTGTTAAAATCAAATAATATTTGGTGACGTTCGTCAAAAGTCACTACGTTAGTCTGCATTGGCTAGGGATGAGGTATTCGATAATTGGATTTTCGATTTTTTTTATACATAAATCGTAATTAATATTAATCCATAGTGGATTAATACTATTTAAAGATACATACAAATCATACAATACATAAAAAAGTCAGTATAATGAAAATTAGGAATTGAAACGTCAGTTTAGAGAAAAACAATTGTTCGATTTATAAAAAAACTATTCGATTTGTAAAAAAAAAAAAAAAAAGATTTTACCCCATCCCTTTGAGACATGACGTTTGAGCTATCACACGACTCATCCTAGACTTTCCGATGTATAATAATTAAGGGTTCTTATTTTGATTTCCGGTGGGTGTCAATAAATATATTTATTTCCTACTAATACAATTATTTATGTCTTACTTTAATGCAAACACATTTAGTGAATGTATTGCTGTAAAGCATTTTTTAGAATCAACCAACTTTGTTTCATAATTATTATCCATGATCGTGTGTTTAACTTAATAAATGAAAAAAAACTTAAATGGGCATCAAAGTGCGAATTAGGGTTTCTTAATATCTCCATTATATTTTTCTTGTCTATGTCCGAGAAATTTTCTTTCAGAGAGAAGTAATTATATTTTTCTTGTCTATGTTCGAGAAATTTTCTTTCAGAGAGAAGTAAAACAGAGATCGCTTTTAGCTTCATCGAATAAATATATTGTTCCACGTCGATCGAATCGGGTAGGGTATTATAACGTGATTTTAAACGTTGCTGGTCCTGTGGTATGCCTCTAAATGTTAAAGTTATATGAGTGACGTGTGCAGCTTTAGGAAACACTTAAATACAACCCTTCTTTGGTGGTATTATCAAATTTTATGATTATATATGAAGACTATGTTGCACTACATCTAAAGCCGAATGTATTACTATGACATATCGGAAGATCTACAAAGATTTCTTTGCACTTTGTTTTCATTTGGTTAAGTTTTCTGCGGTTTTCCTAACATATGCAGATCCGGAAAAGTACTTAATTTAATTGCAGCAGTCACTATAAAAAAACAGTCACCATAAAAGTTAAGTGTAACGTCATTGTTTACTCGGGAACATCAATTTTTCGGTAAATATCTATTAAAAAATCATCTTACCTTTATAGTAGATTCATAATCTGTTTCTTCTGCATGATTCCGTTTCCGGTTGACAAATCGTTAACACTAAAATTATAGCTACTCTGTTAAAAGTTACAAAAAAGCCACAATTTTAATCGACTTTGTGGTCAAAATAAACATTAACAGTAAAACAAGTGAAGCACGTGAAATATTCTTCAAGTTGCAAAAGTTGTATATCAGATCGGCTGATTTGTTGCCGCTGTAAATTTTGACGGGTCAGTTCAGTGTGAATCTACCTAGAATACTTGTTTGTATATCTATAAAAGATAAATTTAGTGAAGCAAGACATCGCTGCAAAATTGCCCAATTAACTTGCTTTAAGTGCGAAGAGAACATTAAGCAAGATATTGTGCTTAGATGTACTACTTGTGACAATTTTTATCATTATTCCTATCAGAATTATACGATAACAACATTAAAAAAGTCATCAAAACTCAATTGTCAACATGGCAATGTTACCAGTGCAAAAGTAATGAGTATTGTCAGCTCGAAAAAAAAAACAAAATCGCAAACATAAATCTGAGCAAGGCCCCGTAGTGATGGGAAATAAATATTTGTCTACTGAACTGAATAAATTCAAGGACTCGATTGTTGATCTGATTAACAAGAGATTAGAGGAAATCAACATTTTGTATTTGGGCATCAAACGGTCAAATGAGGAAGTAATGAACTCAGTTTCCTTCGTATCATCAAAATATGATGACATTTGTGATAGCCTTGTGCGAAAAAATTACTGCAGATATTGAATCGCTTCAAATGAAAAATTGGAGATGAGTGTTGAGTTTCTGGAGGTAAAGATTGACCTGCTTGAGTCAAACAATCTTACAAAGAATCCTCCCAGAAGAATCCCCGGCCAATATTTGTGACTTTAAAGGACAAAGCATCCAGGAACACCATGCTTAATGTAATCAAGACTTATAAGACTGCCAATAAAAATGGCTCTGATAAACTAAATACAAAGGATCTGGGTTTGTCGCTGGTCAAAAGTTGGTTATACATTTCGAAACTTTCAACAAAACGATGTTAGCGTATGCTGAGTTTGACCAAGAAAGTTTGTGAAAGTAAGGGATATACGTATGCCTGGATTAAATCGGGTCGTGTGTGTGATAGTTCTAAAATAATCTAACATACATATCATAAGTCAGACCTATCTAAACTCTGACAAATGGATCCAATCTCTTTTATGGCGCACTACAAAATGATTGAATCTGGACTTGTTTTTGTTGAGGTATAGCTCTGCTTTTTCATGGAAGTTTTTTCCTTCTCCAAGGCTGTAAACTTCTCTCTCTGCGTACAATTTCATCTAATTAACATCCCTCGTACTTCTGAGGCATTGTATTTTTTTATGGTGATATTTCCTGCAAGTTATTTTAAAAATTTACCTCTGTACATCTGCATCAGTTTCTTTAATATAATTACAGTCATTCATCTGCATACACATTTAAAATTTGTAAGCACAAAAACTCAATATGTTATCAATAATTTTCATAATCACCAAACTAAGCCGCTTGCCTGAGGTTAAGGATGCTGGAAGAGAATGGAAATGCTGATGAGATTATCAGCGTAATTGGCTATCATGCGAGTAATGTCTCATCCTTTAGATCACTTATGAGTCATTATCAGCGACTGAAAATTATTAATCTGAACATACGCAGCTACGATAGAAACTTTGATGATTTTATTGTTTTTCTATCATATCTAAATGCTGATTTTGACTTGATTATCCTAACGAAGTGTTGGATCAAGGACAAGTTTCTGCCAAAACACTTACATGTTTATAACATATGTAAATCTACATATAATATAACTCAGAATGAGGGAGTTGTGGTATATGTGAAAAAAGATCTTGAGATTACTGTCACTGAAATAAGCGTCACTGCTGCTAATGTGTTGAGAACCCAACTGAATATGCAGACTTTAATGGCTGTTTATCGTCCTCCACACATCCATGATATTGAGTGCTTCTTGGTCTTCGATCAATTGATTAAGCAGAATTCTCGGAAGGTCGTGCTTGTGGGGGATGTGAACATTGATATATTAATGGGAGATCAAATAAATACCTTGAATTACCTAGAACTTTTCATGGATTGATTCCTTTAATCACGACTCCCACACGCGTGACTTTAGGCTCGGGTCCCTGCATTGATCACGCAATGGTGAGAACTCGGCAGAAGGCTAGAGCCGTAGTGTATGAGACAAAAAATACTGGCCATTACGCAATTGTGCTAGAGTTTTCAGAGGAGACATGTAGACTAATAAGGATGGGCATGAAAAGTAAAAAAAATACCATTATACCAGAGCTCCTGCACTCGCTTGATTCAGAGAATTGGCAAGATACTCTCAAGTCCCATAATGTAAATGAAGCTCTAGAGAGCTTTATTAATGCTTTCAACTCCCAAATCAACTCAGCTACACAAACAATACCCATTAGAAACAGAAAATACACGAAACTCAAATCTTGGATCACTGATGGATTGATTTATTTCATACGCAAAAGAGATCGTCTGCACCGGGATCTCAAGACATGCAGTGATCCACACTCAATAAAATTATACAAGCAATACATACATACATGCAACAAACTCATCCAAAAGGCAATGGAAAATTACTATAGAGCAAATATTGAAGCCTCAAACAATGATCAAAAGATGATTTGGAGTGTTATCAGGGACATCACCAGTACAGTGAGAGAGAGAAATGACCCTTCTATATTAAACATTGATGACACAAAAATATCATTGACACAAGAACCACAAAAATTTGTAGTGGCATTAACGAATATTTCGCCAATGTAAGAAATAATCTCTCACGTAACATAATTGATAGGAACAAAACGACTGAACAGTTATTGAATTATGCTATTCTTCATTCTTTAAAAGTACCCTAGTATACTTTTTATCTGAAGCCAACGTCGGAAGCGGAAGTTCTTGCTACTATTAATACACTTATGGCAAGTAGCGCCCTAGGGTCTGATTAAATCACATCTACAAAGATAAAACACACTAAAAAATTTATAGCACTACCACTGAAACATGTAATAAATTTGAGTTTTAGAAGTGCAACTTTCCCAACTGCATTAAAACGCTCGCATATTGTATCAATACACAAGGAAGGCTCAATGGATGATTTAAAAAAATATAGACCCATATCTCTATTAAGCAATCTCTCAAAAATTATTGAAAAAATAGTGAAGGACCGACTGATGAAATTTTTCAATGTGAACAACATTATCTCTCCTAATCAATTTGGGTTCCAAAAGAATGTAGGAACTGAAACTGCTTTGCTTAGTCTAGTAAATAGCGTTACCACCACTTTGGATAATAAGAAAGCATGTTTGGCAGTTTTTTTGGACCTTGCAAAGGCTTTTGATACAGTGTCTCACCAAACATTACTTACCAGATTTACGGAGGTGGGCATATGTGGGAACTCTTTTAGTTGGTTCTCTTCATACTTATCTGATAGAACTCAGAGAGTTAAATCGGGTTAAAGTGTGTTTGGTGAGCCCCTTTTTGTGAGATTCGGAGTACCCCGAGGTAGTGTTGTGGGACTTATATTGTTCTTGATATATGTCAATCAGTTCTGTAATCTTTCTATCAAGGATAAGATTGTTACTCAACTATAAACAACATATAAGATTGTTACTTTTGCGGACGACACGGTTCTTCTGTTCGAAGGCAGAACATGGGATGATGTTTTTTCAAAGGTAAACGAAGAATTACTTGTAGTTAAAGAATGGATGAACTCAAATTTGCTGACTCTAAATTCTCAAAAAACTAAATACATCACATTACAAATAAATACATAACATTGCAAACTTGTTCACCCTTGGCTGACTGTAGTTGTGTTTCTTTAGAAAGGGTTGATAGTATAAAGTATCTTGGAGTTTTTGTTGATAATTTTCTTCGCTAGAGGGTCCATACTAACGCTTTGAGTATAGAAATCAGAAACTTGCATTCGTATTTCGTATGATTCAAAATGTGCTCAGTGAAAATATTTTTAAAAGTATATACTTCGCCTTATGTCAGTCGGTACTTTCTTACGGTATATCAGTGGAGGGGGGGAGGGGGGGCTGGAGATATGCACTTTATCACAAAAACACATATTGCAGGTTTCCCAAAAATTGATTATAAAAATAATTAATAAAATTCCTGCCCGGTATCCCACAGCGGAGCTATTCAGGGAGTATCGAGTCCTGAACATAGCCAATTTACATCTCAAATCCATTCTCTGGCACCATCATCGAGAGGAAGGGAAGATGCAGACTCAGCAGAGACATATGACACGCATGGCAATTGATCAAATGTTCACCATCCCTAGAGTTAAAACATCTTTTGCCCAAAGGCAATATGCCTATTTAGCTACCATTACATACAATGGGTTGCCGAATTCAATGAAGACAAAGGGAGGAAAACAATTTAGGCAGTAGATCGGAGCGTGGTTATTGCGACAGGAGTTTGAGTACTTGGGCTTGCAAGAGGAATGACTTGTGGAAAAGGTTTGTGTGAGCTCTTGAGTGTAGTGTTTTTTATTGTTATATATTATGTAATTGAGTGTCACTGTTTGTCAGGTTGATGAGAATGTGCAATGGGGGTTTATATAATAAAAAATCGGAAAGAAGTATCGATTTATTTTTTCATGCTAAATGTCCTCAGTGAGATACAGGCAAAAGCCTAGTTTACCGGGGACAGAACAAATTAAAGGCAACAAACCCAAATCCATTAAAATTGTGCGTCCAAATTAAAGTAGTTGTCTACATTCTTATTCGTTATGTCTTCTTCATCTTTATATGTCTTTTTTCTACCCACTGCCGAGTGAGGGCACCCCTATGAGTGTCACTCGCGGTTTTCCCATTTGTTTACCTGGTGTATTAGTAAAACCCGGCAAGTTTTGTCATATAAGGTATTAGCTACCTCCGTTTTCTGTCTGCCGTACAGCTTTAGATGACACCTAGTGATTTTGGTATCCTTCTGGTATTTTGGTATCTTACTTGAATGTTTTACCAGTTATTTATCGCAAAACCTTTATTTCACCAAACTTTACGCCGAACAGCGAAAAGAAACCCTAACACCATATCCTCGCGTGGACCGTGAAGTTCTATAAAAGTCAACAAATTCACAGCAATCTCTTAGTCGCTGCCCTGGAAGCTTACAAGAGTAAATCCGATCTACCCTTCCATTATAAACACAGGCTCCCGAAGCATCATCTGTTGCCTGACTAGTCCACATACAGTATTGACTGGGAGGACCAAGATCTGATTGAATGTGATGGAATACAAGTAGCCGAACTTGTTCTTGCTAAATAATTAATTGTTAGAATTGTTATCTAGTTATAAGTAATATGAAGGTGTTAATTATTTCAAAGAAATCATATATTAAGATTATAAAAAATAAAATAACATGTAGGAAAATAAGATTAAGTATGATAAGTTCATAATTATAATATATAACTAAGATAAGTTAAGTAATAAATTTGTTTATATGGTAGGTATAGTCTTGACAAATATTTGTACTATGTATTACTTTGTTTAATAAAAAAAAACATAATTTCTGATATTTTTAAAAGCTTAACTAAAAGAATAGTAAAAGTACGATTCAGTAAGTTTGTGTTCAACTAAGATATTCTATAAAATAATTAATATTTAAAAGAAAAAATCCATTAAAATAATAAAGTGTGATATAAAATTATTAACAGCATGCAACCTTTCAAAATGAATGACTTCCCATGAAATTACCTTAAAATTGGATGAACTAAAATGATTTTTTTCAAACAATGCTATAACTCTGGTGTGATACGCTTCTCATGCATGCAACGGTGTAACTACTTACTTCGTAAATGACTGAAACATTAGGTTAAGTGCCACATTACGGTCAGAAATACACGTAAAAAGTAACAAAATCGATTTTGTGCAAAGATTAAATCTCGTATGACCGAGATGAAATACATTTTTTTGCCGCTGTTAATTCGAAAAACATGTCATTATTATGACGTAAATGACCATGATGAATAAGAGAGAATGAATTAGGTTTTTGCCGAAGAGTGCGCGGAAATAATTAATATTATTGGTGACCTTCATGAAGAATACAGTTAGATGTGATAAGAAATATTTCATAAATAATCAATTGAATTTATCACCGTCTCTTACGAGTTCAACCATAAACAAATTTGAATCTAAATTAGATATTAAGTAAAACGTAGTTTAAATTAATTCGCTTACCTGAGGAAGACACAGTGTGTATTGAAATGCGTGATGTGTTGAAAAATATAGTAGAAGAAAAAAAAATTAGATGGGTATATATAAATTTTATATTCCATTCATTTTGAATGTCTACAAATTTACGGTCTGAATTATTGAAAAAAACATTCGTCGATTGTAGTCATTAAAATTTTGTTTTTTTTGTTTTTTTTATTGTTCCAGTATTTAGAGATACTTTAAACGAGTAATTATAACAAATACATTAAATAATAAGATTCATAAAATATTTGTACATTCATAAAGATCATATATGCTCATTTTATATATGATTACTAGGATCTATTCGGAACGCTCTGAAGATCGTCCGAAATGCCAAATATATTGTAAAATCTAAAAACAGATGTCGCCTAAATACTAGTAGTACAATATTGAGGTAGTTCTAAGTTGTAATAACAAATGTTGCAACCGTAATAAAATTTAAGCGCGTTGTTATAATTAAACAATAAAATTGAAATGATTACTTTTTATCAATATCCCGATGCAATGTTGAATAAATAATAGTCGCGAGTGAAGATTTTATAGTTTTGACATTTAGCTGTCAGATGATGTGTTGGGTGGTAATGTTATGTTGAATACTTGTTTTATTTGGGAAATGCTATGAAATATGTTTATAGGAAGAGTAAGTAGTTTAGTTGATAAATATTTTTTTATATAACCACCGATTTATAACAGTTCAGAAAAGATTAAAAAAAAATTAAACCATTCATGGCACGTTTTAATCGTGTAGAAGGTAAAGAACAATTGATGACTTAGATGAAAATAAACAAAGTAATTTATTAAAGTATTAAAACTGTATCTAGAAGTGCTTTTGAAACCAATACGTGTTGTTTGAACGCCATAAAAAATCAATTCAAGAAATCTTTCGAAATGTTGACGCTATTGTAAAGGGGCGATGTGAGACATGCACAGCACGTGTGTTATCTTGATGTATGATAGTGAAATGTGGACCATGACTAGCGATACCGTACGTATGGGTGGCGACCACCGTTGTCATGATGGATATCTCCCGATGTTATTTAGGAATCGTGTATTGACGATAGACGTAGAGAGTGACAATAGATATTCAGTATTCAAATTGTCGTTTGACATTCCTTTTTACCAGTTAGACGAAAGACTCCGAAAATATGAATGGATCCCTCTAAGACCCTTGTTATGAATTGTCAATCTTTGGAACATGAGTTTGTTTTATCCCTTTTAAATATTTTTAAAACTAAAATAAATGTATTGTTTAAGAAATTATTTACCTATTCCCAAATATATTTAGGCTTTGCTTGCACATATCGCGTTATATCCTCTTACAGTGAAATTAGAAGCGAACGAATTATTTCTTCTTTAATCATCTACACGCCATTTTGAGCAATTATGAAGCACGAAACTACGCCAAAGAATCTACGCCAATAAGAAGACTGACCAGTAGTTTACACCAGAAGTTGTAGCAAGCGGCAAAGTGGATATAAAATGACAGACTGAGACTAGACTACATGGAAGTAGAAGAGTAGGTCAGACAAGTGGAGATCTGTTCTGTCTGACTTAGACGAAGGACGACATCTGAAAAAAGGGAAAGCAAATGATAATGATGGTAGTGTCAGCTATCGGCAAAATATATATGGTAAAACAAAAGTGTATTGAAAGCTTTCGCAATCGAGTATACTTCACATTTCGAACTTTTTTATAACTCTTAAGACATTTACAGAAATATGGAATAGAAAAGTGAAATGCTCGGCTTGCACATCAATAAGAAAAAAAAACTCATTTTCATTGACAACATTTCAACAATCTTACGATACTTTGGACATATGGATTTTAGCGCTAAGAATGATGAAGTACACGTTACTATTACATACATATTTTCTCTTACTTCCCTTAAAAGTTAAATTATATAACTTTCTTTATTGAATCGATTTTTTTTCAATTAGGTTTTATATAAAGGTTTTAATTTTATATCATCTAGCTTACTTATATAATATTATCTATTATTCTTCAACTTTAATTGAAATTGTGTAATGATTGTCTTTGACCGTGTTAAAATTGTTTAAATCCACGTGATTCAATAATCTTATCCAATTAATGTAATGCTGGGATTATTTCATATTTTTTAACCATTTTTACTTAATTTATTGAATATTTTCAAGATATATATTTTTTAATAATTATGCACATAAATGACGACCTCCGTAATATTTTTGGTAAGAAGTCTTTTCCAGCCAGAAAATCATGGCTGCAAATCCCAATGCGACCCAGATTAAAAAAAAGGATTCCAGTCTGGTTTTCACTTACGGCCACTTTAAGACCTTTCTGGTTGATTGTAAGAGAGTGTCATACGGCAATAAGCCAGGTTGTACTCTACACAACGAAAACGTAATACAATACAAAATATATTTTTATTGGAATGTATACGGGACTTCTTTTATTATTTTAATTACTTTAATAAGCTAGATTTAAAATATTTTAAAATGAAACAATGTTTTTCAATTTAATTATTTATTTCTTTGTTAACAACAATTTCTTCCAACTCATAAACTCATCTTGGACAAATTAAACTGATGTAATACATGATAAATTTTACAAAAAAATATTCGTTTATCAAAACAAAACAAACGAATTTCATATTTCTAAGCAATAATGATTGAAGTAGAGAAAAGGAATCCATTTAAGAATAAGGAAGGGAAACAAATAAAAAAGAAGAATGAAAGAATATTCTGAATGATGTAATTAATATATATTCAATTCTGTCTTAAACATAAATAAGGGGTCTACACATCTGATAACTCTTGGGAATTCGTTTCATAATCGTGCCGAGTAAACTGCAAATGGAGATGTGTAAAATGAGGTGTGGTGCATTGGAATGCAAAGTATCCCATCGCATGATCGAAGAGCACGTGTTCTGAAAAAAAAACTTCGCGAAGAACAATTCGGATTTAAGTTTGCATGATAGAGAACTATTATTTTTTTCTTAAACGTTGGGGAATAATATATTTTTATTTCGACAATTTATATAAAATTATTTAAACTCTGATGTTTGAGTTCCATGTGTTAAAATGTATGCTACGGGAATCGTATTGTTATACTGTCGGGTGTATTTATAGTATATACATATTAAAAATGCAAATAAATATTTAATGAAATATATTTGTAAGTTCTTACCCGACCGTTTATTTTAAATAAATAAATATAAAATAAAACTGTTGCACACCTCTATCTGTAAGAAATGATGATGCAGGTATGTGAAGGAATGATAATATGGTAATGAACATAATAAAGCGAAGGTCCTGCCGCAAGGAGGTCGCGGATCCCTATTTTTCAAACCTTCGAATATCTTCAATTATATTTATTATGGAAATTAGGTATAAGAAATTCCAATTTATACTATAAAACGTAATAATATCAAAAAATGTGTAAACATAACTATTTATTGATTTTTTATTACTTGATTTACAAGTATATATATAACAACTGACAACATCCACGGCTTAGTTGGTAAAGTGTACTAACCAGGGTTTGAGGATTCGACTTTCCGTTGGTAAACATTAAAAAAAATAGGGTTTCAGTTTGGTTGTCAGTAAAAGCCTCATTAACATATTTATGGTTGGTTGTAAGAGATTGACACATTGCAATAAACCCGTAAAGTTGTATTGTTAACTACAAAAGTGCACCTTTATAAACAACAAAAGTGCACCTTCGTTATCTTTATTCTGTCGATATAATAAGATATTACATAAATATTATGTAAGCCTCGTTTACGGACTGAAATCACTTCTTCTTCCCAGTGTCATGTCAGGTCCACCCAACGTTGAATATCACTTGAGAGTAGACATCTTTGTCCCCGGCAGTCCGAAAAAGAACCCCGACGCTCCTGAAATCACTACAAGGGAGATTCACTTACATCAGTGATATGTTCCTAGAAGAAACTGGTGACGAGATATCAAGGAGCGATCGGTGTAAGAGAATTGAAGAGGCTAACAACCAGACTGGATTGGATTGTATTGAATTACACTTTCGTTGTTTGCATTACAGCCTGTGAGTATATTTCCATGTGGCAATCTCTTTCAACCAACTAAAAATATGTTAAATAAGTATTTATTGAAAACCAGACTAGAATCTTTTTAAAGAAACTCTGGGTTATAGCGGGATTTGAACCCACAACCTCCGGGCTGGGAACAGACGTCTTACCAATTAGGCTACGGAAGTCGTCTGTACGGCCGAAGAGTTTAGTCGCAGAAATAACGCATGCATGTTTACATATTATATATGTAAAACATTATTTACAAAAC
The DNA here is from genome assembly GCA_949825065.1 of Odontocerum albicorne. NCBI lineage: Eukaryota > Metazoa > Arthropoda > Insecta > Trichoptera > Odontoceridae > Odontocerum > Odontocerum albicorne. The sequence continues at coordinate 9,037,283 of OX463855.1, forward strand.
AAAAAAACAACCTCCGTAGTCTAGTCGGTAAGATCTAACCCGGGGGATATGGATTCGATTACTTTAATAATCCGGATTTTTAAAAAGGTTTCCAGTCTGGTTCTCAATTAAGGTCGATTAAAAATCTTTCTGGTTGTTTAGAAGAGATAGCATGCCAATGCTACTCGTATAAGTCTTCAAGGTTGTAGTGTTTACAACGGAAGTGTAATACTACACAATACAAAAATATTATGTGTTCTGCGCGTTGTATCATTTTTGCATATTTTTCTTCTCGTGCCATCACTTGGGTAAAGACTTCTCTGTTATACGCCTTATGGAACAGCTCCTTGACTTTTTTTGTATTCTGGACTCCTTTTTGCATATACAATTCTAAATTAATAAAGCAGTAGACATGTTCAACCGTCTCGTTCGTTAAGTCATGGTGAAGAAACTGTTTGCAAAAATATTGTTGAAACATCATTCATATCTGCATTTTTAAAACTGTAGACTCTTCTTGTGTTAATTTGTTATTCTGGAATTTCCATTTCACACTTAACATATCTTTAAAAGGCTTTGAACTTGACGCGCTGCATTATTTCACTCCATCTTCTTTTCAATATATTGTGGAGAGAAGAATTTCTTCAGTTATTAATTTATTTCTGACACACTTGAACTTTACATATTCTCCATTATATTACATTCATTTTAACAAGTCTCCAGACTTTTGTTTAGCAAAAAAAAAATTACGTGTTTTAAAATACGTTTATTTCAATAACAAAGGCGGGAAGAAAACTATAAAAAAATAATATACATAAATCTTCTACAGTCAACCCACGCTTAAAGTTAATATGAATGATTTTTTTTAGTAAACATGTTTGTTTATTCTTGTTTGACTTTCAAATAGCAACTGCTCAAAGAATGTTTGGATGGGAAGTGTTATGCATAATATCAAAATGAACTCATCCAATTTTTGGTGACTCATGAAGAATTTAGTTGTTAAGCTAAAGCGATAAATAAAGAACAGCATCAAGTCTGTAGTTAGTTACGAAACGTTAAATCAACGAAGATCAAGAAAATTAATGTTGTTTTAATACAATCACATGCTATAAATTTGGGATTCCTTTATATATCATACATGTACAAATAATATTATAATTCCATACATACTTCTCAGTGGGCTCCAGATGGCTTTAATTTCATATATTTTTATATTAATTTATTATTTCAATTACTCCAAAAGCCTGTGGCGAAAAAAATAAAACTTTACGAAATATAAAATAATTTAAGAATTTACTTTTAAAAACTAGAACTCCATAGATTTCTGTAAGTACTCCTCGAGTATTTAACTTTAAGCGTATAAATATTATGTGATTTATATTATAGACTATGAATTTTGTATAAATTTGAATTAATAGAAATTAATGTCTACGAAGAATTTACCGCACAACGTGAATGAACTGTAGGAATACAGGGAACGTTTTCTTAGGAACTAACAGATGTCATACTGCGCTTGAATCTCAAGTATCCCATTACGGTGATGATTTAGGAGATATCCCATAATGATAGCGATAATAGAACATTGTTAAGGAAGAATACAATCTTCCTGCCGAAGAGGAAACAGACTTGCGTGCCTCAACAGTCACTTAAGTCAATTTTAAACGATATTGTCATTTAGATAAGAGAGGGCTTACTGTATATACCTTGGCACTTATTTTTTTATAAACTCAGCAAGAAAAATATTCAAATAAACGACATAAAACGACTAAAATCAAATAATTCTTCAAATCCGTATGAAATTTATTTTATTTATTTAAGAAATATACATCATTTGTGAAACAAAACATCAGGTAATTTAATTTGGACACATAATTTTAATGGATCTGGGTGTATTGCCTTTCATTTGTCGTATCCCCAGTAAACTAGGCTTTTGTCTGTATCTCACTGAGGACATATAGCATGAAAAAATAAACTGATGCTTTCGATTTTTGATTATATAAAACCCCGTTGCACATTCTCATCAACCTGACAAACAGTGACACTCAATTACACATGTATACATCTCGCGAAATCAAACTCTTCACACTTCATCACTCCAGACATACCAAAAACATTCCTATGTACCGCACATAATCACAAAAATAAAAATACACAAAAATACAAAATAACGCAATAAAAAACACCACACTTAAGAGCTCAAATATAAATGATTTTTTTATCAATATATCTAGTAATGATTAGAAAAAAAAACACGAACCTTATTTTTCTTGATGTTCTTTATAAATTGGTATTCTTATGAATTGGTATTCTTATGAATTAGTATTCTTATTGTTGGTATTCTTTACGAATTGGTCTTTTATTTATCAATACATCTAGTAAGGGATTTATTAACGATCCCAATTAGTTTAAGCACCCTTCATAATTTTTATGTCGTAATCATCTAAAAAATCTGCCTAAACATCTGAGGCAATATGATCGATGTCAATAGTCGGTTAAAAGAAGATTTTTATAAATACTTAATATCTGGGTTTTAAATTTTTATTCTGACTTCATTCCATCGGTTTTTATTATTTATTATTCAATCAGTCCTTATGAGCTTTTGTATTCAATAATCTAAAACTAATGTCTCTTTTAATTTTTAATAATTAAATTTTTAATGGCACTATTTAAAATTTTAATCGGTACAATGGAAAGTCAAACCGTATATTATACAACATTGCTAAAATACTGTGTTGTGTAAATAAAAAGAACCGCTTCACTAGGCAAGACCTGTGACAGAATGGTCGGGTTCCTTTATTACAAAATTAATATTGATTTTACTATTACTCAGCACTTGAAAAATTATTGACTAATTCATAGAAGTCTATGAAACATTTTCATATATACTGGTATGTAAATCTTTTGATTACGTGAAAAAGTTATGTTCTAAAATAAAATAAATATTTTATATACCCCGTAAGCTAAAGGTAAAATATGTAAATACCTGTTACATATTTCAATATAATAGGTATTTATACATTTAAATTTTACCATTATTCATTATCAAACATTCTGTATAATTTATATGTTAACAACTTCTTTAGTTCAATTGACATAACGTCGAAATCAGTTTCATCCGTGGGTAAAATAAATAATCAAATATTAGCGAGTGATTATGATGCATACGAAGGGGATGAATTGAATGAAAGAATGCGTGATTTTTTTATTAAATATTGATACGAGTACACTAGATACGCTTCTAATGAATGGAGGAAGGCTACATTTGTATAACTATAGAAGGGAAAAGGCTTAAAAATTGAGTGCATTAATAACATAGCCATCGTTTCATTAAGTGTGGTAGATAAACAACTTATAAAACAAATAAAGACGAACAAACAACTATGAAGAATGCACTGTACAACACAATTAATCCGATAAAACCATATTTGGAATATTTAATAAATATTGAAGAAAGAAATTCTTTGTAGAAATTGCTCCAATAGGAGGTCCCTTTCGTTTATTTATATAGAACCAAAAAAAACATAAAAAAAAGAATCCCCGCCTGGTAAAACAGTTGGCATCTACAAACAATACCACAACTAGTACGTTTGAGACTGTTATTATATTTTTGACAGCTGTAGTGTTGTTATCACGTGGAATGATGATTCAGGAGTTCCGTGCTACTACAATAAATGGTTATTTACCTTGAGACTCGATTACTGGGGCTGAAAACAATATTGTATCCCGGCCACGAAAGAGTAACATAATAAAGAAGAATAAAATTATTTATTTTTTTATTTCACGTAATTTAAAAATCTGGTCATCTTGACATAGACATGTTTATTTCGATCTACTTCTTATAAGTAAGATATCAATTTGCGTCATATGTTCAAACCATCTTATTGCTAATTTATTTGTCTACCTAATAACATCAATTTCTTTCACATATTCCATTTCAATGTCTTCGTTTCTCCTCCTGGCTTCAATTGACGTTTTTAAAAATCAAATAAGAAATGAAAATTAAAGGTATGTCATCTCAGAATAAAAATTCCAGCAAAGCAACCAATTAATGTTCCACCATAAGATTTCTTCACTAATCAAATTTCAATTTAATATTTCTTTATGATTCCTGACATTTCATTATGGCAATGTCAGTCGGGGCTATTCACTATATCAATGGGACTAAATATTTTTTTTATAGCGTAGACCTTTAATTAGGCATCCATGGCTGGGTGTGAAATCAAATTAAAGTTGAGACTCCATCAAGTATAAAAAGCTTTCGTAGACAAAGAAACAAACTATTTGATAGTACTAATAGATTTAAATAGTTATATTTATACGAATATTTTATATCAGTTGCAACCCGTGAAATATTCACGGAAGTAAAACAAATTCTAAATGTATGAACACCACTAAAGAACACCAAGGAGTTTGTCTACCTCGGGAGCAAAATAACATGGGATGGTCGGTCCAAGAGCGAGGTCGACAGCCGTATACATCAGGCTAGACTTGCATTTAATAAAAGGTCGAAAATAATAGAATCAAATAATAAAGACCTAAAACTGAGAATACTCCTCATCAAGACCTATGTATGGAGTATCTTGATGTACGGCTGCGAGACATGGTGCCTATCCGAAAGAGATAGACGAAGACTAGAGGCTTTTGAGATGTGGTCCTATAGAAGACTATTAGGAATTTCCTGGAGAGACCGCATCACAAATGAAGAGGTTCTCCAACGAATCGAAGGAGGAAGGCACCTGCTCAGGATCCTGTCCGAAAGGCGTGCAAGATGGATCGGTCATATAATACGACAAGAGGGCCTCTTGCATGCCATAATGGAGGGTATGACCGAGGGGGCAAACTCTAGGGGACGCCCACGCCGAGAGTACCTGGAGGACCTGTTGGTGGACGTGCGCTGCTCAACATATACAGACTTAAAGAGAGCCGCACAGGACAGGGGGAATGGAGGAGAAGAGTTCAAATTGCTGCAAACCAGTCTTAGGACTGCAACCACGGAAGGAAAATGTATGAAAATATATATTAATTTGTTTATATATATCATTTATACATCATCCCCTTTTACACCGGTTCAAAAATTGTTAGCTAGGTATTTAAAATTCGTTCAGTTATCACGGACCCACCGAGATTCAAATTACGAATTACTTTCGGAGAGAATCCAAGTATTTCTCTCTCGTTCTCTTGTATTCAAAATTCAATTCTCGTATTCTTTCTTCGACGACAACCATCGTATGGATTATGGCCTATTTAAACTATGATAATATCACTTAACATGCTTGACGAGACCTGTGGTATTTGGTAAGACACTTTTTTTCAGCCGGGGGTTGCGAATTCAATTCCCGTTTGAACCCAGATTTTTTTAAAAGAATTTCATTCTGCTTTTCCCTTAAGGCCTCTTGAACATGTATTCTGATTAGTGGGAAGATAATTTTATACTTTACCGAGAAATTTATTCATATTACTTTGATAGAAAATTTATTTACCCAGTCGTTCTGTATGATGCCAAAAAATGGAATGTAAAGGGTACACTTCTTTGAAATACTATGTGTATACCGTGTGCTGCGTATACCTTGTACAAAATACGGAATAGATAAATCGTTTTTAGAAGAACTGCGAATCGAACAGCATTTGTCTTCAATACAACTACGACCACAATTTATTCGGCCATATTACCAGACAAAAAGACGATGAAAAGACTGGTGATCCAAAGTAAATACAAGGATCTCGATCACGAGACAAATCATTAACGCGATGGATACATCACAGTATACTCTAAGAGTATACCATAAAACAGATGTAACTAACCGTAAGAAATATCAATCTTTTTGTAGTACGATCAATTTGCTAGAAAATTGTAAAAAGCATTAAGAAAATAATTCATAAAATCAAACAACTTGATTACTTTGGCATGTTATGAGGAGGAGTAAATATAAAACTCTCTAAATATTGTTGAATAAAGTACAACCTGGTGGGTTTATTGCCATGTGGATTTTTTTTTCCAACCAACCGTAAAAAAGTTTCTGAAGCCTGAAGAGAAGATCCCTTTTTGAAAAAATCAGTACCATCGGGAATCGAACCCGCAGGCACCGAGTAGTAAGGCAGGTACATTTACGGGCCACGGAGGTTGTCATGTTGCAGGAATGCAAGGTAAACGCAGTGCTAGAAGAATAAATAATCCTAGCGGAAGTATTTGAGTGATTTCACTGCAGTACAAGATATTTGTTCATGATAGTCAATAACAGAATAGAGATCACCCGAATCCGCCGAGAAGACACTTAGGTAAAAAATGAAATAACAAAATACTTTTATTAAATGTAAATAGGCATAAGAAAGTTTCAAGTTCTCTTTCCTTTGTTTACTCCAATATTGATAGCATTATTCCTAATTTCACTATCAATGACCATTTGGTACTTCAAAAACTTAAGTTATCATGATGTGATTCTACTATGAACGATCCGACATTTCTGTAAAATAGACTATTTATTATTACTAATTTTGAAATATGCTGCAGTAAATGAGAGACGTTCTTTGAAATACTTAGGTTATTAAAAAGCGTCTTTGAAATGAACTGCTTTATTTGTTGTCTTAACTTTAGTATAAAATTAAATCATTTCCTTAAAAAGCTAAAATATTCTTATAAACTCCATTTGATCTAAAA